>MEHQ01001436.1:112048-192710 GCA_008828725.1 Saccharina japonica | reverse complement strand
GACAGACAAACCTCAATATTAAGGATTTTTTAAATAAAGCCACGCTGCGGCAGCTTTCAGAACTGTTTTTTGTCCGTTTGTGTCCGTTCGCGACCAGGGGGGTACACCCCCACGGGCACATACCCAACCATGATGAAGAGCATCTATTGATGCTTCGAAGGGCTTCGCCCTTCTCAGCATCAAATATCTCCTCATTATTATATGTACATACGCTGGTACGTGTACGAATTCCTTTTTGTTTCTTCGTTTTTGTCTCCCCGTGCTCACCCGTTTCCCTGCTTCATACGGCACGAAGGGTTTGCAAAGTCTTTTTTTTATTTGCTTTTGCGCAAACACTAACAAATCGTGAGGGAAAGGAAATTCACTTTTTTCAGGGTCAAGAAAAATATTTTCTGGAAAGACTTTTTTTGCGCAAACACTCTTTTATCTCGAGTGTTTTTCAGCACTCTTTTACCTCGTCGACTCATCACGTCGAATTCCGCCTACCCACGCAACAAAGGTATTCTCGGCAATTGATTGTTTAACTTTTTGCAAATGTCACCACGATCGTATTTGAACTCTGGTACCAATGCTTTAAATATGAATATAAACAATCATCATACTAATAGTTACATTTTTTGCACAATTCGATGCGAGACGACAAGGGGAGAAAAGGCTGAAGTCTTCTCGCGATCAAAATTCAAGGCATGAACCGCCGCAGTGGGGGAGGAGGGAGAGGAGCCCACTTTGTGACCCCGGATTTGAGTTACGACCATTAATAGAGAGGACAGAGAAAGGGAGGGCGAAGAAAATAAATGGGAAGGAAAAAGACAAAAATGAAGCTGACCACTATTTATAGACTATCGGGGTGACCGGCATACGTGTGGGTGAATTGCGCCGTATGGATCATGTTATACGTGTGTGTGTTCTTCACATTAAACATTCATTTCTACCCGTCGACATCCAGCACACCCAGTGTCCGTGCCGATTCTTCATCCTAAAAGGTACCAGTTCTGTGGTCACAAACTACGACACAGAAATACTACGCTCAGTGCAGTAAGCAGAGCAGACAATGCAATGCCATATACGACAGGCAAGACCTACCCTGCTAGCAATCCAGGTGCATGCAAGAGAAAAATAGAGAAAAAATTACTAACCTATAGTATGGACGATGACCCTATAAAATCACCCATAGGTAAAAACTCCATCGCATCACGTATCTACCCGATCGTGTCGTATATAGCACAATATACAAGATAGCCAAGCTCAGGGCATAGCGCCTGTCTGTGCTTATTTTAACAGCGAGTAATGCCCCGGTGGGCTAGCAGGTAACCACGAAGTTTGTTAGCGGCAAGGTCGCGAGTTCGAGCCCCCTCGAGTGCATGCTCGTAGGAACTTTTTCTCGCAAAAACAATATCTTGACTAGCTGAAAGCGCGAGAGCGTGAGTTAGCAAAATTCGATGAAGATCGACGAGCGTTGGGAAGGCTGAACCCTCTGCGCGATAAAAATCAAGGCAAAAACCGTAGTGGGGGAGGAGGGAGAGGAGCCTACTTTGTGACCCCGGATCTGAGTTACGACTAGCGAGGGAGGAAGACAGAAGTGCGAAGATAATAAATGGGATGAGAAAAAAAATAACAAAAACAAAAAAAATGCAGCTTGTTGGTGCTTTGTCACTCACGAAGGGTGAGGCTCGGCCGGCGGCCGTTGGAGGATTCAAAAATGAATTTACATATTTATAGCTCCATACACAACCGACGAGAGGCAAGTCGATTCGTTTTCATATATTGTAAAAATATTACAAATATACCGGTATATATCAGGGATGCGTATTTCCCGGTAGCGGTAATTCCCGGAAATTAATAGGGCTCGAGGTAATATTTTTTTTCAGAGGAAATTCTTCACGTCCCCTATCCCCGGGAAAATAACGTCTCGATATAGAATGGAAACCCCCGTTTTTTTTTTTTGTTAAACGCTGCTACGCTGTGCAGCAGCGCAGAGCGTTACGTAGGCGCCCACATGCCCCTTCTATATCACACAGATATCCTACAGAGGAATTGGATGTTATTGCGAGCGGAATCATTGAAGGAATGTACTATTAATAATATAAAATATAATCATACATATGAGATAACATATTCAAATGGAAAGGGTGCACTCGGCGCAGATGCAGCTGGGACGCTGGGATTTCGTTGAGGCGTCCAGCGCCCATGTTTACATGTTTACAGTTTTAGTGGAAAATAAGGTCGCGATCGCTACACGCGTACGAAGCAGCGTACTGCTGTAACTGCTAACTTCTTGCTTTGCGCTGATGACTTTTACCTCGCGACACAAGTAGTATATTCGTACATGAGAGATCGCTATCAGCACTACGGCAGTTGTTATATTATTCCAGCATCAAATGGCTGCAGGACGAAATCAACGAGGACGCGAACAAGTGAACAATCAACTGAAACCGATGAGCATTTACTCAAGTACTTGCAGTGTGCACAACTACTACTGTTGTGTACCTGGTGCAGGTATTATACGTAGAGTGTAGTAGCGTTACAATGGTCGAAAATGACTGTCCAGAGGCCTGAATGAATCTTACACTACTTGTGCTTCATGTAGTGCATGGGCCACCCGGGGATGATAACTTTTGTCCCCTCCCAAAAATTGCGCCTTTTTTTTCCTCGAATGAGAGGAAATAGGGGAAATTTTCAGGAAAGGCTGAAAAAGGCTGTTTCCCGGAAATTTTTGGGTTCCGGGTGAGGAAATACGCATCCCTGGTATATATTAGTCGAAAGCTGCGTATGTATGATGTATATATTATACGTACGCATTATTACTCGTTTGTTGTTGGAACACTTGTTGTTGGTGTTGCGCCATTCTTAGCTGATTAATGTCGGCCGACCCGGTTTTTGGTTGTTGTTTAACTTTTGATTTGCTCGTCGTATTGTGTGTTTAGTTTTATTTATTTTTTATTTTCGCCTTTTTCTCTTTTTCCCCCCCCTTTTGCATGCACCTGGATTGCTAGCAGGGTAGGTCTTGCCTGTCATACATGGCATTGCATTGTCTGCTCTGCTTACTGCACTGAGCGCAGTATCTCTGTGTTGTTGTAGTTTTGTCACCTCATAACTGGTACCTTTTATTGGATGAAGAATCGGCACGGAAGCTGGGTGTGCTGGACGCCGACGGGTAGAAATAAAGGTTTAATGTGAAGAACACACACACCCGGTTTAATGTTGGACACGACGGCCCAGGCTGTCCACACAAATACAAGTGATTTCATTCTGCAACTATCGTTTTGACACCCTCCTCAAGTTATAACTCGTATCACATGAAAAATAATTGTGTTTCATTGCTCGTCGCTCCATACCGCATTCTCCAGGGAATCAGCGGTCCCTGTGTATCTACCAATTCTGAGCAGAGTTAATTTTAGTAATTAGGAGTTACAGAAAAAAATCAAGGCAAGAAGCGTAGTGGGGGAGGAGGGAGAGGAGCCTACTTTGTGACCCTGGATCTGATTTACGACTAGGGAGGGAGGAAGACGGAAGTGCGAAGATAATAAATGGGAGGGAAAAAACAAGAGCAGTGGCCAAAATCGGGTATACCCGATGGGTTTGTGGCCAAAACAGGGTACCATTGTATTTTAGTGACCGCGACGACCCCAGGGCGCCATCTCATTGGTCAGCGCAGGCCACCACCCGACGCTGGCCACAAACCCATCGGGTATACCCGATTTTGGCTACTCACCCCCCAAGAGGTACCCGATAATTGTACCCACCTACCCGAAAATGGCCGGGCTGTTCGACCACCACGGCCCAACAGCCCACCACGCACCAGACGACGATTACGACTAATTTCATCGAAACCCATGCCCCCAGCCAGCCCTGTTACCGACGGAACCATCTGCTTGATAGATATCCATCCATCTGCTCGACAAGTATCCATGATTTGGTTGATTCGCGCAGCCTCTCACACCCAACCAAACTTGCCACCTCGAAACACTGCACAGCAGTAGTGGTGCCACTTCGAAACACGGCACAGCAGTAGTGGTTCAAAACACGGCCCAGCCGTAGCGGTTGGTTCACAGTGCTATCTCTCCCTCTCCCAACCAAAAGCCACCTCATCACGGCACACCAGTAGTAGTAGTTGATTCGCTCCCTCTCCCACTCAAAAAGCACCGCTCTTTCTCTCCCTCCTCGACGAGCCACCAGCCACCAGCCACCGCACAGCACAGCAGCAGTAATATAGTAGCTCGTAGAGCAGATGGATCCGTCGGTAACAGGTTGGGACTCGGCCGGAACTCGACTGGATACGTCGTAATACGTCGTGATACGTACCTGGTACGCAGGTGCGTGGTACGTAGTAATCGTCGTCTGGTGCGTGGTGGGCTGTTGAGCCGTGGTGGTCGAACAGCCCGGCCATTTTCGGGTAGGTGGGTACAATTATCGGGTACCTCTTGGGGGGTGAGTAGCCAAAATCGGGTATACCCGATGGGTTTGTGGCCAGCGTCGGGTGGTGGCCTGCGCTGGCCAATGAGATGGCGCCCTGGGGTCGTCGCGGTCACTAAAATACAATGGTACCCTGTTTTGGCCATAAACCCATCGGGTATACCCGATTTTGGCCACTGCTCTTTGTGAAACAACTCTGTATCAAGATACGGAGGCGTCCTGTCACAATCTGCGAAATGTAACTGAGGGGAATTTTAAATTTCACAAATTAATTTGGAAAAACAGGCGAAGAAAATAAATGGGAAGGAAAAAGACAAAAATGAAGCTGACCACTATTTATAGACTATCGGGGTGACCGGCATACGTGTGGGTGAATTGCGCCGTATGGATCATGTTATACGTGTGTGTGTTCTTCACATTAAACATTCATTTCTACCCGTCGACATCCAGCACACCCAGTGTCCGTGCCGATTCTTCATCCTAAAAGGTACCAGTTCTGTGGTCACAAACTACGACACAGAAATACTACGCTCAGTGCAGTAAGCAGAGCAGACAATGCAATGCCATATACGACAGGCAAGACCTACCCTGCTAGCAATCCAGGTGCATGCAAGAGAAAAATAGAGAAAAAATTACTAACCTATAGTATGGACGATGACCCTATAAAATCACCCATAGGTAAAAACTCCATCGCATCACGTATCTACCCGATCGTGTCGTATATAGCACAATATACAAGATAGCCAAGCTCAGGGCATAGCGCCTGTCTGTGCTTATTTTAACAGCGAGTAATGCCCCGGTGGGCTAGCAGGTAACCACGAAGTTTGTTAGCGGCAAGGTCGCGAGTTCGAGCCCCCTCGAGTGCATGCTCGTAGGAACTTTTTCTCGCAAAAACAATATCTTGACTAGCTGAAAGCGCGAGAGCGTGAGTTAGCAAAATTCGATGAAGATCGACGAGCGTTGGGAAGGCTGAACCCTCTGCGCGATAAAAATCAAGGCAAGAACCGTAGTGGGGGAGGAGGGAGAGGAGCCTACTTTGTGACCCCGGATCTGAGTTACGACTTGCTAGGAGGGAGAAAGACGGAAGTGCGAAGATAATAAATGGGATGGAAAAAAAAAAAAAAAAAAAAAAAAAAAGGCTTGTGGCTTGTCACTCACGAAGGGTAGGTCGGCGGCGGCCGTTTGGAGGATTCATCAATGATGTTACACTATTTTAGCCTCATAACAATCCGACTGGAGGCATGTCGATTCGTTTCATTATTGTAAAAATTTCAAATAACCGGTATATATCAGGGATGCGTATTTCCCGGTAGCGGTAATTCCCGGAAATTAATAGGGCTCGAGGTAATATTTTTTTTCAGAGGAAATTCTTCACGCCCCCTATACTCGGGAAAATAACGTCTCGATATAGAATGGAAACCCCCGTTTTTTTTTTTTTTTGTTAAACGCTGCTACGCTGTGCAGCAGCGCAGAGCGTTACGTAGGCGCCCACATGCCCCTTTCTATATCACACAGATATCCTACAGAGGAGTTGGATGTTATTGCGAGCGGAATCATCGAAGGAATGTACTATTAATAATATAAAATATAATCATACATATATATGAGATAACATATTCAAATGGAAAGGGTGCACTCGGCGCAGATGCAGCTGGGACGCTGGGATTTCGTTGAGGCGTCCAGCGCCCATGTTTACATGTTTACAGTTTTAGTGGAAAATAAGGTCGCGATCGCTACACGCGTACGAAGCAGCGCACTGCTGTAACTGCTAGCTTCTTGCTTTGCGCTGATGACTTTTACCTCGCGACACAAGTATATTCGTACAAGAGAGATCGCTACCAGCACTACGACGGCAGTTGTTATTTTATTCCAGTATCAAATGGCTGCAGGACGAAATCAACGAGGGCGCGAACAAGTGAACAATCAACTGAAACCGATGAGCATTTACTCAAGTACTTGCAGTGTGCACAACTACTACTGTTGTGTACCTGGTGCAGGTATTATACGTAGAGTGTAGTAGCGTTACAATGGTCGAAAATGACTGTCCAGAGGCCTGAATGAATCTTACACTACTTGTGCTTCATGTAGTGCATGGGCCACCCGGGGATGATAACTTTTGTCCCCTCCCAAAAATTGCGCCTTTTTTTTCCTCGAATGAGAGGAAATAGGGGAAATTTTCAGGAAAGGCTGAAAAAGGCTGTTTCCCGGAAATTTTTGGGTTCCGGGTGAGGAAATACGCATCCCTGGTATATATTAGTCGAAAGCTGCGTATGTATGATGTATATATTATACGTACGCATTATTACTCGTTTGTTGTTGGAACACTTGTTGTTGGTGTTGCGCCATTCTTAGCTGATTAATGTCGGCCGACCCGGTTTTTGGTTGTTGTTTAACTTTTGATTTGCTCGTCGTATTGTGTGTTTAGTTTTATTTATTTTTTATTTTCGCCTTTTTCTCTTTTTCCCCCCCCTTTTGCATGCACCTGGATTGCTAGCAGGGTAGGTCTTGCCTGTCATACATGGCATTGCATTGTCTGCTCTGCTTACTGCACTGAGCGCAGTATCTCTGTGTTGTTGTAGTTTTGTCACCTCATAACTGGTACCTTTTATTGGATGAAGAATCGGCACGGAAGCTGGGTGTGCTGGACGCCGACGGGTAGAAATAAAGGTTTAATGTGAAGAACACACACACCCGGTTTAATGTTGGACACGACGGCCCAGGCTGTCCACACAAATACAAGTGATTTCATTCTGCAACTATCGTTTTGACACCCTCCTCAAGTTATAACTCGTATCACATGAAAAATAATTGTGTTTCATTGCTCGTCGCTCCATACCGCATTCTCCAGGGAATCAGCGGTCCCTGTGTATCTACCAATTCTGAGCAGAGTTAATTTTAGTAATTAGGAGTTACAGAAAAAAATCAAGGCAAGAAGCGTAGTGGGGGAGGAGGGAGAGGAGCCTACTTTGTGACCCTGGATCTGATTTACGACTAGGGAGGGAGGAAGACGGAAGTGCGAAGATAATAAATGGGAGGGAAAAAACAAAGACAAACAAACAAAGGAAAGAAAGAACGGATATTACTACCAAGTGATAGAAAACCCATGTTCGCATCACCAACCAGGTATGTGGTGTGGTTTGTGTGTGTGTGTGTGTTCTTCACATTAAACCTTCCTTTCTACCCGTCGACATCCAGCACACCCAGTGTCCGTGCCGATTCTTCATCCTAAAAAGGTACCAGTTCTGTGGTCACAAAACTACGACACAGAGATACTACACTCAGTGCAGTAAGCAGAGCAGACAATGCAACGCCATATACGACAGGCAAGACCTACCCTGCTAGCAATCCAGGTGCATGCGAGAGAAAAAAAGAGAAAAAAGAAAAAAGCGAAAAGAAAAAATAATAAAAAGTAAATATACTGAAGCAAATCAATAATCAAGCAACCAAAAATAAAAAGCATGACAAAAAAAGAAAGAAAGTGTCGTGCTTCTCCCAGAGGAGATGCGACCTCCAATAAAAAACCAAATGAAATGAAAGAAAATAAAATGGACCGAAACAGCGCCAACAGAGCAAGACTGAGAACGACAGGATAGGACAGCCAGCCGGAGCACACCGAAGGCCAGCCGAGGCAGGACGACGGCGACGACCACTACTTACGACCAACCCACCTGTACAGACTGTACAGACAGCAGCGTTGTTTCCATGACCTTTGACGCCATCTATCATGCGCATAACGGGATAGTTTTTGTATTTACCCCGCAGGACGGAGCAGCGGCAGAGCAGCGCAGGACTGCCCCCAGTCGCACACAACTCCAGCTCACAACAACTCGTCCTCGAGCATATTGCCCAGTTACACAGACAGACAGACATCATCGACAGAAACAACAGCCCGGCAAAAGGTGAGGGCGCATGTGAAGCTCGTGACTATCTTACGTAGCCACACTGCACGGGTAGTCTTCTCGAGCTGCATGTATATTTGTGTCTGTATTGCGTCCTCGGTCTTGGCGTCTAAGATGAGCCCAAAAGGCGGGTGGGTGTGTTACTTACCTTGTGTTGGGTCCAAACTTTGGCAATAACTATGTTGGAATCACGCTTGCTTTGTTTTCGCAGCAGACTGCTGCAGTACATGTAGTATTTGGAACGGTCAATGGTAAGAGTCTCAGTTGTCGGGGCACGGTCAGTCGTCTTTACCATTCTAGGGGACCCAGTCACGAGGGTACCAGGAGGTGGAATGAGAGAGCAGTCGCTTGTTCCAAGGGGCATGCCAGCCATACTCGTATCGTGATGACGCAACAAACGGTTCACCAGTTTCAGTCACTTTACAGAGGATCTAATGCTTAACGGTTGCTGAAGTGGTATGACTTAACCCTTTTAGGACCGCAGTCCCGTTTTGGGGACAAACCAGTCAAATTCAAGGAATTCGTCCCCTAAACGGGACTCCAGTCCTATAAGGGTTAAAAACCTCTTCGGAGCCTTAAAACAGCGATGCAAAAAATGAGAGCGCCTGGCGCTACCGTTCGTCTACGAGCAGAATGCGCTCGACCGAACGGACGGGTAAGTTCTCTTGCGGCCCTCTCATATAACTCCTTGCATAGTGTATCTCGGGACAACGTCTTTTTTTTCTATCCCATTCCATACCTACGCACTTCCGCCTTTCTCCCTCGCTAGTCGTAACTCCGATACGGGGTCACAAAGTACGCTCCTCTCCCTCCTCCCCCACTACGGTTCTTGCTTTGCATTTGTATCGCGAGAAGATTTTAGCACTCTTTTCCTCGTCAACTCGCGTCGAATTTGGCTTACCTACACTACTATGGTTTGCGCTCTCGACAGTCGGGTGTCATTTGAAAATAAACACCTCCATGGGGAAAATCGAACCCTCGACATCCGGCCCTTCAGGCTTCGTCGCTACCAGTTAGACCACCCCCCGGGGCGACTGCCAATCATCTCCCAATCTTATATGACCGTAATATGAATAGTAATTATTCGCTGTTGATTGTTTCCCGCTGCAAATCCCTGACATGTGCCAAGGGTACTGCCGTATCATATACCAGGTATACGTAGTTTTCGCAATTGGTTTCTCGTGTTATGTTTAACCTCGTGTAAAATCTTCGCACTTGTGTATCTCCCGCTTTGGTCGTAACTCAAATATATTTGGGGTTACTACGTAGGCTCCTCTCCTTCTCACTAAGGTGCGTGCCTTGCTATTTTATCGCGAGGATATTTCAGCACTTTCGTCCCTCGTTGACTCTCGCCGAATTATGCTCATACCCACGCCATAAAAGGTCCTCTACATACAGCAGTCTTAGTGGTGACTTGCGGAATCTCGCCTGTCCTAAGGGCCTGAGGTACCGTTTTTCGTGTGGGTACAAGCGGTGATGTTTTTCCTGTGGGTCCCAACTCTAAAAGGGCCCATATTAACGAGTATGAAATAAATTCAATTTGGAAAAAATAAAATTCAAATTCGCTTTTCATTGGTCAACACACGCACCAGCACCAAATATTATGCCCCAAGATCCTAATCTTTGGTGCTGCTGCGTGTGTTGACCAATGAAAAGCGGATTTGATTTTTTTTTTCTAAATTGATTTTTTTTCTTCTTCGTTAAAACGGGCCCTAAACTGACCAAAACTGCGGTAGTCTAATTCCCAGTAGTTTGTCCCCAAACTCGTTGAGACTAGTTCTTAGGGGTTAACTTCATATATTGCGTATACGTTGTTTTGGTTGTTGGGTTGTTACATGAAATCATCGCAAAAATGCATGAATGTTTACTGACTGCCACATCGTACACTTGACGAACCAGGAGAAGTGAATTGAATGCAAACATCCGAAACAGGGGCAAAATATAAAAAGAGTAAAGAGAAAAACCTAAAAAGTAGAAAAAAGAAAAATGATGAAAAAGACAAAAAAAAAAAAGGGAACACAGGAAAGCCTGACAGTACGAGGGGATATACAGAAAAGTACGCAAGTGCATGATCGCAGACTGTTACACAAATGTGTACACCGCGGGCAAAAGACGTATGCGCGGGGGATGGCCACTTCAAAGGAAAACAACAAACCAGACAGAACCAGAGCCAAAACATTTTAAACTGAGTCCATTTATTGGGAGAGCAAATGAAAGATGTACTCGTACGTATACGCAAGCGCATTCAATGTAAGTAAGAGAGTAATGCCCCAAGGCCGATTTATACGAAACAGGAAAAAGAGATGAAACAAAACACCGAGTAAAATTGAAAGGAGCGAGCAGGATTAACTAAAAACAGGAAAATGATGAACGCGACAAAAGCAGACAAGGTAGGCATCACAGATAACAAGAGAGTGTGTGCGTGCTACACATAAACCCAGTTTCGAAAATGAAGAATCGGCACGGACACTACTGTGTTTTGAGGTTTGTACGAGCTGGTTCCAGCAAGAGCAGGAACATTTCGTCTTCAGACTTTTGCGCCCTAAAGGAAAACGAGTTGGAAAATAAAATTTGGCAGGGTTGTTCTTCATGACCATACGAAAAAACGTATTGATGGCCTTTTTTGATTTTTTTCTTTTTTGGTGAATGAGGTATATTTTAACGTTTTTTTTTTTTTTATATTTTTCGGCAACTTTGACCCAAATTTACCGACGAACGAAGACGAAAATGAAAAAAGGCCATCAATCAGTTTTTTCGTATGCTCGTGAAGAACAACCTTGCCAAATTTCGTCTTCCAACTCTTGGATCCGGGCGCTAAAGTGATTTCTGTGAAAGTAAATAGTCCCCCTAGGGTTTCCAAAGAGCTCGATACATTGTTTAGTACTTTAGCAGGCGTTTATTATAACACACTTGTACACACTTGTACGGATCGCATAACAAAACAAGTATCATCGACGTCTTCCCCTCATTAATGCGATCCTATCAACACGTCTCGCGTCTCATTATTCCGCGTATTGGCCGAATTATGGCCGAGAGAAGAATCATATGGATTTTAGTATTGGCAGCTTAAATCCCTATACAACAACGCCTTCCCAAGTAATACGAACAATTCCCATATCTCACGAACTACAGCTCGGACGCCAAAACCAGCTTCACCGATTTGTTCGCCTTGTTGATGCGGTCTCGTGGATATACTTTGTGTTGCGAGTATCAGTGTATTCATCGTTTTATTCCCCGAAGGTGGAATGTTACGCTTTTTCCTGGAACCAGCTCGTATGTCGACTGGTTTTATGTGTAGCACGCACACACTCTCTTGTTATCTGTAACACAGTAGTGTCCGTGCCGATTCTTCATTTTAAAAAGATGCCGGGTATTATGTGGTGACAAGCCGGCTACACAGTCTACGTTGCGATGCAGTGGGCAGAGCAGACCGTGGAATGCCACGTACATATGTCAGGCACGACATGCCCTGCTAGAATAACAGGTGCGTGCACGAGAGAACAGAAGAAAAGACGAAAAAATAGATAATATGAAGGAAAATCACATACCAGGTACAAAATGAAACAAAATATCAGTAGTGTTGCCCTTCGCCCAAATATGACAAACCACTTACGAAAGAAAATTGAAATGCGATGACAGCCCACGACCGCTGTCGACGACGTATTGCCCTTTAATCGTGCATCAGTTTCAACCCTAATTTTTTGTACGGTGACGGTTCGGTAAAATACAGGTCAATACCGAACGCTATCCTACTAGCTCAACTCAGTATGAAACAACCCGTTTTGTTTTGCAGACCAGAAGCCCTCGTCACGGTTTTTACCACCTTGAGAGTGCAACGGTCGTTTCCGCGAAGATGTGTTGAACAAAAACCTTTTTTTTCCACCATACGAGTATATATATTTCCCTGGCTTGAGGCTCTCTCTCTCGGCGTGTTGTCTCTTTCGTGCCATACGAATCGTTTCTTTCTCCTGTGGTTGTCCTGCATTGGTATTCATCTGTACGTGATATACCGGTCGCCCTGGTGGGCTAGCAGGTAACCACGAAGCTCGTTAGCGTCAAGGTCGCGAAGTCGAGCCCCCCCGAGCGCATGCACATCTTTTTCTCGCAAAACAAATCTTGACTAGCAGAAAGCGCGAGAGCGTGAGTTGGCAAAATTCGATGAACATCGACGAGCGTTGGGAAGGCCGAACCCTCTGTGCAATAAAAATCAAGGCAAGAACCGTAGTGGAGGAGGAGGGAGAGGAGCCTACTTTGTGACCCCGGATCTGAGTTACGACTCGGGAAGACAGAAGTGCGAAGATAATAAATGTGATGGGGAAAAAAAAAATGTTGTGAACTTTCATTCAGCCTTTGACTTTCCCTCACCTCTATACCCGAGACTATCCCTCACCTCTATCCCCGAGACTATCGATAATAAGTTCAAAGTTCATGGCAGCAGTAACAAGAGCAGTGCAGCATCACTTCGGAATACTCCTGCTAGTCTATTTTCGCCAGTGCGCAACAAGCGTCCGTAGGCGTTGCACAACATACCGGAAGGCGCAGCGAAACACAGATAGACGTCGGGTCGTGCAACATGTTTCGCCGGATCATAGGGTTTCCTGAGGAGCATGTTTACGTCTGTCTTGCGTATGTATGTTGGCGATAAGCACGATTTCAAGGCGTCTTAACGCTCTTTTGAGGTGGTTTCGAGGCAACTTCATACACGCAAATGTGACTCGTGTTTTTCCTTAGCCGGTGGTACGGGGTCATATTGCGGTGGTCTAACATGCCTTCTTCCATGTTACGATGCGGGCCCAACGCCTCCCATTTTGACGCCGCATGGTATACCTGGTGAATAAAGTGTATACCATATGACATTTTAGAGCCTTCAAATTGTTTTTCTGAATTTTTTTATTTTTTATTTTTTATCCTCCGGCGGATGGGTCAAAATAAAGCTTACGCCCTCCACACTTCCACGTCTCACTTCGTGCACTTCGTGTCGTGTGTCAATTCACTCCATGCCCCCTCGGAAGTATCAGCCCTTGCTGTCTACTAGGAACTTGAGCATGTTGACCCGACCTGACCCCCGAAGGGGCCCGGTGCGGTGGGGATAGCCACCCGAAGAGTAAACTCTCCGGGTAGTGTGGAACTTGCCGCAGCTCATCCACTAACAAAAACCCAGGCCAAGAAGCCTTCCCGCCAGACTCGGATCATTTACGATCCACCCTACCCGTTTGGGCGTTGGTCCTCGGTGTTTTTCTGAATGTTCTCGACGGGTTGAAGGTTTCCCTGATCGATATTACGAGCGTAGATACTAGAGGGGGTATCTGTCCGCTCACACACAAAAGGACTCGAACCTACGATTGTTTCATTTGTAACGATGCCTCACGAAACCCGCTGATGCCACCGCCGGTACGTTCGGCATTGCTCACGAGGATACTTCTCGCCAAGTACAGCTATATGAGTGCCACCTGTTGTGACATTTTATTTTAAATCAATTACAATAATTAGTACTCATTTTACCTGACTCGTCGAGCACACTTTCTTCACGGCTGTTCATATACTGGTTTGTTAATATAGGGTAAATGTGTACGTATCCACCAACCCTCTCCACCTAAGCCTTCTATTGGCCGACCGGTCCCTGTCATCCGCCCTTTTTTTTATCCAATCCTTATTCTGTCTGCAACGACATCCTGACTCGATGAAAAATCAAACACACGTTGCAGGCAGCAGTATCCGAAGTAACGTTCAGCTTGGTTTATGTGAAACCTCCATAGCACGACATGGAAACCATCGTTGATTGGTAAGCTAACGGGCCTTACACAGCGGTCTTCATCTGGTACTACGGGGTCGCGTTGAATGCCCTCCGCGGAGAGGCTACGTACTCTCCGACCATCACCCACCCCCTAGTTGACCCAGAAGACAACAATACCGAGATGCTCGTAGTTCTTCCCTTCTTTCGCCTTTTCTCTCCCGCTCTCTAAGCCTCTTTGACTTCTGCGCTTGTTTCCGAGTTGAGCCAACAACTAACTGTCTCATGTATTTCAACTTGTTTTGCGACACATACATCAGCTCGTATTATATATAGACAGTAGTGATACCGGAGAAAAGTTCCACTTCGTTGAATGTTCCTTCTTCATAATCTATCTGTCGACATTGACACGCGACGTGAGTTTGTGATAGTACATTTAGTCCAAAACTGGACCAAACGGTGGTCATATTCCGTCACAAATTTATACCGTGTCAGGTTCAACGGTGGTATTACGGAGTAATACTCGAAACATCAAGGGACAGCATTTTGTTTCACTCAACTCCCGAAAGGGCTTGCGCGTTTAACCCCAGATTTCCTGACTGGTTGAGCTCTTCCTGATGATAAAACTATTATACCCGTGTACCCTCGTCATATTTTAGCATTATTATTACCTATGCTCGTAGTGCCTGTCACATCATTCACCGCAATACGCACGACGCATTCATTTAGTGCCTTTTGTGTGTTTTTGTTTTGTCTTGCCATTTTTCTTAACAGTAGTCCGTCGGGCTACTGGTAACAGGTTTAATATGTTTCCCACTACTAAATCTAACCCATGATAACAAGTGTCTGCTCTCTGTATATTGCATTGCTGAGAGCGTCTTCGTAGCGTAATGACGTGATGACGCGTAATTCGACGAAAGCCGGCCAGGCACGACAGCCGTATAGTCCTAAAATATTTTCGAGATCGACCTCCAAGACAGGTACCGTAGTGGGAAGGGACACGAAGAGCCTACTAGGTGACCCCGCATCTGAGTTACGACTACGTATCAACAGGAAAGCGAGAAAAAATATGGGCGAATATAATACCGGTACTCGATTATTGATTTGCTTCAGTATATTTACTTTTTATTATTTTTTCTTTTCGCTTTTTTCTTTTTTCTCTTTTTTTCTCTTGCATGCACCTGGATTGCTAGCAGGGTAGGTCTTGCCTGTCGTATATGGCGTTGCATTGTCTGCTCTGCTTACTGCACTAAGGGTAGTATCTCTGTGTCGTAGTTTTGTGACCACAGAACTGGTACCTTTTTAGGATGAAGAATCGGCACGGACACTGGGTGTGCTGGATGTCGACGGGTAGAAAGGAAGGTTTAATGTGAAGAACACACACACACAACGACGGCGACGACCACTACTTACGACCAACCCACCTGTACAGACTGTACAGACAGCAGCGTTGTTTCCATGACCTTTGACGCCATCTATCATGCGCATAACGGGATAGTTTTTGTATTTACCCCGCAGGACGGAGCAGCGGCAGAGCAGCGCAGGACTGCCCCCAGTCGCACACAACTCCAGCTCACAACAACTCGTCCTCGAGCATATTGCCCAGTTACACAGACAGACAGACATCATCGACAGAAACAACAGCCCGGCAAAAGGTGAGGGCGCATGTGAAGCTCGTGACTATCTTACGTAGCCACACTGCACGGGTAGTCTTCTCGAGCTGCATGTATATTTGTGTCTGTATTGCGTCCTCGGTCTTGGCGTCTAAGATGAGCCCAAAAGGCGGGTGGGTGTGTTACTTACCTTGTGTTGGGTCCAAACTTTGGCAATAACTATGTTGGAATCACGCTTGCTTTGTTTTCGCAGCAGACTGCTGCAGTACATGTAGTATTTGGAACGGTCAATGGTAAGAGTCTCAGTTGTCGGGGCACGGTCAGTCGTCTTTACCATTCTAGGGGACCCAGTCACGAGGGTACCAGGAGGTGGAATGAGAGAGCAGTCGCTTGTTCCAAGGGGCATGCCAGCCATACTCGTATCGTGATGACGCAACAAACGGTTCACCAGTTTCAGTCACTTTACAGAGGATCTAATGCTTAACGGTTGCTGAAGTGGTATGACTTAACCCTTTTAGGACCGCAGTCCCGTTTTGGGGACAAACCAGTCAAATTCAAGGAATTCGTCCCCTAAACGGGACTCCAGTCCTATAAGGGTTAAAAACCTCTTCGGAGCCTTAAAACAGCGATGCAAAAAATGAGAGCGCCTGGCGCTACCGTTCGTCTACGAGCAGAATGCGCTCGACCGAACGGACGGGTAAGTTCTCTTGCGGCCCTCTCATATAACTCCTTGCATAGTGTATCTCGGGACAACGTCTTTTTTTTCTATCCCATTCCATACCTACGCACTTCCGCCTTTCTCCCTCGCTAGTCGTAACTCCGATACGGGGTCACAAAGTACGCTCCTCTCCCTCCTCCCCCACTACGGTTCTTGCTTTGCATTTGTATCGCGAGAAGATTTTAGCACTCTTTTCCTCGTCAACTCGCGTCGAATTTGGCTTACCTACACTACTATGGTTTGCGCTCTCGACAGTCGGGTGTCATTTGAAAATAAACACCTCCATGGGGAAAATCGAACCCTCGACATCCGGCCCTTCAGGCTTCGTCGCTACCAGTTAGACCACCCCCCGGGGCGACTGCCAATCATCTCCCAATCTTATATGACCGTAATATGAATAGTAATTATTCGCTGTTGATTGTTTCCCGCTGCAAATCCCTGACATGTGCCAAGGGTACTGCCGTATCATATACCAGGTATACGTAGTTTTCGCAATTGGTTTCTCGTGTTATGTTTAACCTCGTGTAAAATCTTCGCACTTGTGTATCTCCCGCTTTGGTCGTAACTCAAATATATTTGGGGTTACTACGTAGGCTCCTCTCCTTCTCACTAAGGTGCGTGCCTTGCTATTTTATCGCGAGGATATTTCAGCACTTTCGTCCCTCGTTGACTCTCGCCGAATTATGCTCATACCCACGCCATAAAAGGTCCTCTACATACAGCAGTCTTAGTGGTGACTTGCGGAATCTCGCCTGTCCTAAGGGCCTGAGGTACCGTTTTTCGTGTGGGTACAAGCGGTGATGTTTTTCCTGTGGGTCCCAACTCTAAAAGGGCCCATATTAACGAGTATGAAATAAATTCAATTTGGAAAAAATAAAATTCAAATTCGCTTTTCATTGGTCAACACACGCACCAGCACCAAATATTATGCCCCAAGATCCTAATCTTTGGTGCTGCTGCGTGTGTTGACCAATGAAAAGCGGATTTGATTTTTTTTTTCTAAATTGATTTTTTTTCTTCTTCGTTAAAACGGGCCCTAAACTGACCAAAACTGCGGTAGTCTAATTCCCAGTAGTTTGTCCCCAAACTCGTTGAGACTAGTTCTTAGGGGTTAACTTCATATATTGCGTATACGTTGTTTTGGTTGTTGGGTTGTTACATGAAATCATCGCAAAAATGCATGAATGTTTACTGACTGCCACATCGTACACTTGACGAACCAGGAGAAGTGAATTGAATGCAAACATCCGAAACAGGGGCAAAATATAAAAAGAGTAAAGAGAAAAACCTAAAAAGTAGAAAAAAGAAAAATGATGAAAAAGACAAAAAAAAAAAAGGGAACACAGGAAAGCCTGACAGTACGAGGGGATATACAGAAAAGTACGCAAGTGCATGATCGCAGACTGTTACACAAATGTGTACACCGCGGGCAAAAGACGTATGCGCGGGGGATGGCCACTTCAAAGGAAAACAACAAACCAGACAGAACCAGAGCCAAAACATTTTAAACTGAGTCCATTTATTGGGAGAGCAAATGAAAGATGTACTCGTACGTATACGCAAGCGCATTCAATGTAAGTAAGAGAGTAATGCCCCAAGGCCGATTTATACGAAACAGGAAAAAGAGATGAAACAAAACACCGAGTAAAATTGAAAGGAGCGAGCAGGATTAACTAAAAACAGGAAAATGATGAACGCGACAAAAGCAGACAAGGTAGGCATCACAGATAACAAGAGAGTGTGTGCGTGCTACACATAAACCCAGTTTCGAAAATGAAGAATCGGCACGGACACTACTGTGTTTTGAGGTTTGTACGAGCTGGTTCCAGCCAGAGCAGGAACATTTCGTCTTCAGACTTTTGCGCCCTAAAGGAAAACGAGTGGGAAAATGAAATTTGGCAGGGTTGTTCTTCATGACCATACGAAAAAACGTATTGATGGCCTTTTTTGATTTTCTTTCTTTTTTGGTGAATGAGGTATATTTTAACGTTTTTTTTACATTTTTCGGCAACTTTGACCCAAATTTACCGACGAAACGAAAGACGAAAATGAAAAAAGGCCATCAATCAGTTTTTTCGTATGCTCGTGAAGAACAACCTTGCCAAATTTCGTCTTCTAACTCTTCTTGGATCCGGGCGCTAAAGTATTTCTGTGAAAGTAAATAGTCCCCCTAGGGTTTCCAAAGAGCTCGATACATTGTTTAGTACTTTAGCAGGCGTTTATTATAACACACTTGTACACACTGTAGGATCGCATAACAAAACAGTATCATCGACGTCTTCCCCTGCTTAATGCGATCCTATCAACACGTCTCGCGTCTACATTATTCCGCGTATTGGCCGAATTATGGCCGAGAGAAGAATCATATGGATTTTAGTATTGGCTGCTTAAATCCCTATACAACAACGCCTTCCCAAGTAATACGAACAATTCCCATATCTCACGAACTACAGCTCGGACGCCAAAACCAGCTTCACCGATTTGTTCGCCTTGTTGATGCGGTCTCGTGGATATACTTTGTGTTGCGAGTATCAGTTATTCATCGTTTTATTCCCCGAAGGTGGAATGTTACGCTTTTTCCTGGAACCAGCTCGTATGTCGACTGGTTTTATGTGTAGCACGCACACACTCTCTTGTTATCTGTAACACAGTAGTGTCCGTGCCGATTCTTCATTTTAAAAAGATGCCGGGTATTATGTGGTGACAAGCCGGCTACACAGTCTACGTTGCGATGCAGTGGGCAGAGCAGACCGTGGAATGCCACGTACATATGTCAGGCACGACATGCCCTGCTAGAATAACAGGTGCGTGCACGAGAGAACAGAAGAAAAGACGAAAAAATAGATAATATGAAGGAAAATCACATACCAGGTACAAAATGAAACAAAATATCAGTAGTGTTGCCCTTCGCCCAAATATGACAAACCACTTACGAAAGAAAATTGAAATGCGATGACAGCCCACGACCGCTGTCGACGACGTATTGCCCTTTAATCGTGCATCAGTTTCAACCCTAATTTTTTGTACGGTGACGGTTCGGTAAAATACAGGTCAATACCGAACGCTATCCTACTAGCTCAACTCAGTATGAAACAACCCGTTTTGTTTTGCAGACCAGAAGCCCTCGTCACGGTTTTTACCACCTTGAGAGTGCAACGGTCGTTTCCGCGAAGATGTGTTGAACAAAAACCTTTTTTTTCCACCATACGAGTATATATATTTCCCTGGCTTGAGGCTCTCTCTCTCGGCGTGTTGTCTCTTTCGTGCCATACGAATCGTTTCTTTCTCCTGTGGTTGTCCTGCATTGGTATTCATCTGTACGTGATATACCGGTCGCCCTGGTGGGCTAGCAGGTAACCACGAAGCTCGTTAGCGTCAAGGTCGCGAAGTCGAGCCCCCCCGAGCGCATGCACATCTTTTTCTCGCAAAACAAATCTTGACTAGCAGAAAGCGCGAGAGCGTGAGTTGGCAAAATTCGATGAACATCGACGAGCGTTGGGAAGGCCGAACCCTCTGTGCAATAAAAATCAAGGCAAGAACCGTAGTGGAGGAGGAGGGAGAGGAGCCTACTTTGTGACCCCGGATCTGAGTTACGACTCGGGAAGACAGAAGTGCGAAGATAATAAATGTGATGGGGAAAAAAAAAATGTTGTGAACTTTCATTCAGCCTTTGACTTTCCCTCACCTCTATACCCGAGACTATCCCTCACCTCTATCCCCGAGACTATCGATAATAAGTTCAAAGTTCATGGCAGCAGTAACAAGAGCAGTGCAGCATCACTTCGGAATACTCCTGCTAGTCTATTTTCGCCAGTGCGCAACAAGCGTCCGTAGGCGTTGCACAACATACCGGAAGGCGCAGCGAAACACAGATAGACGTCGGGTCGTGCAACATGTTTCGCCGGATCATAGGGTTTCCTGAGGAGCATGTTTACGTCTGTCGTGTGTGTGTGTTCTTCACATTAAACCTTCCTTTCTACCCGTCGACATCCAGCACACCCAGTGTCCGTGTCGATTCTTCATCCTAAAAAGGTACCAGTTCTGTGGTCACAAAACTACGACACAGAGATACTACACTCAGTGCAGTAAGCAGAGCAGACAATGCAACGCCATATACGACAGGCAAGACCTACCCTGCTAGCAATCCAGGTGCATGCAAGAGAAAAAAAGAGAAAAAAGAAAAAAGCGAAAAGAAAAAATAATAAAAAGTAAATATACTGAAGCAAATCAATAATCAAGCAACCAAATAAAAAGCATGACAAAAAAAGAAAGAAAGTGTCGTGCTTCTCCCAGAGGAGATGCGACCTCCAATAAAAAACCAAATGAAATGAAAGAAAATAAAATGGACCGAAACAGCGCCAACAGAGCAAGACTGAGAACGACACAGCCAGCCGGAGCACACCGAAGGCCAGCCGAGGCAGGTTTGTGCCCATAGTACAGGCAGGTTCTACCAGCTAGTCGGTCTGGCACCTACTCTGTTTGCCGTCTCTTTCCTGCTTTCGTCCGTCCTGGTTTCCCTATGACCCCCCCCACCCTCCGTCTCCCTTCCCTTGGGCGCCACCCATACAACGGGTACGTGGCACTTCCAACTCAATTCCGTTTCGTTCTCGTGTAACACACGAGAGTCCCGGAAAGAGAACGGGGAATGACAAAACCAAAATGAATACGTACGTAGCTAAGCCACCAAAGAAAGTCCTAGGACAAATACGGAAGGCGGAGAAACAAAGGCAAAAGCGATCACGGTAACATAAATAAGTGAAACAAAGTAAACGAAGCAAATGATGCGAGGGGTTGTAGCATCGCTGTCGTGTCCCCCTTGAGATATACTAGTCGTGTTTCATTTTATTGCGGCATGTTCGTTTTCTGCCTTTTGTGTCCTCTGTTTTGCCCTCCTTTCGATTTTTGGTAGGTTTCCGTCGGTTGTTATAATAGCTACGTTTTTGCACGTACGTATTCATTAAAGCGGGAAGGAGACGACAGACAGAGTAGAAATGTACCAGATCGTCTAGTTCGTAGAACGTGTCTGTATGATTGGTACAGCACCTGCCTTGGAGGGTGCTTCGGTTGCTCTAGGTGTGCTTCGGTTGCCTATCCTTCCCTCTGTCACACTGTTTTCACTTTCATTTTGTTTTTGTAGGGCCCCGTCACATGTCCAGGGAAAGCACGATACATTCCTTTTTACGTCTTGAGTTTTCGATGTTTTATGTGATTCAGTTACATCATTTTGTCAATATTTGTTGACTTCGTTTTTTTCTCTCGCGATAGTTACAATTTTGGCAGGATACGGCGTGTCTGTCGTATGTCGTGTCTGTCGTATGTCGCGACCACATAACTGTATCGTTCTAGGAGAAAAAATTCGGTGAGGACACTGGGTGAGCGGGAAACATTGTTTTCTGTACGTGTTTCCCATTTTTTCCCTTATTTTCTCTCTTCCTATTAAATAGACGTCAAACCCTAACCGACTTGGGCGCGCTGGGGGTTACATGGTGTCAATAATCTGACCAACGTTCCGTGCGCGCTGTTCAACCGTGTTGCTAGGGATTTTTTAACGACTTTTCTGCCCGACATGTCCCTTTTTTATCTGCTGCTCGCTGTATCACAACCAAACCTGTGGGTGCACAGTAAGCGCTAAGACGAGACCATGCGATTTGGGTACGTACTTCTGGGGCTGGTGGCGCTGACGTCCGTCCACACTTCCAGCGGTGAGCACTCCTTCAGATTGGAAAATACTCGCCCGCTAGGTCCAACGGTGAAGCTCCGGGGGGGGCGGTATTCGAAAATCGCCCCCGATGATGTTGGAAAGTCGAACGCCATCGTGCTTTTGGCCGTTCACTCGATGTTGATAGAAACCCACGTCGAAACAATTGTTTGTATTCGCAGACTTAAGAACTTCGCTGGGTTAAATATATAATGTAACGGCAATGTAACTACAATACGTGTTCAAGAGGGATCAATATTCGTACCTGGTATTCTCTTACATACCATACGTGTCATGTATGTTGTTTTGGGAGTACAGTAGTTGTTCTGCACAAGCATACATTTTTATTCGGGCAACTGCCAAAATCAGGTAAACCTGATCCACTTGAGCCAAAATCAGGTATGTACTAAAACCCAGTGAAAAACGCACGCCACGAAAGGAGTTTTTCAGGACTTTTTGGCTTGTGAGAAATAATCCAACATACTTTTGAATTTGCGCCTGAACAACAGGATGATATCGAACGTGTGTGTCCTCCAAACTCTTGATAAAAGTTGTATTTTCAGTAAGGGTATATTAAAAACAGAGCAATAATCAAAAACAGGTATACCCGGTCGGTTTTAACTCAAAAACGGGTACATTCTGGAATCAAGTAAATAACACGCCCAGCGAGCCATGCTATTGGCCAAAAACAAGTTATACCCATTTTAAAGAGAGAATGTCCCGGGTACAACTGTTAAATGTCAATTATGCTTGGCTTTCAACCGTTTTTGGTCATTTTTGTTTAACCACTTGCCTACAGTGTGCCTTGCTCTCCACTGTCTGCGGCCGATATTTCGTTGTTTCATTTTCTCAGGCTTTTTCACTTTTAAACTCTATTCAACCATTTTACGCACCTGGGTACGAAGAACGTACGTCTTCAGTCATATATACGACGATCCACCTGATATGCTGTCGTATGTGTGCACAGCAGTATCAACATTTCTGGTATCTATATAGGGTGTACTTCAGGTACATGCTGAGACCAAGTAAAACACAAATGCTTGCCGCCAGAACCCTCTGCGTCTAAACACCCCTGACCCTGCTCCCGACCCCACCCGGACCTGAACCCTCCAAACATAATCCGGACACGTTATAAGGGTATAGTTAGGCGCTGTCAAGTGTGCCTGGTCATCACCACCTCTCAGAAACGGGCATGGTGTGCTTTTGGCCAATATATCCGGCGATGGCTCGCGGGATGTAGTGTTTTGACTCGATTCCATTATGTACCCGTTTTTAACTCAAACCGGCGCGGGTGTACCCGTTTTTGGATATTGCCCTCAAAAATATCTGTCGTATGCTTTTATTGATTCGTGATCACACTCGCTCCTACGACGTGTATTTCTGCATTATTTTACCAGGTACGTATGTATATAGTCGCAGCCACATCGATAGCATACGAACAAAATATTGAGTTAATTTGAGACTGAACTGCTCGCTTTCCGTACCGTGTCAGAAAGCAGCAGTACGTAATATATTACAACAGGTCCATTGTGCTGCATGCGCGCGTATGATATGTTCTGTATTTGTTGTGGCGGGTCGTCTATACGTAGTGTGGTGAAGCGCCCAAATCAGTTGAAAGCTAAATGAAGTAGACAAATCCAGGTGTACCGGACCATTTTCATGCCAAAATCAGGTACGATGTGCGGCTGGTCAATGAGAGGTGTCCTAGCGTATGATTTGTACTTGGTTTCAGTGTCGGTACCTGTTTTTGGCACCAATGTGACCAGGTAGACCTGATTTTGGCTGAAGCCCTTTATTCTCGAACAACCAAATACTATAGTTTTGTACAAAACGAAGAATCTTGCAGACTGACGCATAAATTAAATGAACAACTAGTCATCACCGTCGGGGATAATAGAACCTCACCACACACCCCAACATCGGCCCCGCAAGCCATGCGCTTGCGACGACGTCAGGAAAATAAAAAAAATCGTTGGAGTGAATGTTCGACTGACAGTACCATAACGCGCGTCGTAACAGTTCCTACTATGGGAATATTCGTCGACGGTACACACCTTTCGTGAGCCTCAGGATAGTGTAGCTTACTGTAATTCCAGGCCCGCGAACGTTACCAACTAACGCCGTCGGCCGGTTCTTCCCTCGCTGCCGTGCATCCTTTGGATATTCTGAAGGCCAACAATGCAGCAACGGCCTTGCCGGAGTCCAGAGTGGCGACATTTGCTGCGACGCTAGCTGCGGGACATGCGGCGGAGGCGGTTGCGGCAGACGTCCGGGCGGAGCGGTTAGTTGGTGTATGTTGTCGTCGATGCGTGCAGATGTAAGGATATACGCAGCGTCAACGAGTATGAGGCTCTTCATACCTCTAACCCAACGAGACTCTGAACCCCTAAGGAACTGGTGCCACGAATTTGGGCACACACTACTTGAGATTAGGTTGGGACATCGTTTTCAGTTCTGAATGGGCCAAGTACCGTTGAGATATCAGGCTGCAGCAAACCCTATGTACGAAGTTGTCAGCAACAAATAATTATCGACCAAACAACGTATCACAATGTTATTGTCTATCCTGCTCACCTTCATCCGTAGATCGAGTTCGTTTTGCACATGGTAGGAATACTTTGACTCCTCAGCCCCAACATGCAACGGTCTAACAAAATGTCGTGCCCCGCCCCCTTCTTCTGTTTACAGTCTAGCTGCTGCACCAGCCGAGTCAGGGAAAGTGGAGTCGTATGCAGCGAAACCCAGGGCGCGTCATGCATTATCGAGAACCAATGTGCGTCTCGCAGAGCTTTGGTGACTAGAGCAGTGAAAACCCTTCTATAGATGGGTATGCAGCCTCCATGTCTACCTGTTTGTGCTTGCTCGGCTGTATAAGGTGCAAAACTATCGGCTGTTTCTTCTTTCGCAATGTCCGTGAATGCTCTGTTCCTGCTCTGACAACCGAAGCGTCAAACGTTGCGTTTAGTTTGACGAATCCACGCTCTCTGCGATGTTTTACCTCCTCTTGTGTTGAAGCCATGTGCGAAAACGGCCTTCCTGGAGTACAGCGTGGCGACATCTGCTGCGAAGCTTCCTGCGGGACATGCGGAGGAAGCGGTTGCGCCAGACGGCCTGGCGGTTCGGTGAGTTAGTGCCTGTTGTCGACGCCTGCTGCTGTGTTTACGTAGACAATTTTTTTCGTTTTTTATTTACGAAGTTCCCTCGTGTCACTTGTAAAATGCTTGGAACATATATAGTAACCTAACCGGATATACAATATCCATAGCGATAGGGTAGCATGTAGATGCGAAGTAAGACGCGTGGCGAAATGTAAATATATATATTTATATATAAAAATGTGCATCCAATGTAGACATGCAGAGCAGGTATACTCGTACAACAACTGTATAGGGAATATAGTGCGCATTTAATTAACGATGCGTAATAGCAATAATTAATTCCTATGGATTTGGTACTAATGACGAAATACAGCAGTATGTCAACCTTACATTGCAAATGAGCAATGCCTACACGTTGTCAAAAATAAAATGAAATCATATATTTATCTACAGCACAGTAGGAATCTAACAAAATCCGTCCTTTGTATATACATATCATGCAAATACTTGGTGTAAACCTTCTTTGATTCCATTAACTAGGCCTGTCGCTAGTTTTCTTCCCAGGCTCGAGAGTGGACACCCTACGTGGTGTATCGAACTATAAGGGGGAGGGGGCAGGGGTAGAGTAAACATGCTAGTAGTTGGACCAGTGCATAACAGGAAGACGTGCACTGCTCAGTCGCCAACATCGACAGGTCTCACTAACACTATTTGTCGCTCCTTCTGTTGACAGTCCAACTGCTGCTCCAGCCGGATCAGGGACAGTGGCCTGATGTGCGGCACCACCCTGGCGTCGCCGTGCATCGTCAATGGTGAGTATCGAGAAAGTCTAGCCAGACCGGTGACTACTCCCGTAGTGGGGTATTCGATTTTTATTGCTTAGAGCTTTCTAGGTACTACTGTAGGCCGTATCCACAGCTAGTTATCTCTCTTCTGTCTAGGCAAGTTGCCCGAATGCCCCGTGAGTAAAAACATGATGAACGCCAAACGTGGCGCGTGCTTTGACGACCATGCTGTGAGTTATTACCTTCGCGATTCTTGTGCGATTTAGGCTACGGTAGTTGCTGTAAGCGAATATGCAAGACCAGTTTGACGGCTCGCGCGAGTGGCTCTGTACCTTGACCAAAACAGATACGAGAGCTTTTTTTGTTGCCCCGCTCAGCCAAAATTGTGTAAGCGGTGTTATCAGGGTAGGTGGAACGTACAAAGTTGTTGCCCCAGGTGGCTGTGAGCTCATCATTCATTACTTTAGGAACATAGCGAAGACCCAAGGCAACTCATGCTATAATACGGGGGCCACCACAAGAGGTCCGTAAACACGTTTTTTGACACACGGCGCCGTCCACTGTGTGGTTCAGACTGACATGCGTTACCCTTGATTAGCCAATGATGTTGTGTATCGGGTCAAGCTTGGCAGATTGCGGGGGGCTCTAGCTTTCGTATAGTGAGTATGATCGTTGAACAATTCATCTTCGCTCCTGGCGTTTTTTGACACACGGCGCCGTCCACTGTGTGGTTCAGACTGACATGCGTTACCCTTGATTAGCCAATGATGTTGTGTATCGGGTCATACTTGGCAGATTGCGGGGGGCTCTCGCTTGCGTATAGTGAGAATGATCGTTGAACAATTCATCTTCGCTCCTGGCCTGACACCGCGCTTCGGCGTTTCCGCCTATGGTGTATACCTCCCCCCCCCTCAATGTCCCGACAGATGTAACGGAAGCGCCAACGGCATCGCCAACCGGAACGCCAACGGGAACACCAACCGCATACCCAACGGGATCGCCAACCCCATACCCAACCCCATACCCAACCCCATACCCAAGATTTCCAACCCCATACCCAACCACATACCCAAGATTTCCAACCCCATACCCAACGAAAGCGCCAACGAGATCGCCAACCCCAACCCCGACGGAAGCGCCAACGGGAACACCTACGGCAATCCCAACGGTCTCGCCGACAGACGCTCCAGTACAAGCTTGCAGCAACGGTTTCCTCGGCTTCCAATCGGGCGATATCTGCTGCGCGACGCAGTGCGGTCAATGCGGAGGAGCCGGTTGCGGCGGTTTACCGGGCGGAGGGGTAAGTTTGTGTCCGTGTGTGTTTATTTTTGTCTCTAGGCCCACGTTTGCACGCGCCCTGAGCCATGAACATGTCCCCGACCTCCGAATCAAGGGTAATTTTCGAAGGTATCAACAATTACAGTAGTTAGGCTCGCTTCTGACGGGAAGGCTACACTGCTCAGCTCCCCCAATAAAAAGGTTTGACGGCCAGTATTGGAGTTACCACTTACTCGACATTTCGGTCGTTGATGGTTCTCACGAGACGACAGGAACACCCAATCATTTGTACTTGATGGTATATAGGTGATGATTGAGTTGACATTAGGTTTGGTAAACCGCCTTTTTCGTAACTGCAGGGCATCCTCGAGGGAGCCGTGTGAAAACATCATTGACAGCAACAAGCTATGTGTCGCTAATCAAAATTGTCCATCCAGAATATCTTCCTGACAAAAACATGCTACGCCTCTTTCCCGGTGTACAGACTAGCTGCTGCACAGGCCCGATCTCGCGTACTGGGTCGCTGTGCAGCATCGCCATGGAGGCGCCGTGCATCATCGACGATATGGGTACGTCGTGTAACCATCTAGCAAAAATTTTAACGCATGCTTGTACGGCCTCCTTGACCCGTGACCCGTTGACGATTTTGCTTGCTGCTTGAGATGATGTACTTTGGCTGTCAGTGTTCACAGCTCTCGTGTTTGTCCGTTGTTCACGGTACCGTACTCCCTACCTTACGGATGCTGGCAGATAGCACGACGAAGGCGGCATGTGGTTTGGCGGGAAGCGTTTGCCTGTTGTTACCACTCGCGATGGTAGTAGTGCAAGGAAAGTGGCCGGAGTAAGGGTTTGAGACTCTGGTGTCGAGAACATTTGTTGCAGCTCGCACCGTGTACATGCTTAGCTCTGGATATATTCTCGACATGTTGTACCCTAACAAACTAACAACCATAGGACAGTTAGAGAGGGCTCCCCATGATACCAAAGTGGCAAAAAGGGTTGAGTGAAAATGCACGCAAAATTTCAAGGATTGTTCACGGTGCAATGCCGATCATGACTCCTGGTATTGACTCGAACTACGGTAGGATAGACATGCTCGAAGCAGAGATGATGCGTCCTATATACTTAACAAGGTTTGCCCCAGACAAGGCGAGTGATCGATCGTGCGGTGGAAGTTGATCACGTGAACATTTTCGAAATTGACCTGAAATGACGACGGACTCAACGAGAGGGTCGAGCGATAAGAACAATACAATGAAACAATCGTTTTATGAGGAACTGAATAAATCGCTCTACTCGAAACATACAAGACCTTGATAAATAGTGCATATTCTGACCACTCTCAACACGGCCGTGTTCGACTCACCCTCGAATGTTTACCAGGACCCGTTTAGACTCCACGACCGTCATCCACGTGCTTTCGGGGTTTACGACTGCACCACCGCTGAGGTACACATCTTCACCAGTCGAGATTGGTATTGAGGGCCTTGGTGACGAGTGCCCCCAAGAAACGCCCTGCAAGAGACCACAGAGACCCCCTTCGTAGGCCTCTGGATAAGTGTGCCAGGGGGCATTTGGCGGGTGTTCTTTCTTTCTATCGAGTTTAGAGCTGTGAATAGTTTTGCCTGGTTTTGGATTGGAATAAGGTGAACATTCAAAGGGGAAACAACAACTAGCATAAGGTCGATTGTACTGCTGTAGTTTCTGCGACTGATGCCCCCGGAGACTACTTCTATAGACTCCCAAACGTATACACGTTCATATCAGTCATCGCGGCCTTCGGTAGCGTATTACTTACGGGAGAGTTTGAGATGGCCCACGTACGGTCCGAAAAGCAGCATGGCGACTTCTCGACCAAGCCGTTGCACATTTCAATATACTTCATTTGTATTCATAGTTTTGTTTTGGATGTTCGGTTGGCTTGTACGCGGTAAGTATGCAGGGGGTCGGAGAAAGGGTCGGGGTTTACCCATGCCCCGAGTAAGGTTAATATGCCAGTAGTGTGTGCTGTCGGTCTTGATCGATCGTGTCGGGTGGGCGGCTATGTACTGGTGAAAAGCGCACAAATTACAGTGGAACCAACCACTACGTACTGCCTTAGGAAACTATACTATTTCCACTTGTGCAATAGGTATTTTCTGCACGTTCCCGTGGACAGGATCTGGCAGAGAGGCTGCATCAAGCCGGCGTTGATGTATTTCCTATCGGGGCCATCATATGTTGCCGTACGATATACATGATATGTTGCCGTACGATATACGTCATATGTTGCCGTACAATATACATGACAAGACAGTGTTACAAATTTTGTTCGGAGGTTTCACCTACATGCTGTAAGGTGTTGAATTGTTTCTTTTCTCGTATCTACTGTCAGTATAGCTTGGGAGATCCAGACCAAGAAGACTTCGAATGTTACCGGATTGCCGCTTCGCCGTTGCAAATAGTTTTCGACAGAACTTTGGTTTGATGGCAGAGTTGCTTTTGCTGGAACTGTGTGATGTGCAGTTTTACCTGACATTTGGCGATTTTGGTTGGGACGTCTGCCGTTTCTCGCACCGACGACGACTGTTAAGTGATACTAAGGTATTTGACATCTACGCAGGTTCGACGTTTTGCAGAGTGTTGCGCGAGAGTTTGCTTGTTTTTAGTGCTTTTTCCTGGATGCTGCAGCGACTGCGTGACTCGCCTGCCCGGATCAGTACGGGATGTAATAGTACGAGACTCGTGCGTACCAGTATATATCATGACTCTCTGGCACCTCTTGTGTGTTCATGAGGCATGTAATGCTCATAGAACGTCTCATGTACCCTCTACGAGTAAAATATCTGGGAAATATAGCTCATGCATGTGGGTCTGACCCGTCTGGAGTTCCGTGCGTCAAGCCACCTTATCTTACTCCCCTCTCAATGGCCCAATCACTACGGTAAACACCATGATATTTTGCACACGAGATTTTCTAGCAGGTGAGCTTTTGTAGGTTATTTTTCTTTTTTACTAAAGCCGTCCTGTTCTGCTCTTATGGGGTATACAACAGGGGGCGCGAGTTTATCGGGGAGTACGAAATCTACGTAAGACAGTGTTACATATTTGATTTAAAGGATTGATCAACATGCTCTAGTGTGTTGACGTGTTTGACTTCTCGTATTCACTGTCGGTACATGTTGAGAAACATGGGCTAAAGTTGCGATGAAGAGATTTCACATCACGCAGCATTGCCGTTTTCCCCTAGCAACGATTTTTGACAAAAATGGGGACTTTTGGCAACAATGTTTGCCGGGATTTGTGATGCGCCGTTTTACCTGGCATTTGGCCATTTTGGTTGGGGCGTTTGTCGTGTATCGCGTCGAGGGTGGTTGTTGGTGATACTGCGGTGGTTGATAATGATGTATGATCGATTGAGGTTGTATTGAGTGGGGCGAGAGGTTGCCGGTTTTGGTGTCCTGTCCCCGATGCCGCACCGACTCGGGTGACTCGCCTGCCCGGGTCAGTTCGGGATGTATTGTTACGGGACTCGTGTACCAGTTTTTATGATGGGAGTTTGTGACGTAATGGTACCACTCATATGTGTGTGGAGCTCCAGAGAGACGACACACCTATAATGGAAACGACTCCACAAACCCCCATGCGTCAAAATGAACGTCTTGCGGTGGGTATTCACTGCATGCGGTGCACACTCGCCATGAACTACTCTTATGCCTTTAAACTTGATGCGTGATAGGAATAGTATGTCTGCTAATACTGTCGACTATCATCCAATGTCATACTCGAGGCAACGGTAATACTTGCTGGCGCCAGGCGAACGCGACAAAACGATAAACAGATTGCGCTTCTTGAAGGCAGGTCTCAGGAATAATTGTCACGTTTTTCGCTGAAGGCGTGCTTGGATATAATGGGGGAGATATTCCCTGCAAGCCCTAGTTTTCCGTTTCGCCTGCCGCACTGCTAGTTCTGTGTGATCGGCACGAGGAGCCGGTCCTTGAAACGTATACATAACCGGCATGTTCTTGTTTTAGTGGCCAGTGTAATACCTTTTCAAACCAGTATCTCGTAACCGGCATGTTTTTTTCAGTGGCCAGTGTAATACCTTTTCAAACCAGTATTGTACAGAAAACGATATCCTTGCTCTCCGAGGAGGTAAGCGGGTTTAGGGCCCAAACACACACCTAGACACAGCCGACGCCAGAGGACCCTAACTTTCGGAATAGGTGGGATGAGTTACAAAACTTCGCTTGCGGAGTGTAAGTTTGGGTCACCTGACGGACCAGGGCCGAGGAATCTGGTAATTGCATAATGAGGGGACTGATCTTATTTTTGGCCAAATCTGACGAAATCAATACTGGTCCGGATATAGCGTTTACGACCTTTTGGTCTACTTGAGGGGCCCCTTCGGTCAATGATGAAACACGAGTCTTCCATCGTTGAAAAAAATATTTTTTTTTGTTTTTTTTATAGCAGCAATACTATTTCTGGTATATATAATAACACCATATCAGTACTCATTACGGAAAACGGCATACCTCCAGTTCTAATGCTCAGGTTTTCGCCCATCGAGTATGTGCGAAGAGCCTAGACCATGGTCAACATTTGTGTCTCGGGAGGCATATCAATCAGACGCCTTGGTCGTCACGAAAAGTGTCTCTAAAGAGGCACCAATCCTTGCAAATACTCGATAGGCGAAAACCTGAGCATTAGAACTGGAGCCATGCCGTTTTCCGTAAGGAGTACTGATATGGTGTTATTATACCAGAAATAGTATTGCTGCTGTAAAAAAACGAAAAAAATATGTTTTTCAACGATGGAAGACTCGTGTTTCATCATGACCGAAGGGGCCCATTAAAATCTCTAGCACACCAGTACAATGGTCTAGCGCGTAGAGAAAGGCAGAACTAAGCAGGGCCAGTTGCCTCCGCCTCGGATGTCGCGGTGGTTCTTGGCGCAATCCCCGTCATGGGCGTTTGTGTGCGGCTCCTGATTTAGATTAGGCGGCCCAGCGCAGTGGTAAGCACTCTGGCCGATACTTGTTTTTCTTTTTTCTTTTGTTTATCCCATTTACTATGTTCGTCCTTCCTTTCTCTGTTCTTTCTAGGCGTAACTCAGATTCGGGGTCACAAAGTAGGCTCTTCTCCCTCCTCCCCCACTACGGTTTGGAGCCGACTGGTTGTTGTTCAACGTCGCCTCCAATATTATCATGTTGAACAAATATTGCCGCTCAAGGCTGGTGTTTTGATTATCGGTCTTGTCCAAGAGGACAGGAGGAGACAAGACAAGGAGAGTGGACGGGTGTGCGTGTGCACGGTGAATCGGTCAGACTGCTTTCAATTATCACGAACCCCAGCATACGGCAATTACACGAACTAAACAAACTTGTCTGCATTCGAAACGGCAGTTCGGCGTCCCCCCATACCTCCGACATCGGAGATAACGAGATAACTGATCCAACAGGGTTCCACCGCATACTACACAATCGGCATTGGGCTTAACGCAATCTTTGTACTGCTGCTGTTCCCTACTGTACACGCGACTATTTAACTGATCATCGACTAAGTAACGACTACTGGGTAGCATGGTATACATTCCTATTACGATCTCTCGATGAAGGCGACATGTATAAACTTGCTACATTCAATATCTTGGTCCTAAGTACTCTTGCTGAGTTATTGCTGCAAGTGTCACAACCTCCTCCGTTATATCTTCTCGGATGTCTCAACCCTCATTATTTGCTCGGTTTACTTCTCTGTACTACGTGTCTCCGTATTTCACGTGTGCACCCGTTGCAGTGTCAGAACAAAAGTCAAAAACTCTTTTGTGGCATCGTAACATCAACCGTTCCTGCTCCGCTTATGATGGGCGACCAAGCCTTGTATAGATAATGCAATTATTAATATCACGTTAAACCTGACAAAATATAAGGCATACTACTGCGGTGACAGGTGTGAGGCATGGACAACCATGCAAGCCGCAACAAACATCGAACAAAAACCTTGGAACCTACGCGGGTCTCACTATGCATATATACCAGACATACTGGGCACGATTACTCCGTACGATAAGTGTTTCGACGTCGTTACTTGCCGTAAGGATAAATTTTGAAAGGATACTAAGGGCTCATGAGCAGTTGAGAACAGGTTTATGTTGAAGAGAGACTAGGCGTATTATTGCACAATAGCTCACAACTGCGTCTCAACGATATGTATTACTTCACTGGTCAGTTTGTTGACGAAGAACGCTGAAGTAAATAGGTTGCAGTCCACCTCGTTTCCGCCAACCACCGGGGTACCGTTTTTCGTGTTTGTTTCTATTTTGACGGTCGCCAGGGCTGGCGGTCTTGTCGGATATTTTGCGCGGGGTCGAGAACCGTTGCTCCGCCCAAGGGGAATTATCGTATCACTTAGTGTATATTGGAAGCAACCCACGAGGCAGTTACATAGTGCCCCCAGTGCTGTCTCAGGAGGTGGCCACACGAGAAATTATAGTAACTCGTTGAAGCTGTCGTCCATATGCAGACTCACATGCAGGCGATGCCGGCCGTTTCCCGGTCGAACGCGGAGGCCACGGCGGCCGAGCACGCCGAGCAGCGGCGCGCGAAGGCGATAGCGTCGGGCCCGGCCGCTGCCAAGCCATCGGGATCGTGACAATCGCCTAAGTCCGAACAGATCCCACCCATATAGGTAGCACCGTCGCGGTCGGTGAGGTCGTCGCCACAGCGGAGGTAATAGGCAACGAGCGCGAAACACCCTGGGCCGCTCGATTCCATGATAAGCCGAATGGCGGACACTCTGCGTTACCCGTCCAGATTAGCATACGGCCAGATAGGGGACGCTCGGTAAGGCCCAATCAGAGGTAGGCTGCGAAGAGACGGCGACTGGCAGGCACCGAGGGGGACGGTCAACTACGTTCTCGACCACAACGACCTGCTTTGGAACACCCTCCCGGGGGGGAGCCGAAAATGGCTGACCTAAGAGTGCTTGGCCCGGTGGTGCGGGCCCTGATATCCAGCAACTACTACCACCCAGGCGTCGTCCGGACCCTCCTGATGGTCAGGGAATACGTGCTGTCCTGTGGGTGCAGACGGGGGGGGCGTGTCTGTAGTCAGCCAGTTGCGATGACGCCAGCACGGCTGATCTGGCCGTGGGAATTTCTCGAGATGGACCTACAGGACATGAAGCACGTCTCCAGCGTCTGGATAGTGGTGGATAGAGTCAGCAGGTTCCTGTTCACTTACCCGTTGGAGTCCAAGGGATCGGTGGGCGTAGTCGACATTTAATTGAGCTTATACTCACGTTCGGGGTCAAGATGTCTACCAGGGGCGACGCAGGAGGGGGATTTACGGCTAAGGCTGCCGCTCACATGTGCCATTGGCTATTCTTGCCGCTCGACCACGGACCCGCGAAGCACCCCCTCAGCCAAGGGGCCATGGAGAGGATAGAGGGGTGGCTTCACGAAGTATTGGCGGAGCTGTGCAAGGGGTGGCCCGGACGGTGGAACAACTACGTCGGGCAGCATGCTGGACCCAACGAAAAACGCCGGACCCGCGGCTCCCCTCGGGAGAAACGCGTTTTAAGGTCCTCCTCGGCCGCAACGTGAAGACGGACTTCGACGCTCTTCTCCCTGTACTTGACGATGACTCCTTCCGTACCGAGCTCGACAATTTCGTAGCGGAGAGGCAGCAGATGTTTTTGAGTTGAGTTGGATACTCAAGAGGCGGCGACAGTAAAATAACCACAAACGGGCGCGACACAACGCGGCCTTTAAGAGGAATTCGTCCGGTGGACAGGTGCGTGTGGGAGACAAAGTATCGGGAAAGGAGGCGGCCACCAAAGTCGCTAGAGAAGGCATTCATGCGAACTTGGTGCGCGAGCACTGGACCGGGCCGTGCCAAATCACAGCAATCAAGAATTCGGGTCCGAGCTACCAAGCGACTCTGAGAGGCGGCCAGCTCAGGGAAAAGGTATTTATAGTATTAGTAACCAACATCAAGATCTTCCATGAACGATTGGAGCACCTGGGCTATGATATCGAGGAAAACTTCGCGCACTTAAACTGGGGTGCGGACTTGGGGCTGGTAGGCCCCTCGACGGTGGCGGTGCCGCTATATCCCCTGACCGACCGGAAGGCGGTGGGAGATCCCAAGGCCATGTGGAAGTGGCATTAGGAGAGCCTGTACCAAAGCGAAACGGACTTTGAGTGGCCAGAGGGGGAGAAGATAGGAGACAGATTCACCTTTTGCAACTTGACGTTTATCACGCCTTATGGGAGACATGAAAACGAAACAGCAATGAAGCCCACGGCCGATTTCGGCGCCGCCGAAGGGGCCGCGAGATATCGAATTGCCCGCAAGAGCGCACCAGGACTTCCCAGTGGGTACGCAAGTGGGGCGGCCGTTTGACGGCACTGTTGGAATACGCAGAGTAGTCATGGATCGGGTATACGACGTTCAGTACCATACTGGCGGGTACGGTACCCGGACGAATAGTGGGAAGGTCTTAGTCGTGGCCAACTGGACAACGGGGTTCTAGAACGCCTAGTCACACAAGACAAGGTCTGCAACGTCAGGCCTCACAAGACAAGGGAAGGCCTTCCTCTTCGGCAGCGTGCGCCAGACAGCAAATAGAAGCTGACAACGTAGGGGTTACGCTACCGGCGCCGAGGATGCCCGTCCTAAGCCGACGCTAGTAAAGCGTCAAGCCGAGAGGGGAGAATAACGCAAAGCCGGTTCAGCGGCGGTGAATGGAGGAGGAAGGTGCCCACGCTGTGACCGAGTACTGACCGGGATACCCGCTTTGTGCCGACGATAGTTATGCGTCGGCAGGGGGCTTCACATTTTAAGTTGTGAAAAAGCACCAGGGACCACCATCCATCACAGGGGTCGCCTTTATTATCAACACGGGGTCGCCGGAGAGACGTTTCACGGAATCGCTGCAATAAAAGCGCTTGGGATTGCCGGAAAGACAACTTTCGGAATCGCTACAGCACTGTTCAACGGGCCTGCCGGAACCTCCGGAGTCGTCACACTAACAACAGAGTCGTGGGGTCGCAGAAGTGTCTTTTCGGGATCGGGCCACAGTATCATCTATCTATTGGGATTGCCGGGGGAGAACGTCTTCTGGAATCGCCGAATCATCATCAGTGGTTTGGGGCTGCTGCAACATCGCTTCTGGGGTCGCTCGACATCTTCATATTTAGGGCAGGTTGGACATCGCTTCTGGGGCCGCTGGAACATCGCTTCTGGGGCCGCTGGACATCATCATCTGGATCGCCTTAGGGCTGCTGGAACATCGCTTCTGAGGTCACTGGACATCGTCATATGTATTGCTAGGAGGGACATCTGCATCGCGGGTTCGCATCCACTCATCGGTAAGATTTATTTGCCTCATAGTACAAAGCACCACGCGTCTTCTTTGTATGGGAGGGCGGCAGAGACGTGGCTCGGCTACTAGTCTATTTGTGCAAGATTTGGTCTGTCGTAACACCACATGTCTTTTTTGTACGGGGTGTACTTCATTTTCATGCATGGCCGTAGTCGAATGACCATAGACCCTTGCATCCCTACAATGCCGGGACGGAGCATGTCGGGGTGTTCACCGACCAGGCAGACATTGCTAGCACCAAGCGCAGATTTGTACCTGCACCAAAACAACAAGCAACCCGCACCACGAGCAAACGCTATACCACCACCACCACCACGACCACGACCACCACCGCCACCCCCGCCCCACCAGCCGAAGGAGCACTGGAAGCTGTTGTTGCTCGTAGTAGCTGGTGGGCGTTGGTGGGGTCTTGTTCCCGTGGTCTGGTGATGGTGGTCGGGTGCTTGTTCGTAACTACAGCAGTACATAGTTTTCAGGTAGGTACGTACCACCGCCGTGCTTCGATATACCTGGTAGTACGGCTGTTTCTGTGCAACGAGTGCACAGCTTGCTGTATTGTATACTAACCGGGCACAAAAGAACACGACCTCTTTTTTTCTCCTTTTTTTTTATACTCGAACTTTTCTTTGCATTGTACTAGCTGCTGCTGTACCTGCTCAGTTCGTCATTATGGTACCAGTTTTTTTTTTTTTTTTTTTCGCATTTTCGGTAATATAATATTATTCCAATATGTGACCTGCCCAGTACACAGAGTAGTATTAATAGTACACATATACATGATAATTTTGTTTCATTTTTTTACGATAACTTGATCTTGGAACCATTGTACCATTTTTCTTTTTATTATTATACCTGCACCTACGTACGTATTTGACCTGCCCAGTACACAGCATTGTAGTAGCACACATACATACATGATGCCCTGCCAGTTTTCGTCGTTTCCATACAATAATGCACCAACACACACAGCCCAGCGATCCACTTAATAACCACTGTACAAGGTTGTTGCGCTGACACGCATCGCTTAACAAGAAATGTTGGTGGGTGGTGTTGGCGATGGTGGGACTACCCGCCCAGGGACCAACCAACCCACCCAGTAACTCTCTCACCCACCACGCACACCCATCAACTACTTGCCGGTCACTAAAATAAAGGTTTCTGTGCTGACACAAATCGCTTAAAAAAAACGATCCAATCAATCACGATTGATTATTGTAGGAACACAGCAAAAAGAGAAGAACCGCCAACGCAGTAGCTTAATGCAGTTAGGAGTTTGACCACTTGAAGGCGTCTGTCACGCTCCTCATTCCACCGTTCTTGTCATTCGGGGGTGGGGATCATTAATCCGTCGTCGGATTTTCGATATTACATATCAACCTCGAGTAGCAGCCAAGCAAGGGAGCACGGAAACGGGGATGCCGGTCAAAAATCCCCGGGTTTGAAAAATGCCTCATTGGCGTTGAATTTTACAGGGTATACTAATTCAGGCGTGGGGATCATTAATCCGTCGTCGGATTTTCGATATCACTTATCAACCCCGAGTAAAAGCCAAGCTAAAGACAAAATCATGAGTCACGCAGCATATGGTGGATTTAATCGAAAACGCTCTCGCGCGCTCAGTTGTTCTCCGATCGCTAATCTGAGACCGGCTACCCCCCCTAACACGGCCAAGCCGCGTCGATTGAAGCTTTGCTCCTTTTAAAAAATGCGGCGAGAGTATCGATTTTGTTTTTTTCCCTAAAGTTTTTGAGGCTTTTCAGGTTCGGGAACATTTTGTTTTCTCGAGAAGGTTTTTTAATCGCTTTGAAACCGCCGTTTCTGGCCAAATAAACGGGTTTTTTTTGTTGTTACGAGTTGAGCGCGCGGGAGGAAAGTATCTCCCAAACTCGGATGTCGCCATATATATTAGTATTCGTTTTTCATTGCTCGTCGCGCTCCCTGTGTATCCACCAACTCTTGCAGAATTGATTATAGGTATTAGGACTTACTGTACATCAATTATATTCATAAGTAGTATATGTAGGGGATGTTTCATTCCGGGTGTGAAACCCCTTGTTAGACATGTGGTCAGTGACAAGGGATTCATGGACGACGACTACCACTACTTACGACCACCCCACCTGTACAGACTGTACAGACAGCAGCCTTGTTTCCACGACCTGTTGACACCATCTATCATGTGCATAACGGGCTAGTTTTGGTATTTACCCCGCAGGACGGAGCGGCGGCAGAGCAGCGCAGGACCCCCTCCAGTCGCACACACAACTCACAACCACACGTCCCCGAGCATAATTAATTGTCGTCGAGTTACACAGACAGACAGACATCATCGACAAGAACAACAGCCCGGCAAAAGGTGAGGGCACATTTGAAGCTCGTGACTATCTAGCGTAGCCACACTGCACGGGTATTATTCTCGAGTTGCGTGTTTGTTGTGTCTTTTTTGCGTCCTCGCTCTTGGGGTCTAAGATGAGCGCAAGAGGCAGGTGTGTGATTTACCTTGTGTTGGATCCAAACTTTGGCAACAACGATGTTAGAATAACGCTTGCTTTGATTTCGCCGAAGACTGCTGCATGCAGTACATGTAGTATATGGAACGGTCATTAGTAAGAGTCTCAGTTGTCGGGGCACGGTCAGTCGTCCTTACCATCCTAGAGGACCTAGTCTCGAGGGTAGCAGGAGGAGGTGGAACGAGAGAGCAGCCGCTTGTTCCAAGGGGTATTCCAGCCATATTGTACAGCAGTAGTGACTCAGTAAACGGTTCACTAGTTTTAGCCACTTTACAGATAGAGGATCTAATGCCTAAGGGTTCGTGAAGCTGGTATTACTTGACAACCTCTTCGGAACCCCAAAATGGAAATCTAAACAATAATAATGTCTGGGGCTACCATCATTCGTCTACGAGCAGACTTCGCCCAACCGAACGGACGGGTAGGTCCTCTTGTCGCCGTCTCGTACGACTCCTTGCGTAGTGTATCTCAGGACGCCAATGCCAATCATCTCCCAATCTCACAGTGACCGTAATCGTCATTTTGTTTTTGTAAATAGTTTCCCTCGGAAGGTCCCCGACATGTCCCAAGGCTACTGCTGCTGTATCATATATACGTATGTAGACGCCGCACTTGTTTTTTCGTGTTTCAATTTCATCCCACGTAATATCTTCGCTCTTCTTTCTATTTCCCTCTTTGGTCGTAACTCACATTCGGGGTCACCAAGTAGGCTCTTCTCCCCCCTCCGCACTGCGGTGCGTGCCTTGCTATTTTAACGCGAGGATATGTCAGCACTTTCGTCCCTCGATGATTCTCGTCGAGTGAGTTGTGCTTATACCCACGCCATAATAGACCATCTCCACAGCCGTTGGGTGTCATTTGAGAATGAAAATCCCCTTACGGAGACTTGAACCCTCGACCTCAAACTTTACAGTCTTTGTGGTGGCTTGTGAAATTTCGCCTGTTCCAAGGGCCTGAGTTGCCGTTTTTTTCGTTTTACGTGTTTGTGTGTGTGTGTTCTTCACATCGAACCCTCCTTTCTACCCGTCGACATCCAGCACACCCAGTGTCCGTGCCGATTCTTGATCCTAAAAAGGTACCAGTTCTGTGGTCACAAAACTACGACACAGAGATACTACGCTCAGTGCAGTAAGCAGAGCAGACAATGCAATGCCATACATAACATGCTGTAGGGATTTAGGTGTACCTCTTCGGACTAAGTCTTGTGTATCCTTTCCCTGCTAAGTGTACGTGTTCTGTAGGATTCTCTGATGGCTCTAGCACTTTTGTGACCACGGGCCGTGATCTTGATAGATCAGACTAAAGGGATTAGCAACTGAAACGAGTTTAATGTGAAAAAAACAACAACAACAATACGACAGGCGAGACCTACCCTGCTAGCAATCCAGGTGCATGCAAGAGAAAAAAGATAAGAAAAAAATCAAGAAGGAAAAATAATAAAAAGTAAACATAATGAAGCGAATCAACAATCAAGCAACCCAACAAAAGAATGACAAAAAAAAGAGAAAGTGTCGTGCTTCTCCCAGAGGAGATGCGACATGCAATAAAAGAAACGAAATGAAATGGGCCGAAAAAACAAAAACGAAAAAACAGCGCCAACAGAGCAAGACTAAGAACGACAGGAAAGGACAGGCAGACGGAGCACACCAAACGCACCTTCCAGCCAGCCGAGGCAGGTTTGTGCCCGTAGTACAGGCAGGTTCTACCATCTAGTCGGTCTGGTACCTACTCTGTTTGCCGTCTCTTTCCTGCTTTCGTTCGCCGCGGTTTCTCTACGAACCCCCCCACCCTCCGTCTCCATTCCCTTGGGCGCCACCCATACAACGGATACGTACGAGTAGCACTTCCTACTCAGTTCCGTTTCGTTCTCGTGCCACACACGAGAGACCAGGAAAGAGAAGAGGAAACAACAAAAACAAAATGAACACGTACGTAGCTGAGCAACCAAAGAAAGTCCCGTTTTTCGTGTGGGTACAAGCGGTTGCGTTTTGCCTGTGGGCCCCAACTCTGAACCGAACAAAAATGCCCGAGACAAATTTCTAGTAGTTCTCCTCAAATTCGTGGGACCAGTTATTTAGGAGTTAACTTGACATCTTACCTATATATGTATACGTTTTTTTGGGTGTTTGGTTGTTGTCACATTAAATCATCGCAAAAATGTAACATGTTTACTGACTGCCACATCGCATACCTGAACCAAGAAAAATGAATTGAATGCAAACATAAAAGAAAAGAAGAAAAGAGAAGAACCTATTTATTAATACGAAGACAAAAGGAAAAATATGAAAATGACAAAAAAGAAAATGTAAGTAAACCTGGAACAGACAGGGGAGCATGTTTTTCTTTTTCTTCCAGAAACACCTGCGCGGAAGAGTAAGCGTTATAGAGGTACTTTTGAAAATTTGATCGGTGATGTATACCCGGAGAAACATGTACCTAGGTGGTGTGGAAAATATTAGAAAAAAAAAGCTGCACGGACTATACGCACGCGCATTCAATGAAAGAAAAAGACAAAAAAAATACCCCAAGCAAGGCCGATTCACACGAAACAGGAAAAAGAGAGGAAACAAAAGATTGAGTAAAATTGAAAGGAGCAAGAAGGATTAACTAAAAAAAGAACGAATAATTAAAGAAAAAAAAGCAGACGAGGTGGGCATAACTAAAAGGAGTGTGCGTTCTGCGCATTAATAAGGCTGTTTCTTAAGGAAGTTCGATATGTTTCAGTTCGATTTGTTTTTTCTAGCCCATTATTGATGTTTTTGACCGGGAATGCGGGCTAATCGGCCGTGCGCGCTTCCCGGGATGAGTGCGCCCAACATCTCAGAGGTATCCAACGCAAAACTCCGCTTCTCCATCGAAGCATTTTCAAGTTCTTGAGGTATGTGGCATTTCGAATAATATGCAACAAAGAACATTCCAGAGGCACAAACTATTCAAAATTTCCGTAATTTCTGACTGGAAAGTACCTTCAAATTGTATTTGATGTCTATTGTTCGATTTGTGATAATGCTGGATATTTCAAACTGCTTCGATGGAGAAGCGGATTTTTTGGTGGGGTACCTGTGGGACGGTAGAAGAATGCATTCCGAGAAGCGCACGACCCTTTCGACGGCGTTCCGGGTCAAAAACATCAATAAATGGCCGAAAAAAACAAATCGAACTGAAACAAATCGAACTTCCTTGAGATACATCCTAAACTGTTACGTACATCTATTTATACCACAGCAGTCAGTGGACATAAAAAACCTCGAACCCAGCGTCAGTGTGTGTGTGTGCTCTTCACATTAAACCTTCCTTTCTACCCGTCGACATCCAGCACACCCAGTGTCCGTGCCGATTCATCCTAAAAAGGTACCAGTTCTGTGGTCACAAAACTACGACACAGAGATACTACGCTCAGTGCAGTAAGCAGAGCAGACAATGCAATGCCATATACGACAGGCAAGACCTACCCTGCTAGCAATCCAGGTGCACGCAAGAGAAAAAAAGAGAAAAGAAAGAAAAAAGAAAGAAAAAAGCGAAAAGGAAAATTCATAGAAAGTAGACATACTGAAGCAAATCAACAATCAAGCAACCAAACAAAAGCATGACAAAATAAAAAGAAAAAAAAATGTCGTGCTTCTCCCAGATGAGATGCGATATCTAGTTAAAAGAAACCAAATGAAATGAAATGAACCGAAAAAAAAAAAACAGTGCCAACAAAGCAAGACTAAGAACGACAGGAAAAGACAGGCAGCCAGAGCACACCAAAAGTACCTTCCAGCCAGCTGAGGCAGGTTTGTGCCCGTAGTACAGTGCCAATTCTTCATTTTAGAGAGATACCAGGAATTAGGTGGTCACGAAACTGCTACACAGACAAGTCTAAGTTGCAATGCAGTGGGCAGAGCAGACCGTGCAATGCCACATATATACGTCAGGCACGACATGCCCTTGTAGAATTACAGGTGGGTGAACGAGGGAACAGAAGAAAATTCCAGAACAGATAAGAATATGAAGAAGGAAACTCACATACCAGGTGAAAAATAAAAACAAATATCAATAATGTCCTTCGCCCAAATATGTAACAACCAATTACGAAAGAAAATGGGAATGCGACCACAGCCTACGACCGCTGTCGACAACGTATTGCCCTTTAAGCGTGCAACAGTTTCAAGCTTTTAATTTCGTACGGTGACGGTTCGGTAGAATGCCGGTCAAAACCGAACGCTATCCTACCAGCTCAGTATATAACTTTTTCTTTTTTTTTTGCAGACCCGAAGCTCTCTCGTCACGGTTTTTCCTATCTCGAGAGTCCAACTGTCGGTTCCGCGAAGATGTGTTGAAAACACCTTGTTTTTCCACCATTCATTATTACTTCTCCTGCCTTGAGGCTCGCTTTCGGCGTGTTGCCTCTTTTGTGCAAAAGGACTATCTCTTGCCCTCTGCTCGTTCTGTAATTGTTTTCATCAGCACGTACTTAGTTAAACGTTCATGGCAGCAGTGACAGCAACAGCAGCACAGCATCACTTACGAGTACTCCTGTTAGTCTAGTTGCGCCAGTGCGCAACAGGCGCCCGCTATGCGTTGCGCAATACCCTCGCGGAAGGCGCAGCTGAACACAGATGTCGGGGCGAGCAACCGGTTTCGCCTGAGCATACTCTTTCGGAAGGAACATGTTTACGTCTGTCTTGCGTATGTATGTATTATATGCAGGCGGTAAGCACGTTTTCAAGGCGTCTAAACGCTCTCTCAGGTAACTTCCAGGCAACTGCTGTATCCATTAAAAAAATTGACCCGTGTTTTTATTTAGCCCGTCGTACGGGGTAATCCTGCAGTGTCTAACATGCCTGTTTCCGTGTTGCGATGCGGGCCCAACGGCTACCGATTTGACGCCGCATGGTATACCTGGTGAGTAAAGTGTGTACCATATGACATTTTAGAGCATTCAATATTTTTTCTGAATGTTCGCCTCGACGGGTTGAAGGTTTCCCTGATCGATATTACGAGCGTAGATACTAGAGGGGGTATCTGTCCGCTCACACTTAATAACCTCGAACCTACGATTGTTTTATCTGTAACGATGCCTTACGAAACCCGCTGATGCCACCGCCGGTACGTTTGTCATTGCTCAAGAGGATACAAGTTACAGCTATATCGGCGCCCCCTGTGTGACATTTTATTTTAAATCAACAAAATTAATTATCATTATTTGTACCTGCCTCGTCGAGCACACTTTCACCGCTGACTTAGTGTCCACACACTGGAAAATTTGTACCTACGTTTTCATTGTATCTGAATGCCCCATAGGACACACTGGTATAGTTTTTAAGTCTTCCAAGAAAACAGCCATTTGTCGACGCTCCAACCAAAAAGGCGTCATTTTCAACAAAAAACAAACGAAACGACTACTCGCTACTCGCAAATGTTCGCTAATATCCACCCACCCTCTCCCTCTCGGCCGTCTAGTGGCCGATCGTTCCCCGTCATCCGCCCTTCTTCCCATCTAATCATTATTCCGTCATATCATGACTAGAGGTGGGCACCGGTAAATAAACCGGTTTTTGAAAACCCAGCAGGCGTGTACGTACGAGTAGCCGGTTTTTGAAAACACAAACGTGTTTTGTTTCGCCGGTTTAAACCGGCCCATTTCTCACTGATTATCTACCGCGTAAAACCATCGCCACTACTAACAGTAGGACACAAGACATCAGTAGTATACAAAATTTACACGTTCGACATATCTGTATATTTGTATGGATATTTTGACTTGGTTTTAGTGGAGTAAGACTGCGCGCGGGAAAGCCCTCCGAATATGCTGATCTGCAAGGCATACGTAGGAAAAAAAGACAGGAAGCGAGTAATCGCGAAGAAAGCCCTATTAATTGTACATTGTGCACCGGCAATGTCCTCAAAACAATGTTTTTATACCATGAAATTACGTCCCCCCGTGCGCTGTTGTTGTGGCTCGGAATCCACATATAAAAAGCACGTTTTCCGCCCAAATATGCTGTCCTGTTCAATGATTTGGAGGTGTTTCACGCTATTATCCGGTTTTAAGCGGTTTGCCGAAAACCGGTTAAACTCGGCTGAAAAAAACGGTTTTATCCGGTTTATTTATTTTGATGATAACGCGTCGTTTTCCGGTTTTCGGTTTATTGTTTTTTGCCTCCCGGCGCCCACCTCTAATCCTGACTCGATGAAAAATAAAAATAAAACACGTTGCATGAAGCAGTGTTCCAAGTAACGTTTCAGCTTTGTTTACGTTAAACCTGTATAGCACGACATGCAAACCATCGTTGATTAATGAGCTAACGGGCCTTACTTTTGTGACCACAGAACTGGTACCTTTTTAGGATGAAGAATCGGCACGGACACTGGGTGTGCTGGATGTCGACGGGTAGAAAGGAAGGTTTAATGTGAAGAACACGCACACACACGCACACCCGACTTCATCTGGGACTACGAGGGCGCGTTGAATGCCCTCCTCGGAAAGGAGACTCTCCGACCATCACCCACCCCCGAAATAATTGCCAGAAGACAATAATAAAATACCGAGGTTATCCCTCCCTTCCTCCGCCCTTTCTCTCCCGCTCTCCAACCCTCCTTGCTTTCTGCGCTTGTTTACGAGTTCAGGCAACAACTGTCTCAAGTAATTTAACCTGTTTGGCGACAAACACATACGTCAGCTCGTTATATATAGACAGTACGTAGTGATACCAGAGAAAAGTGTTACTTTGTTTAGTGTTGTATTATATGGTGCTACGCAAACATGCGACACTTGAACGCGACGTGAGTTTGTGAAAGTACATTAAGTAAAAAACTGGACCAAACGGTGGTCATATTTCGTCACCAATTTGTACCGCCGTGTAAGGTTCAACGGTGGTATTTCGGTGCGGCCAAATGTTTATTGCTCGAAACATCAAGGACAGAATTTTGTTTTCACTCAACTCACGATAGGGCTCGCACGTTTCACCTCAGTATTTCCTTATTGGTTGAGCTCATCCAAGCGAAAAACTACAGGTGTTTTATAACACTTACGCTCGTCCAATTTTATCATGATTATTTAGAGTGCCTGTAACATGACCGAAGTACGCACGACACTTTTATTTAGTGTCTTTTTTTTGTTGGTCTGTCATTCTTATAGTAGTCCGTTGGGCTAATGGTAACAGGTTAACATATTTCCCCCAAAATGAAACCCTTTACGACGTATCACCATTCTCTGCTCTCTGTATATTGCATTGCTGAGCGCGTCTTCGTAGCGTGATCACGAGTAATTCGACGAAAGTCGGCGAGGCCAGACAGCCGTAGTCCTAAAGCATTTTCGAGATTAACCTCAAGACAAGTACCGTAGATGAGAAGGACACGAAGAGCCTACTCAGTGACCCCGTATCTGAGTTACGGCTATCGATAAGAAAGCGAGATAAAATAAGGGCGAATATAATACCGGCACTCGTACGTGTGTGTTCTTCACAGTAAACCTTCCTTTCTACCCGTCGACGTCCAGCACACCCAGTGTCCGTGCCGATTCTTCATCCTAAAAAGTTACCAGTTCTGTGGTCACAAAACTACGACACAGAGATGCTACGCTCAGTGCAGTAAGCAGAGCAGACGATGCAATGCCATATACGACAGGCAAGACCTACCCTGCTAGCAATCCAGGTGCATGCAAGAGAAAAAAAAGAGAAAAAAGAAAAAAAAAGCGGGAAGGAGACGGCAGACAGGGTAGAAATGTACCAGATCGTCTAGTTGGTAGAACGTGTCTGTATGATTGGTACAACACCTGCCTTGGCTGAATGGAGGGTGCTTCGCTTGCACATAGTTTAGGTGTGCTTCAGTTGCCGATCCTTTCATCTGTGTCACGTTGTTCTCACTTTCATTTTTTATTTCATTTTGTCCGTCGCATGTCCAGGGGAAGCACGACATTGTTCTTTCTTCCGTCTTTAGTCACCGAGTTAGTTACACCAACTATTATGGGAAACATTATTTTTGGGCTCCAGGAACTGATTTATAGGCCCAATATACCCATTTTATCCCGTTGGACAGTCAAAAACACCGATACACTCCTAAATATACACCCCGTAGTTTTTCGAGGGCTTTCTGGAGCAGTTCTCCGTTTTTCTAGGGTCTCGTTTTGATTTTTGGCGCAACTAATCACAACCAGGGTTCGAATTAGTTGGTGAAACGTGCGCAATTGCACCAAATTTCTTAAATAGCAGCTTTTGCGCACCACAAAAAACTGTAGATGTGCGGCTTTCCGCACATGTGTTTTAGGCCCCCGCACACTTTTTGGCCGCAGGCCAAAAAATTGTGCGGGTGCATTTCGCCGTAGGAAAATTGTTTTGTGGTCTACTTTCGCCGCAGGCGAAAAAGTTTAGGGTCTAGCATGTGAGATGGCGAAGGCGAGTTTGCAGGGTGCTAGTGGAAAATTGCGGTGATAACGGGGCGAATAAATTGATTTCAACATGTTGATGATTCCTCAGAGTTGACCTGCGCGCTGACATCCATTGCAGTTATGTGGAGCAGGTTCTGTCTATGCTTGTCTGTGTGTTGTTTGCAAGACGAGCGAATGAGACGCACATTTTGAGTATATTTACGCACATACGTCCAAAATTTTCGCCTCCGGCGGCCCTCCGGGGGCCCTCCCGGGGGGCCCTTCCGGGGGGCCCTCCCGGGGGGCCCTTCCGGGGGGCCCTGCGGGGAGCGCACCTCGCCTCCGGCTCGGTGTGCGCTACGCGCACATCCAAATATGCCCGATGTGCCCTACGCACATCTTGCTGGAGCACTAATTCGAACCCTGATCACAACTAATCAGTTTCCAGAAATAAGGCTTGTTGGTCAGAACTAGGGCCAAAAATAATGGATCTTTGAGGATTTTTGGCTAGAAATCATCATGTCCTCAGCAGAACTGGCAACTTGGACGAACAGTCAAACTACGACCCTGGAGAAACGAAAAAGTACGTCAGAAAGCTCTACGAAAACTACGGGGAGCATCCTGACGAGTCTATCGGTGTTTTTGGCCGTGCATCCTGACGAGTCTATCGGTGTTTTTGGCCGTGCCGCCGAGTAAATCGCGGATTTTTGGCTAAAAATCCAGTTCTGAGGGCCCAAAAATAAATTTCCCATAATAGTTGGTCTTACTCTGTGTTTCAGTTACGTCCATCATTTTCTCAATATTTGTTCACTTCGTTTTTTATCTCTCGCGATAGTTAGATTGTTAGCAGGGTAGGGCGTGTCTGTCGTATGTGGCATTGCAGTGTCTTCTCTGCTCATTTCATTCCAGCGTGGTATCTGTGTCTTTCGATATGTTTTCCCCATATGTGCCATTATTTTCCCTCCTTCCTATTACATACCTGGTAGACGTCAAGCCCTAACCGTCTTAGGCGCGCTGGGGGTTACGTGGTGTCGAGAATCTGAGGAACGTTCCGTGCGCGCTGTTGAACCGTTTTGCTAGGGATATCCTAGCGACTTTTCTGCCCGAACTGTTCCTTTCTCTCTGCCGCGGCGCAGGTCCTCGCTGTATCACAACCAAACCTGTGGGTGCATAGTAAGCGCTAAGACGAAACCATGCGATTTGGGTACGTACTTCTGGGGCTGGTGGCGCTGACGTCCGTCCACACTTCCAGCGGTGAGCACTCTTTGTGAATGGATCTAAAGACTCGCCCGCTAGGCCCAACGGCAAAACTCCAGGGGGAGCGGTATTTGAAAATCGCCCCCGATGTCATTGGAAAGTCTAACCCCATCGTGTTTTTGGCCGTTCACTCGATGTTGATTGAAACGCTTATATGTCGAAACAATTGTTTGTATTCACAAGGCTAAGCGCTCCGCGGGGTTGGATAGCAAATGTAACGGCGATGTAACTACAAGACGTATTCAAGAGGGGTCAATATTCGTACCTGGTATTACCTTATTATACACCATACGAAAACACTTGATAGTATCATACAACAGATGGCGCTTCATGTATGTATCTTGGTTTGGTAGCGGTTGTTCTGTACAAGTATCTATTTTAGTTCGAACAACCAATACTGCTGTAGTTTTGTAGAAGTCGAAGAATCTTTCCGAATGACCGCGCATAGATAAAATGAACAAATAGTGCTCGCCGTCGGGAATAGTACAGTAGAACCTTACCACACACTCCGACGTCGAGACGCCGACCCCGCAAGCCACACACTTACTACGACACGTCAGAGATAGCAGCAAATTTCGCCGGAGTAATGTTCCGACTAACGCCACCATAGCACTCGTCGTAAGTTACTACTATTAGGAATACTCATCGACGGCACACACCATTCGTAGGCCTGATGTATTGTAGGTTACTGTAATTCCAAGCCCGCGGACGTTACCAACTCACGTCGTCGGCCGGTTCCTCGCTCTCTGCCGTGTACCCTTTTGTTGTGCTGAAGGCCAACAATGCAGCAACGGCCTCGCCGGAGTTCAGAGTGGCGACATCTGCTGCGACGCTAGCTGCGGGACATGTGGAGGAGGCGGTTGCGGCAGACGACCGGGCGGAGCGGTTAGTTGGTGTCTGTTGTCGATGCGTGCAGCTGTAGGGATACACGTAGCCCCAACGAGTATGATGCTCTTTATACCTCTAACCCAACGAAAGACTCAGAACCCCTGAAGAACTGGTCCCACTAATTTGGGTGAAGTACTCGAAATTAGTGTGGATTATTTTTTTCAGGTATGAATGGGTTAAGTACCGGTAAGATATCGGACTGCAGTAATCCCCATGTACGAAGTCGTCAGCAACACAAACTATGGAGCGAGGGCTGGTGTGATATACGCGTATGATGCATTCATGCTTCTTCGTCTATCCTTTGTCACCTTTGTTTCTTGGGCCTCAAAAGTGGCACTATGCGTAGTACGTTGCTGGGGGAAAGGTTGCATACATCAGTAGATCGAGTTCGTTTTGCACATGGCAGGAATGCTTTGACTCCTCGGCCCCAACATGCGACGGTCTAACAAAATGTCGTGCCCCGCCCCTTTCTTCTGTTTGCAGTCTAGCTGCTGCACTAGCCGAATCAGGGACAGTGGCACGATTTGCAGCGAAACCCAGGGCGCGCCATGCATCATCGAGAACCAATGTGCGTCTTGCAGAGCTTTGGTGGCTAGAGCAGTGAAAACCATTCTATAGATGGGTGTGCAGCTTCTATTCCTACCTGTTTGTGCTTACTTGGATGTGTATGGTGCGCAAATATTTGCTGTGTTTTCTATCGCAATGTCCGTGAATGCTCTGTGCCTGCTCTGACAAACGAAGCGTCAAACGTTGCGTTTAGTTTGACGAATCCTCGCTCTGCGATGTGTCGCTCCCGTTGTGCTGAAGCCATGTGCGACAACGGCCTTCCCGGAGTACAGAGTGGCGACATCTGCTGCAATGCTTCCTGCGGCACATGCGGCGGAAGCGGTTGCGCCAGACGATCTGGCGGTTCGGTAAGTTGCTGCCTCTTGTCGACGAATGCTGCTGTGTGTATGTAGCTTAAATGTTTGGTTCCTCATTTACGAAGTTCCTTGCGTTACTTGTAAAATACTTGCATACGTATAGTAAGCTAGCCGGATATACAACATCCATGGCGACGGGGTAGAGCATGTAGATGCGGAGTAGAAAGCGTGGCGAATTGTATATATGAAATAATGGGCAACCCAATGTAGAAATCGGAGCAGGTACTCGTACAACAATTATGTTAAGGCATGTAGTGCGCATTTACCGGTAGTCAAGGACACGTAAGAGCGGTTGTTCATTGGATGGGATTTGGTACTATTGACGAACTACAGTTAGGAGTGCCAACAGCAGTATGCCAACCTTGACATTCCAAATGAGCAATGCCCACACTGTCAGAAAGCATATGAAATAGTATAATTATCTACAGTTCAGTAGAAATCTAACGAAATCAGTCCCTTGTATACACATATCATGCCATACAAATACTTGGTGTAGCCTTCCTTTCGTTGGGTAGGGCTGTCGCTTGTTCTCTTTTGGGCTCGAGAGTGGACACCCTACGTAATGTATCGAACTTCGAGGGGGAGGGGGCGGGGGTAGAGTAAGCATGCCAGTAGCTGGACCAGCGCATGACAGGCAGACGTGCACTGCTCAGCCGCCAACATCGACGGGTCTCACTAAAACTATTCGTCGCTCCTTCTGTTGACAGTCCAACTGCTGCTCCAGCCGGATCAGGGACAGTGGCCTGATGTGCGGCACCACCCTGGCGTCGCCGTGCATCGTCAATGGTGAGTATCGAGAAAGTCTAGCCAGACCGGTGACTACTCCCGTAGTGGGGTATTCGATTTCTATTGCTTTGAACTTTCTAGGTACTACTGTAGGCCTTATCCACAGCTAGTTATCTCTCTTCTGTCTAGGCAAGTTGCCCGAATGCCCCGTGAGTAAAAACATGTTGCACGCCAAACGTGGCGGGTGCTTTGACGACCATGCTGTGAGTTATTACCTTCGCGATTCTTGTGCAATTTAGGCTACGGTAGTTGCTGTAAGCGAATATGCAAGACCAGTTTGACGGCTCGCGCGAGTGGCTCTGTACCTTGACCAAAACTGATACGAGAGCTTTTTTTGTTGCCCCGCTCAGCCAAAATTGTTTAAGCGGTGTTATCAGGGTAGGTGGAACGTACAAAGTTGTTGCCCCAGGTGTCTGTGAGCTCTGCATTCATTCATTTAGGTACATAGAAGACCCAAGGCAACGCATGCTATAATACGGGGGCCACCACAAGAGGTCCGTAAACACGTTTTTTGACACACGGCGCCGTCCACTGTGTGGTTCAGACTGACATGCGTTACCCTTGATTAGCCAATGATGTTGTGTATGGGAGGGCGTTCAAGCTTGGCAGATTGCGGGGGCCTAGCGTTCGCTATAGTGAGTATGATCGTTGACAATTCATCCTTCGCTCCTGGCCGTTTTTTGACACACGGCGCCGTCCACTGTGTGGTTCAGACTGACATGCGTTACCCTTGATTAGCCAATGATGTTGTGTATCGGGTCATACTTGGCAGATTGCGGGGGGCTCTCGCTTGCGTATAGTGAGAATGATCGTTGAACAATTCATCTTCGCTCCTGGCCTGACACCGCGCTTCGGCGTTTCTGCCTATGGTGTATACCTCCCCCCCCCTCAATGTTCCGACAGATGTAACGGAAGCGCCAACGGCATCGCCAACCGGAACACCAACCGCATACCCAACGGGATCGCCAACCCCATACCCAACCGCAGCGCCCACGGGATCGCCAACCCCATACCCAACAGGATCGCCAACCCCATACACGGAAGCGCCAACGGGAACCCCAACAGGAACGCCAACGGGAACACCTACGGCAATCCCAACGGCCACGCCGACAGACGCTCCAGTACAAGCTTGCAGCAACGGTTTCCTCGGCTTCCAATCGGGCGATATCTGCTGCGCGACGCAGTGCGGTCAATGCGGAGGAGCCGGTTGCGGCGGTTTACCGGGCGGAGGGGTAAGTTTGTGTCCGTGTGTTTATGTTCGTCTCTAGGCCCACGTTTTCACGCGCCCTGAGCCATGAACATGTCCCCGACCTCCGAATCAAGGGTAATTTTCGAAGGTATCAACAATTACAGTAGTTAGGCTCGCTTCTGACGGGAAGGCTACGCTACACTGCTCAGCTCCCCCAATAAAAAGGTTTGACGGCCAGTAATGGAGTTACCACTTACTCGACATTTCGGTCGTTGATGGTTTTCACGAGACGACAGGAACACCCAATCATTTGTACTTGATGGTATATAGGTGATGATTGAGTTGACATTAGGTTTGGTAAACCGCCTTTTTCGTAACTGCAGGGCATCCTCGGGGGAACTGTGTGAAAACATCATTGACAGCAACAAGCTATGTGTCGCTTATCAAAATTGTCCATCCAGAATATCTTCCTGACAAAAACATGCTACGCCTCTTTCCCGGTGTACAGACTAGCTGCTGCACAGGCCCGATCTCGCGTACTGGGTCGATGTGCAGCATCGCCATGGAGGCGCCGTGCATCATCGACGATATGGGTACGTCGTGGAACCATCTAGCAAAACGTTTAACGCATGCTTGTACGGCCTCCTTGACCCGTGACCCGTTGACGATTTTGCTTGCTGCTTGAGATGATGTACTTTGGCTGTCAGTGTTCACAGCTCTCGTGTTTGTCCGTTGTTCACGGTACCGTACTCCCTACCTTACGGATGCTGGCAGATAGCACGACGAAGGCGGCATGTAGTTTGGCGGGAAGCGTTTGCCTGTCGTTACCACTCGCGATGGTAGTAGTGCAAGGAAAGTGGCCGGAGTACGGGTTTGAGACTCTGGTGTCGAGAACATTTGTTGCAGCTCACACCGTGTACATGCTTGGCTCTGGATATGTTCTCGACATGCTGTACCCTAACAAATAATAGGTCATAGGACAGTGGGGGAAGGCTCCCCATGATACCAAAGTGGCAAAAAGGGTTAAGTGAAAATACACGCAGGAGCTCAAGGACTATTCACGGTGCAATGCCGATCTTGACTCCTGGTATTGACTCGAACCACGGTAGGATAAACATGGCCAAAGCAGAGATGATGCGTCATATATACTTAACAAGGTTTGCTCCAGACAAGGCGAGTGATCGATCGTGCGGTGGAAGTTGGTCACGTGAACATTTTCGAAACTGACTTGAAATGACAACGGACTCAACGAGAGGGTCGAACGACACAAATAATACAATGAAACAATCGTTCTATGAGGAACTGAATAAATCGCTCTACTCGAAACATACACGACCTTGATAAATAGTGCATATTCTGACCACCCACAACACGGCCGTGTTTGCCTCCCACTCGAATGTTTTCCAGGGCCCGTTTAGACTCCATGACCGCCATCCACGTGATTTCGGGGTTTACGACTGCACCACCGCTGAGGTACACATCTCCTCGAGATTGGTATTGAGGGCCTTGGTGAGGAGTGCCCCCAAGAAACTCCATGCAAGAGACCACAGAGACCCCCTTCGTAGGCGTAATGGATAAGTGTGCCAGGGGGCATCTGGCGGGTGTTCTTTCTTTCTATCGAGTTTAGGGTTGTGGTTAGTTTTGCCTGGTTTTGGATTGGAGCATGGTGAACATTCAAAGGGGAAACAACAAATAGCACATGGCCGATTGTACTGTAGTTTCTGCGACTGATGCCCCCTCAGACTACTTCTATAGTACTCCCAAACGTGAACACGTTTATATCAGTCATCGCGGCCTTCGGTAGCGTGTTACCTACGGGAGAGTTTGAGATGGCCCACGTACGGTCCGAAAAGCAGCATGGCGATTTCTCGACCAAGCCGTTGCACATTTCAATATACTTTATTTGTATTCATAGTTTGGTTTTGGATGTTCGGTTGGCTTGTACGCGGTAAGTATGCAGGGGATCGGGGAAAGGTTTGGGGTTTACCCATGCACCGAGTAAGGTTATTATGCCAGTAGGGTGTGCCGTCGGTCTTGATAGATCGTGTCGGGTAGGCTTCGGCTGTGTACTGGTGAATAGCGCACAATTTACAGTGGAACCAACCACTACGTACTTGTACTATTTCCACTTGTGCAATAGGTATTTTCTGCACACTCCCGTGGAGAGGGTCTGGCAGAGAGGCTGCATCAAGTCGGCGTTGATGTATTTCCTATCGGAGCCATCATATGTCACCGTACGATATACATGCCAATACAGTGTTACAAATTTTGTTTGGAGGTTTTACCCACATGCTGTAGGGTGTTGATTTGTTTCTTTTCTCGTATCTACTGTCGGTATAGCTTGGGAGATCCAGACTGAAACTAAGGTTAGAAGACTTCGAATGTTACGGGATTGCCGTTTCGCCGTTGCAAATAGTTTTCGACAAAACGTTGGTTTGATGGCAGTTGCTTTTGCTGAACTTGTGATGTGCCGTTTTACCTGGCATTTGGCGATTTTGGTTGGGACGTCTGCCGATTCTCGCACCGAGGACGACTGTTGAGTGATACTGAGGTATTTGACATCTACGCAGGTTCGACATTTTGCAGAGCGTTGCGAGAGTTTGCTTGTTTTTGGTGTTTTTTCCTGGATGCTGCAGTGACTGGGCGACTCGCCTGCCCGGATCAGTACGAGATGTAATAGTACAAGACTCGTGCGTACCAGTATATATCATGACTCTCTGGCATCCCTTCTGTGTTTATGAGGCATGTAATGCTCATAAAACGTCTCACGTACCTTCTACGAGTAAAATATGTCTGGGGTGGATAATAAGGCCCACGCATGTGTGTCCGAACCGTCTGGAGTTCCGTGATTCAAGCCACCTTCTCCTACTCCACTCTCAAAGGCCCAATCTCCACGTAATGCTCTCAAAGGCCCAATCCCTACGTAATGCTCTCAAAGGCCCAATCTCCACGTACTGCGGTAAACACCATAATACGTGTAACACTCGAGATTATCTAGGAGGGGGGCTTCTGTAGGTTGGAGTTATTGGTTTGTTTATCAGAGCCGTCCTGTTGCTTCGCTCTTAATAGGGTATACAACAGGGGGCTAGAGTTTAACGGGGAGTACGATATCTACGTAAGACAAGTGTTACATATTTTGATTTGAAAGCTTGATCAACATGCTATAGTGTGTTGATATGTTTGACTTCTCGTATTTACTGTCGGTACATGTTGAGAAACCTGGACTAAAGTTGCGCTTAAGATATTTCACACATCACGCAGGATTGCCGTGTTCCGTTAGGAATGATTTGCGACGAAAATGGGAATTTTTGGCAATTATTTTTGCCGGGATTTGTGATACGCTGTTTGGTTAGGACCTGTGTCGTATCGCACCGAGGGCGGTTGATGGTGATACTGCGATGGTTGATTATGATGTATGATGGTTTGAGGTTATGTATAGTGGGGGGAGAGGTTACCGGTTTTGGTGTCCTGTCTCCGATGCCGCATTGACTCGGGTGACTCGCCTGCCCGGGTCAGTTCGGGATGTATTGTTACGAGACTCGTGTGTACCAGTTTGTATGATGGGAGTCTGTGACGTAATGGTACCACTCAGGTGTGTGTGGAGCATGTGCTGATATGAACACGGCTCTTGTACCTTCTATATATCTAGGGTAGATGATGGCTCGTGCATGTTTATCTGGAGCCGTGTGGAGTCGGTGGTACAAGGCACCATCTGCTTCTGTTGTCATCTTTTCTCACAAGGTATCTTGAAGTAAGCCCGAAAGGCATGCGTCATCACAGCATAATAGGTGCTCAGAACGGTGGTTGTTGAATCCAGAGGAAGACGGCACATTTAATGAAAACAACTGCACACACCCTCACACGTCAAAGTAAAACAATCCACAAGTTAGCGGGGCTGGATTGCTGTACGTCTTGCGGTGGGTATTCACTGCAGTGCACACTCGCCTTGAAATACTCGTACGAGGTACGTATGCCTTCAGACTTAATGCGTGACGGGAATAGTATCTCTGCCAATACTGTCCATGACCAATGTCATACTCGAGGCAACGGTGATACTTGCTGGCGCCAGGCGAACGCGGCAAAACGATAAACATAATTGCGCTTCTTGAAGGCAGGTCCCAAGAAGAAGTGTTGCGTATTTCGCTGAATGCGTGCTTAAACGTGGACACTATGCTAAACCCTAGTTTTCCGTTTCGCCGGCCCCACTGCTGGTTATGTGTGATCGGCACGAGGAACCGGTCCTTGGAACGTATACGTACCCGACTTGTTTTTTTCAGTGGCCAGTGTAATACCTTTTCAAACCATGATTGCACATAAAAACAAAATATCCTTTATTTCCGAGGAGGTTAGCGGGTTTAGGGTTCAAACGAACACCTAGACGCAGCCGACGCCAAAGGAGCGTATCTTTCGGAATGGGCGGGATGGGTTACGAATATGGCTTGTGTTGCGTAAGTTTGGGTCACCTGACGGACCAGGGCCCAGGAATCTGGTAATCGCATAATGGAGGGGCTGACCTTATTATTGGCAAAATCTGACGAATACAATACTGGTCCGGACATAGCGTTTTCGTCCTTTCGGTTTACTGAAAAACTGTAGCACACCGGTATATTGGTCTATTAACAGCGAATAGAGCAACGCAAAACTAAGCGGGGCAAGTTTCCTCCGCTTCGGCTGGCGTGGTGTTTCTTGGCGCAACCCCCGTCACTGGCGTTTATGTGCGGTTCCTGATTTAGATCAGGCAGCCCACCGCAGTGATAAACACTTTGGCCGGTGTGGAACCAACTGGTTGTTGTTCAACGTCGGCTCCAATATGAATATATTGAATAGTGCCGCTCAAGGCTGGTGTTTTGACTATCGGTCTTGTCCAAGAGGACATTATGAGATAAGACAAGGAGAGTGGACGGGTGTGCGTGTGCACGGTTAATCGGTCACGCTGCTTTCAATTCTCACGACCCCCAGCATACGGTAATAAAACGAACTTAAAAAACGTTTCTGAACTCGAAACGGTATTTCGGCGTTTCCCCATACATCCGACATCGGAGATAACGAGATAACTGATCCAACAGGGTTCCACCGTATACTACAGAATCGGCATTTGTTTTTTTGTCAATCCCAGTTATTATCTCCGCCCTTCCTTTTTGTCTCCTTCCTAGTCGTAACTCAGATCCGCGGTCACAAGAGTAGGCTCTTCTCCCTCCTCCCCCACTTCGGCTCTTGCCTTGCATTTTTATCACGAGCAGATTTCAGCACTTTCTTCCCTCTGGACATAACGCTCTTTTTTGTACCGCCGTAGCACTTCGTACTACTGCTGTTCCCTACTGTACAGGCGCCTGCGTAACCGATCAGCAACTTGGCTACGACTACTGGCTACTGCTGGGTAGCATGGTATCAATTCTTATTACGGCCCCTCGATGTAGGCGACGTGTTTAAACTTGCTACATTCAACAACCCAATTGGGTTACCCAATATTTTGGTTACAAGTACTCTTGCTGGATTATTACTGCAAGTGTCACAACCCTCTCCGTTATACCTTCTCGAACGTGTCAACTCTCGTTACTTGGTCGGTGTACTTCTCTGTACTACTTGTCGCCGTATTTCACGTGTGCATCCGTTGCGGTGTCGGAACAAAAGTGAATTGCTCCTTTGTGGCGTCGCAACATCAACCGTTCTCGCTCCGCTTATGATGGGCGACCAAGCATTGTATAGCTAATAATGGAATAACACGTTAAACCTGTCAAAATATACAGCATACTACTGCGGTGACAAATGTGAAGCATGGACAACCATCCAAACCGCAACCACATCGCAAAAAACACCTTGGAACCCACGCCAGTCTCACTATGCATATATACCAGACATACTGGGCACGATAGTACTTCGTACGCGTAAGTGTTACGACGTCGTTACTGGCCGTAGGGATTTCTTCTGAAAGGATACTAGTTGAACCCAAGCGTTAACTATCATGCTTTGTTCCTGATAATCATTTTAAACTGGTATGGTGTTGTAGTGCCCAAAGGGCTGATGAGCAGTTGAGAGCAGGTTTCTGTTGGACAGAGACCAGACATATTACTGCAAACTAACTCACAACTGCGTCTCGACGATATGTAATATCTCACTGGTCAGTTTCTTGACCAAGAACGCTGAAGTAAATAAGTTGCAGTCCACCTCGTTTCCGCCCAGCACCAGGGTACCGTTTTTCGTTTTTGTTTCCTATTTTGGCGGTCACCAAGGCCGGCGGTATGGTCGGATCATTTGTGTGGGGTGGAGAACCTTTGCTCCGCCCTAGGGGAATTCTCGTATCACGTACCGACCGCGACGGTGCTGCCTCTAGGGGTGGGGTCGGATGGGAGTTCGGCGTTTATCACGATCCCGATGGCTTGGCAGCGGCCGGGCCCGACGCTATCGCCTTCGCGCGCCGCTGCTCGGTCTGCTCGGCCGCCGTGGCTGCCGCGTTCGACCGGGTGACGGCCGGCGTCGACTGTATGTGATCCCTGCCTCCTCCGAACAAGGCAAAAAGCCCTTCGAGCGGAGCTCCCAGGTCCCCCATGACCTCATTTACTATCGCCGTGATCCCGTCGAGGTTCCTCCTGGCCCCTCCATGTCAGCACCCTATTTTGTATCGTCGGCCTCTCTCGTGGCTCCGCCCGGGGTGAATGCCACGATACGCCTTACCCCTGCGTTCGTCCCTGCGGGTACGTCCACCTCCTGTACTCTCAGCTAGCTGGGCAGTACTCCGTCGTACACGACCCCCTGGGGCCCCCGGTACATGGTCCGGGTGGACAAGCCATCTGGGAAAGAGTCGTCGACTTCCGCCCCTGGTGTGTCTCCGATAGACAGCCGAGACAGTGCGTCAGGAAGTAGGTGCTGTACTCACGGCCTCCATTGTAAGATCATGTCGTATTTCATCAGTCTGAGCACCCACCGAAGAGGTTTCGCCGAGAGAGTCTGGCTCTTCAACAGCCACGTGAGCGCGGAGTAGTCGCGCGACGAGGAAGACCTTCCTCCCCCACTAGTACCACCAGTGCTGTTCGATCGCCCACAAATCCGCCATGACCTTTCTTTCCGTGGCTGACAGTTAATCCTCGGCCTTCGAACACCGGTGGCTGGAGTACCCGATTATGCGTCCAGCTCCCCTGACACCCTGCGTGATCTCGGCGCGGACATCGGTCGGCAGCTGGAACGATGTCCCTCAACCCGGCAGAGCCAAAATCAGTGGCGACGTGAGAACCTCGCTCAACGACCCCAGAGCCTTATCCTGTTCCTCCCCCCATGGTACCAAGAGCTTCCTCGGCCTCTTCGACGCGAACCGCTTAACCCGGAGTAGGTTCTAGATTGGCGCCACGAACGAGCTGTAGTATCCCACGCATTTTCGGATATAGCTTCCCGTCCCCCCGAGCGACCTCACCTCTTCGTTCGTATTGGCTCGGAAAGCCTGCTGACCACCATGGGGACAACCGCCTGCGGCGGGGAGCACCATACCGACTTAGTTAGGTTCACGGAAAACCCGAAGCGTTGGAGTCACGACAGCACCTTCATCAAAATCTCTACATGTCCATCTACGTCCGTGCGGTAGATGATGATGTCGTCGGGCAAGTTCTGGACACACCTCCCTTTAAACGAGCCTAGAGCCTCCCCCACGTATGTCGCAAAGCCTGAAGGGATGGTCTTTAGTCCGTCAACCCACCGATTTAATTCCCACAGCTCCCTGTGTGTGTCGCGGAAGGTGGTCTTGTGCTTATCCTCTACAGCTATTTCCAGTTGCATGAACCCTAAAGCTAAAACGATGGACGTGAAACACGTGGAGCCCATCATACCCTCAACGATGCTGGCAATGTCGCCTAGCCCACCGCTGTTCGATAGGATCTACCCGTTCAGCCCTCTGAAGTAATGACAGACCCTCGCCGTTCCATCCTTCTTCATCACGACCACGCAGATGGCCGCCCACGCCAAGCGTCACCGGCGGATCCCACCTACCTCCATCAGTTTCGATATCTCGCTCTGGATCATTGCGCTTTGTTTCGGCGAGTATCTTCTCCGTTTTGCTTGCGTGAGGTGTGCAACTGATATTCACTAAAGTCAGCTGAAGGTTTTCCCGACTGCAAGCCGGGACGACCTTCGGGTTTCCTGGAAATACGAGTCGGTGTTCCTCAAACGACAGCATAAGGTTTTCCTCCACGGCGGCGCTCGTTCAGGCTATGTTGGCGTGTGATAGGTCCACTTCGCCCGCATCTCTATGTTCCGCTCTCCTGACAGAACGGGTGGTGTTGGCCGATCTGGGCTACGTGGTTCACCCCCCGAACCCTTAGCGTCTGACTCTGGTGGCCACGCTGGGTCGAACAACATCCTCATGCGTTCGATGTCGGCCGTGTTGACTGCGTAAATCCGGGCCACCACCTCGCCTCGCTTGAGGGTTAACGACGCTTTAGACCGGTTAACTACCTTGCATTCCAGCGGCGTTCAGGGGTACCACAACTTTGTTTCCCGAGCTACCCCCATCTAAAACCCCCAGGTCCATGTCGTGCGACTAAGTCGGCTCCACCACTACAAGTTTCCGGTCCTGGAACTGGGCCCTCTTTGCGTATGCGTCCACCTGTACCCTGACGAAGCCCGGCATAACCGCCTTTCGAGCGAGCCACAGCTCCCACTGTAGGCTCCCGTCGTCCTCTCATGCTACTGAGCCCACCCTGGGTTGCGTCGGTCCCTCGACTATCGCCTCCAGCTCTTTCTGCTCCAGGGGTGGCTTGACGGCACAAACATTATCTCACGTTGCCCCGTCCATGATGGCTTCCGCTTTAACCTCTGTACTGCCCTGCTGGCACACCGCCCGCCAGCCCATCGCCCCGCTGCCCTTTTTCTTCGATGGGGGAATGGCCCGTTGACGAGATGAATGGTAGCCACGGTGACTCTGGCGCTGGTTTGAAGCCCCCACCTGCTGCGAAGCTGATGACTCTTTCCGTTTTTCCTTAGGAACCCCGTCTTTAATATTAGCCCGTACCAGCGTTCCTGTACCACCCTTCTCAACACTTTGCAAACCCTGTTTTCTGGGTGAAACACCAGTTGAAGCTCACACCATATCGCTTTTTTCATGGGAGGAGTCACGTTGTTCGTGGGGATGGCTGCTCGCAGCCACCGCTGCACCCTCGAATCAATTATCGACTGCCCCCCCCCTTCCGCTGTGTTCAACCAAATCGCACGAACGCTTCAGAGGCGAAGTTGCCGCCTCCCGCACCCGTGTCGACTAACGCTTCAACAGCAATGCGGCAGCTTCTCTTCGTCTGGCGCCACACGAACGTGTGGACCCACACTTGCTTGGCCCCCCTGCCTATTGCTGCCACATGGTCTGCAACTGCTGGATCAGGCTCGTTGTCCTTGTTGTCTAGCTTAGCGGATGGGATCTCCTCCCCCCGCTGTCCCCCGCTTCTCTGCCCTACAAGGATCCTTGCCGCGCGATGGTCACCACCTTCTTGCTCTCCCCCTGCTGGCCTCTGTCTACGCTCCTTTTGACTGTTGTACCCCAGGGTTTAGCTCCCAGGGGCGTCTTTTCCGCAGCTCTAACCCTGGGAGCCGACATCCTCGTCTGCGGCCGTGTACGCCCTCAACATTTTCAGCGCTGTCCGCAAACGGTTATCCACCTCCTTCGTGGGTCCCTTCCCCCATACGGTTCGTGCGAAGACGATAAACGTAGGGTACCACGGCGTCGTCATGCGATCATCGGTAACCTCTTTGGGGGGAGTCATTTCTCTCGTAGGGACATGTGGATCCCCGCGGGAGGAAGAAGAAAACTCTTCTGCGATGAAGGGCATTGATGATCACACTTTCCTCAGAGATTTGCTCAGGATCTCTTTTTCCTCTCCGGAGGAGTCGCTTTCCTTAAATACCCTTTTTTTCCAACAGCTGTTCCGGCTACTCGTGCGGCTCACACGAGGGGTCCCATGCGCGCCTGGGGTGGAAGCGCGTATGATGGAAAAAATACCGTGAGGGGTGGGCGACTGCCAGACGTGTAATTCTCTTCCTCTTCCCATTTTTTATAGTCATGATATTTGTCCGCAGCCACCAGGGCCGCACACGCGCTGTCGCGTATGACCTCCAGCTAATCCCTCCAACCCCTGGTCGGCTCTTCGGTTGGAAGCCTGTCTCCTCCACTCTGTTCTTCCCTCCTCGGAAGACCTTTAAACATGCTACGTCCCAATAGCCGGTAAGTCTGCATAAGAGCTTCTATACCGTCCCGCTTTCGCCGCCACGGCACCATGGGTATGGGGTACCGATTACACCTGGTAAGAAGGGCTTCAACAAAGCGGTCAATAATACCGTGAACCACTCGTCCGCGAGCTACCATGTATTTCGACAGCGGCTTGCCTGCGTGCACGTGGGAAAGGCGTACGCTGCTGTTTGATCTCCGTGCCAATCTGGACGACCCGCTGCGATCCGACTCGGTTGTGAAAAAGAGGTTGGCCGCTCGTTCACACAACCCTGAGACGTTCTTGCCCGCTACGTACCTCCAAAATTACTGCTCCTCGAATGCGTGCGGCTTCGATTCATTCGCGGTTACCGCGCGCATGTGCGACACCACACGCCGGGCCGCGGCCATCCACGACTCCCCTTGTGCGAGAGTCATCTCTTCGAGGACCCCATCGGCCCTTCTCCGTGCTTGTCCGGAAGGAGCTACTCCCGCTACGAGTATGCTTCACTACTCGGTCATCGTTACATCCTCGAATGGCACATAGCAGGATCTCTTTTCCCCGAGCGGAAGCTCTATGATCGTATGCGAGCGAATCATATCTCGCGCCGCCAGGATGTCGGCGACTAGCTTTGTGAAGCATTAGACCCGTCGCGGGGTGAGTTGGTTGGCCTGGGGTCGTTTAGGATTGACCCCGCCCGCCGACACTGTGTCTACCGTCATTGTCCATACCGACCCCTGGAATATTTGCCAGCTCGTGGGCAAACCAGACGGGGTCAATACTCAACGAGAGCTGGCCGCGATGGGCAGCAAACAGCCCCACGAGGGCATCCTGGCCTTTGGAGGTCCCCATGCCAGTTACTATATTGGTCACCACTCTTTGGTCCTCCTTCGGGTTGCTGTCCATCGCTCCCGGGTACTGGGTCGGGAAGGGTGGTCCCTGTTGTGCCTCCGCCGAGGTCGACGTCGCTGTGTGAGGGCTTCGTTGCCAGATTCGCGGTGGCGGTAGTAGGGAGTGCCCAGCTCCCTGCTGGGTAACGTATCGTGTAATAGTGGGAGGCAGGTGTGACATATGTGCGCGTGGAGCTAACGTGCTGTTGTACACCCCCGCCATATTGCTCCTTCCCCCCGGTCCTGCCCCGTCTGTGTACGGCTTGTAACTGTAGTGCTACTGCTGCGTATGTTGCTGACCTGGCAGCTGCTGCAACGGTGTCGGTAAAACCTGCGGTTTCTGAGACTGTTGCATGGGTCGCGGTTGATGTAGGTGTGTCACTGGGGGTTGCTGCAAGTCCAGCCGATGCCTCTGCTGCTGTTGTTGTACTTCGATGGGGAGCGTCGGTGGGAGCTGTTGCTGCTATTACTGGTGCCGCAACTGCGGCTGCTGGTGCTGTTGCTACTGCTGGTGCTGTTGCTGTTGCTTCTGTTGCTGGCACTGATGTTGCTGGTGTTGCTGGTACGACTGCTCTTACTGCTGTTGCTTTTGCTGCTTGCTGCTGATGCTGCAGTTGCTGCTCCTGTTGCTGATGCTGCTGCTGTTGCTGTTGCTGTTGCTGTTGTTGTTGCTGTTGTTGTTGTTGTTGCTGTTGCTGTTGCTGTTGCTGCTGCTGCTGATTGGCTGCGGCGACGTGGGGCTTCCACATCCCTGACACTCCATATCCTACATCGATGCGACAGCGAGCCATCCGACAGCTTGATCGCTGTCTTAAACGGTGCACCCTCAGTACGCCACTGGTCCAGTCAGACGACAAACATGCCAGAATACACTCGGCCTATGGCATCTTCCTGATGCACGTAACCCTGCAACACACCTGCTACATGCTCCCCCCCCCCCCCTCCCCAGTTTCAGGTTGCCCGACCCGAGCCGCGCGCTGCAAAGACAAAACAAGAGCTACTTAGTTGTTTAGCCGGGGCTCGGCGAAGTAGCGTGGGGGGGGGGGCTTGAGAGTACGTGGTATTTGTTTTGGTATGTTCACTTTATGATTTCGATTTTTATTGAGTATTGAGTAAATTGAGTCAACATTGTTATTGACGGGTTGATTGAGGGGATCTGACGGTCGTTGGGATGTGTTGAGAACAATCATCTTGTGTATAGGATGAGCATTGCATTTATATGTTCTACAGAGGCGGTCGCCACGGCAAGCTTCAAATGGTAATAACATTGGTATATACTTGAGTTCAAAACCCACTGTGACGAGATTATTACTTCTTTTGCAACAACAATAAAAAATAACCAACTGCTGAGAGCGCCTTCGTAGCGTGGGTATATAGGCGGAGTTCGACGCGGGTCGACGAGGGAAGAAAGGGCTGAGATCTTCTCGAGATAAACATGCAAGACACGTACCGTAGCGGGGAGGGAGGACAAGAGCCTACTTAGTGACCCCAGATCTTAGTTACGACTAAAGAGGGAGACAGATAAGAAGGGCGGAGAAAACGAATTGGATGTAAAAAAGAAAGAACGAGTAGTTGTACCTTTTTTTCTTTTTGACCATCCATTTTATATTCTCCGTCCTTCCTCTATCTCTCCTTCTTAGTCGTAACTCAGATCCGGGGTCACAAAGTAGGCTCTTCTCCTTCCTCCCCCACTAAGGTTCTTGCCTTGCATTTGTTTCGCGAGAATATTTCAGCACTTTCTTCCCTCGTCGACTTGCGTCGGTACTCGTAATTGGTTGGTAGTTTAACATATTTTCGATCAAAAACTCGAGATGTCACCAGACCATTGGTGTAGTGTGGCTTCTGCTTTGGTGTAGTTTCAGAAAGGGCTGCTCGGACTATTATGTTACAGTAGCTTCTTATATCAGCTTTTACGTTTTTTTTCCAGGTAAAGTGGTCGAATTTATAACACAAACTCAGCTTAGGGTTTGATTCTTTTTCAGCCTATTTTTCTATTCGACAATTAATTACCTTTCTTTCCGATGATACTGATAGTACAACCTATTCGGCTTTGTATTGCAAGATATGTACTTCTCTCAAGGTCCGTATTTACGTTGTAAACAAAACAATGTCATTTGTGACAGCCGTCGCTGAAAATAAATAAATAAAAAATCCGGCAGTCTCAAGATATCGTGTGCCCGAACTCCGAAAATAATTAAATAACTCTATTTCTGGTACGAAATAATAAAATTGGAATTGCGATCTAATTATTTTATTGTGCCCAGATTGCACCCCCGCACCTGAAAATAAATAATTAAACATGAACACGTTTGTTTTTGTTGTGCGGTTTGACTCGTAGAAGCACATACATACTCCAAAACAAATAGTTTGGAAGAGCTAACATGCGGTAAATGTGCGGTTTGACGCGTAGAAGCACATATACTCAAACACAAACAGTTTGGAAGAGGTATCATGCCGCCCGGGACATACACCCACGCGGGTTACGAAATAAGTGACACGCTTTTACGACATAATAACTCGTAACGTAGTATGATGGAGGTGCCACACACAGCACCGGATGGGGACCGCTGCAGACTGCGCCGTATACGTAGTGCCGGCTGTTTGTGAACGCTGCTGTCAAACGTGCTCTGTGTAGCCACGTGCCTATACCGTGGGTCGTCAAGGAGAAGGTTAGATAATAACACTCGTACACCACGTTACCAAATAACACACAAGAGAGCCAGTACCTGTCGTCAAAGGCCCATCATGAACACCACACAGGAGTGAGCCGTACCTTTCGTCACGCTCCACCCACACATATAACGGGCAGTATCTTATCATCAAAGCCCGGGTCGCATCATCATTATCGCGACTCTCCCAGGAGGGAGACAGCCACGCGAGGCATCATCTCAGATCATAATGCCTCGCCACACATATAAACCCCAATCTCCGTAGACCATTATGAAACCGCCACATATCGGGAAACCAGTATCGAGCAACCGCATACCACAAACAGCCCCCCTATTCGGTGCGCGATACGATAGGTCCCGAATACTTATCACCAATTGCCAGGTAAAACGGCAAGTCCAAATTCCATAATAAAACATCGCCAAGGTAAAACGGCAACCCCAAATTCATCCTTCATCATTGCCAAGGTAAAACGGCAACCCAAATTCCATCCTCAAGAATTGCCAACGTAAAACGGCAATCCACAGAATGCCAACGTAAAACGGCAATCCCGATCCAAATCTCTCAATCTGATTCCAGTATATATCTCCTAAACTATAGCGAGACAGTAATTACGGGAAGGGGAAAATCCAACAAACGTGAGTATGCTGGTAAAACCTTCAAAAAAATCAATAACACCGTCTTCCATAAATACCGTACCGCCCGATAACATCGCCCCCCTGTTGTGTACTCTGTAAGAGCACAACAACAGAACATTTCTGATATAAAACACCTCAAATCAAATCATAGCAGCCCCCCTGCTTGAACTCCCCTCGGAAGTATACAAGAAGACAACAATCCGCATTGAATCCAAAAGTACTATAGGTAAGTAATGGTTCCCCTGTACGTTGTGCGCAGTTAACCAATAGCCAAAGCGTACGGCACAATTCATCAAGACCATCGGATACTCTATTGCGTATTAACCTTATTAAACGTATGGGTACCTCCCAACACTTTCTCCATTTCCTTAAGAACCCTGAAGTTGCACGTTAATTCTTCAAGTACTTCCAAAAACATCCCATCACATCGAAAACTCCTACTATATCCCCAAAACCAAATGCCCCAAAACCCCCGGAAAAACAAACAAACAAACGAACCAGTGGATGAAATCATAACAAGTTCATCACAGAGTCACGGTCAAGCGAAACGTCTCAGCATGCAACGGTTTGATGAGAAAGTCGGCATGCTGCTCTGCCGACCGTACGTGTTAATCTTAAACTATCCGTTAGACACATGCTCTAGACATCTATGTCCTATAATCAAACCATACACAGACACCAGCGCGCATAACTGCTCCACCAGAGACAGACGTCCGGTCAGTAGCCTTGCGTGCATCCGCATCCACGTACGTTAAAACCCCAACTGGACTCGACTATCTGCGATGGAAAGTCTTCGTCGTGTTACCGAGTACAACTACTATCTCCCCCCTGCTCGGAAGACGACAAAACATCCATCGCATGGTTAATAGTAAAATCCTGCGACATCAGTGTGACTCGAAAACCCCTCAATCATAAAATCAAAACCAAACTTAAGTCCAAACCCACAAACCAGAAACATCAGCGATCTATATCAAATAGCGCCGCAGACAACGAAACAAACAGAACGTCGTTGTCGTTGTATGCATTCACTCACGTACAAGACTGCTCGGTCCCTCGTTATAATTCAACTATCCTCCTACCAAAACAAGCATTTAGGCCCTCGATATACCAGGTAAAGCATCGCCTCTCAATCATACCCCAGGTCATGATAAATGGACTGCCATAACCGAGATACGTGACAATGTACAGCTGTTGATGCTGTTATTTTAGAGTATTCTGACATCGTACTTCAGAGGTCGTAGTACGCAATTCAGAATGCCAAATATCAGATACCAGTATACCAGGTGCATATAACTCTACTCGTATATCCATTGCAAACATATTACAATCCAACCGTCATAAATATTTCGTCTCGTCATTTCCTACTGTAAAAACGATCCAAAAACATTTAATCTACTGTAGGCCATTGCTACTAAACTACCCCAACCCCACGCGCTCAACCCCCGTCTCCTGCTCCCTACCCCACGGACTCGACGCTTGTCTCCGCGCGGCTCAACGTCACCGGGCATGGACTACATCTCATAAATCCGCAGAGTAGGGTGCAGTTTGACTCGTTGAGCAAAGGGGCATCGGGTGGTTAGTTTCAGCGCCAGGAAAAGTCAGATCGTTAGAAAACGAACCACATCATTATGCACTTGTCTGTGGGTAGAATCATGCCATCAACCCCCCCTCGTGATTCTTCCCAACACAACATAGTGACAAAAACATTCCGTGTGCAAGGGCCTGGTGAGGAAATGAGCATTGATTTTCACACCAATATCATGTACCAGGTACTGCGTAGAATCAAGCTTAATCAGCAGTAATTCATCACATTGATCATGCATTGGAGCAAAATTAGCAGTAATTTCCCCACATTGTATATAATGCGCTGTAAAATCAAGTCATTTTCCAGCATATTAATATCAGGCATTGCAGAATCAAGCCAAAATCAGCAGTAAATTCTCCTACCAGCAGTAATTTTCCAACACATTAAATATAATGTATTTGAAAATCAAGCTGGCAATCCACCCCCTGTTATGCTTCAAGCAACACACAGCAATACGGGTCATGCATCCACGTACACCTATAATACGGTATACCAGTACACAGCAGTCTAACAAATCATGCACTGCTGCTGTAGAATCAAACAGTCATAAATTATCATATACTGCTGCTTGCTGTATAATCAGTCCATCACAAACTGGTTCCACACAGCAGTGCACTTTGTCTGTAGAATCATGGCATCACAACCCCCCCCCGTGATTCCAACAGCAATCACACAAACTATAGCGGTGGTGCATCATACCCGTAGGGTACAATCACACAACTATAGCCCTCGCTCACACATACCAGCCGATTGTTGACTTGCCTGGATCAAACGGGAACGTTCGCTCTCCTACCCAGTTCCCATTCAACCACACACATAGCTGCGATCCATCATACCAGGGTACAAGCTTACCACAACTACAGCAGTCATTGCTCAAATATGCCGGCCAAGACACAAAAGCACAAAAACAAAATAACAGACCAAGAAAATCCAATCCACTGAATCCACCAACAAGAAAGTTGGCCAGACTGGAAAAAATAACATGCCTGCCCCTGGATCAAATGGAAAAGATACGCGCCCCGCTGCCGCCGCTGCTGCTGCTGCTGCTGCTGCGCTCTCTTCTCTCCCACGAGCTCCACCTCTGCCGCCGCCGTCAACCCCCCCCCCACCCCATCCCGTTCCTGTGGTTTCCCTGGGTCGAAGGGGTACGAGCCACTCTGGCCAAAACCAATCTGGGCACCCCGCCGCCCACACCGTCCCCACCCATTGCTGCTGATCGAACTCCCTCATCCCACGCAGCATCTCGGCTTCACCAACGAAGCGCGGGGGCGTTACGCCACACCACCAAGTCCTCCCCTCAGGCCCTAGCTCACTCCGCCGCACCAACTCTCTCCACCGCAGCCTCGCCTGCTGCTGTACGGCATAGCGAGCTTCTCCACCTCAGGCTCACGGCTGCTGCTGTACAGACGCTGCTAGCKGCTCACGCGCACCACCGAGCTCGTGCGCCTCGGACGCAGCCACACCAAGCTCGTCGAAGCTCCGGTACGGAACACCAATTCCTCCAGTTCGGCGCTTGGCGGACTGCAACCTCACCCACCAGGCTTGCTTCTGCAGGAAGGTACGCGGTCGAGGTTCATGATACATGTTCCACAGCTCCTCGGGCGCAGCCACTCTACGGGCATCCCTTTCCTTGTTGACGACATCCAGCTCCAACATCAGGTCCTTCATCATCTGCTGCCGAAGCAGTTCTCTCTCCCCTGGCATAGCACTACCCCTCCTAGTCGTCGACCCCGGCACTACTGCCAGCTGTACCTGCGGCTGCTGGAGCGCCGGCGTTCCAGCCTGAGGCACGTTGCTGTACTCCGGCGCGTAGACGATAGTGGGCTGCGCAGTGCACTGCCTGGCCATGTGACCATAGGCCAGGAACCCATCGCACACGCTGTTTGGTGCAAAACAAATCGCTGCCTCATGCCCTCGAGCCCCACAGCGTTCGCACGTGTAGAAACCGCTCATAGACGCTCCTGGGGTGGAGGGGACTCGGGCTGGTACCAGCCTTTCCGGGTTACGAGTCCAACCAGTGTCCCCCGGGTCCTGTCTGCTGCTGATGCTGCTGCTGCTGATGATTGCTGCTGCTAGCTGACTGTGCGGCGCCACCGTACGCGCTGCTGTGCTGCTGCTGCTGCTGCTGTGGCCGGCGCCTCCATATTGCGCTGCTGCTGCTTCCTGTCATACTGTTGCTGCTGCGGCTGCTGCTGCTGCCGCCCGAAATCCTCAAAACCGAAGACCATCTCCTCAGTCAATTCCCCCTTATACCACCCCCCCTCTAACACAGTATAGCACTCCAGCGGCCTCCGGGCCCGAAGCACACGATAATCGTGTTTGTGAACGCTGCTGTCAAACGTGCTCTGTGTAGCCACGTGCCTATACCGTGGGTCGTCAAGGAGGAGTAGTAGATAATATACACTCGTACCACCACGTTACCAAATACACACACAAGTAGAGCCAGTACCTGTCGTCAAAGGCCCATCATGAACACCACACAGGAGTGAGCCGTACCTTTCTGTCACGCTCCACCCTCACATGTATACGGGCAGTATCTTATCATCAAAGCCCGGGTCGCATCATCATTGTATCGCAGACTGCTCCCAGGAGGGAGACAGCAACCCACGCGAGGCATCATCTCAGATCATAATGCCTCGCCATACTATATAAACCCCAATCTCCGTAGACCAATATGAAACCGCCACATATCGGGAAACCAGTATCGAGCAACCGCATACCACAAACACCGGCGAAAACTTGTTTGGCACATACATAGTACGTGGACTAGTCCCCTACAGAAGCTTCGCTACTATACTACTGCTGTATAGTACGGACTGCCTGCACTGATTGTTGATTTGCTTTAGTATATTTACTTTTATTTTTTTTCTTTTCGTTTTTCTTTTTTTCTCTTTTTTTCTCTTGCATGCACCTGGATTGCTAGCAGGGTAGGTCTTGCCTGTCGTATATGGCGTTGCATTGTCTGCTCTGCTTACTGCACTGAGCGTAGTATCTCTGTGTCGTAGTTTTGTGACCACAGAACTGGTACCTTTTTAGGATGAAGAATCGGCACGGACACTGGGTGTGCTGGATGTCGACGGGTAGAAAGGAAGGTTTAATGTGAAGAACACACACACACACTACTCTGAAAGCCACATGATGTGATCATACCACTCTGTCCCGAAATATAAGCAACTTTTATTACCACTATGTCCCTAAATATAAGCAACTTTCATACATAAATATTCAATAAAAACATCGCTTATTATATGTCGGGACAGGGCGGTTGGATTATTGTTATTGATTTGCCCAAGATAATAGGAGAAAAACATAAGCAGGAAAAATACTTGTTGCCCATTGAAACACAGACGAATTATTAATAACTAAAACGACGATCTTTCCGCAAATAGAACGTGTACTCTGGCACACATGTAAACAGCCGGAGAACTCCTACATTTCGTGGTTGGATACCACTATTTTTAATGGGTACGACACCATAAAATATACCAGGGAATGATTACCACTATGTCCCAAATATAAGCAACGTTTATACATAAATATTCAATAAAAAACACGCTTATATGTCGGGACAGAGTGGTGGTGGATTTTTTGTTGTTGATTTCCCCAGGAGAAAAGGAGAAGCACATTATGATGTGGTACGTACACCATAAAAAATCCCCGAGGGTATCATATACCACTCTGTCCCGAAATATGAGCAACTTTTATTTCCACTCTGTCCTAAATATAACAATTTCAGATAAATATTCAATAAAACAGCGCTTATGTGTCGGGACAGGGTGGTAGGATATAACATGCTGCAATCTTGGAGCGAGTACAAACCGGACAGTCCCGCGTGCCAGAAATAAAGAGAGAAATCGCACTGCATCACCCCCCACTCGTACCAACCCCTCACTCTGCCACAACTGCAGCTCTCCACTTCTTCACGGTTTCTTGGCACGCTTTCCCGCACATACACCTCACAAGTATCAACAGCAGCCAGCGGTAGCGGCTGCTGCAGCTAGCGGCAGCGGAAGGAGCAGCAGCAGCAGCAGCAGCAGCAGCAGCAGCAGCAGCAGCAGCAGCAGCAGCGGTAGCAGCAGCACGGACGGCGGTGCGAGGTCGCCGCGGTCTACAGTAGTATTTGCCAAGCATCCAAGTTGGGCTCTGGACGTGGAGAAAGCCTCTCGCGTCAGTGTTGTTGCTGCTTATAATATACTGCTGCTGCTCTTGTTGTTTGCTGGCGCTGTTGGTGCTGCTTCTGGTGCTGCTCTGGTGCTGGTGCTGGCTGCTGCGCCTACTACTGTGCAGATTGCGCGTACGACGCCCTTGCTTGCGAACATCAATCAGGCGATAGCGGAGCGCACACTGCTGTTTCGTCTCTCTGTCGCTTGCACGCCGCTCGTTTTTGACAAAGCAGTTTCGTTTTCCCGCATTGGGATTGTTGGGAGATCGGTTTTGATGTCTGATTTCGAGTATTTTGGCTTGTCACACAAATCCGGATCTTCATTTTTGGCCTAAATCGAATCTAATTTCTCCAAATTTCCAGCCGACCCAACCCTTGGATAAATAATAAAAAAACGTATCCATATCGTGTGCCCGAATACCGAAAATAATTAATTAACTTTATTGTTTTGAAGATCCAAGAACAGCGGGATGTATGGGCGAGGTACCTCAACCCTAATAACCAATTCATTTATATCCTGTTTCACCAGCCTGTCAAGGCTATCTTTGCATTTTTTCGTGGATAGATACACATGAAGGAACAATATTCGAGGTCACGCTTTTACTGTGAGCGAAATACAACCCTTACAAAACAACAACTTACTCCGAATGAAGCAAATCGGGAGGGTAACTAACTCCGAATGAAGCAAATCGGCTGTTGATTGGTGGTTATTCCGTCAGTGGGATATGGGGGGATTCTGGAACGAATTTTGATGTGTTAGGAAGGGATCGTGTTTGTATTGTATGTATAGATGTGTGGACGATGAGGAGAATCAATGGGATATATGTTGGGGAGCTGTCGTTATACTTAGCTTTGTGCCTTACCTTTTATACAATATACATAAGTAATATTAAGGCTTATCACGGTACTTGAAAATCGAGACGGGACTGTTTTACTTGTTTAGCGGGGGAAAAAATAAAAACGGGACGGTCACGTGACGACCAAACAGGTTGTCGAGACGGGACGGGATATAGTGGGTGTGTAATGTATCTACGGGACGGGACGGTAAATTTCAACGGGGTAGATTACACGACGGGACGGGACGGGACGGGACGGTAAACTTCAACGGGTGTGTTTTGCACGACGGGACGGGACGATAAATATAAGGTTTCACGACGGGACGGGACGATAAATATAAGGTTTCACGACGGGACGGGACGATAAATGTCTTTAGTCATGGCGGGAGGGGACGGTAAATACACGTTTTTGACGACGGGACAGGACGGTAAATAAATATATTTATATTCTCACAAGGACGGCACGGCGAAATATGTACTATGCTCGTGCCGGTGCTGGTTGCTCAGCCGCGCTCGTGAAATACGCATCCATGGCGTGGTACCCGTCACGGCGGTACTACTACGGTACCGTTGCTGTGCTCTGGGTGCTAGCGGGTGGCCGGTGGGTGTTGCCACTGAAACTCATATGATATGAACTACAGTAGTAAAAGAAATATTGCGAAAAATATAAAGGAAATGATCAAGGGTGGTCGAAAACCAATGTTTCGACACCTCACGCCGAATTATTCAAATTCGACCCTTCGGGGGGTACCTAGCATCGTCCCCTCCCTCTGCGCCTGAACACTGCATATGTAAAACCGAACACAGGGGTCGGTAGACAACCCCCTACTTGTAAAAATGAACACAGGGGAAGGTAGAGAGAATGCCTCCCAGAGTACTACAATACTACTAGTAGACGGCGCTGCGACCTATAGGCCGCAACTGCGTAGTGACGGCGACTGCAGCAGTAGTGAGCGGTAAAAAGGAGTTTTGAACTCGCTCAAAGGTCGATCAGAAGGCCCCGAAGAGAGCCGTGGGATCGGCAGGCAGTTACATCGATAGACCTAAGGTGTCTTCCACAGCTGTGTATACCCTTGCAACGAGAATCCATCAGGGGAGCAAACCGCTGACCGCGCCTGGTGTCATTGACACCTTGCCTTTCCACCTGATTATGTACATGTCCTGTACGCCACTGTCGGAGAGGTCGCGAACAGTGCTCGACACTCACATATTACATCATGGAATTACTTTTGTCTAACCCGTGAAACAGTACGACTGCGCTGAAGTACGAGTACAAACATGCCAGTATGGTATGCCCGTCAAGCCCATGATGACTATACAGTGTACCACCAAGCCTCGACCAAGCAGCAAAGCAGAACAATCATACCAGGTATAATATGTCGCACGAGGAATGTGGTGTTATGTTACGTTATTTGACTGCATGTGAGGGTTCGCGCCTCTCCGGTACCACACTGTCACACGAATCACATACATACACCGATACACCCTGGATACAAACCAGAACAAAAGTCGTTGTAAAAAACACAAAATCGATCCCTCCGGGGAGGGTTAGGTGTATGATATCCAAATCCCCGGCCTTCCTTGTAATAATATCAAATTTTCATTTTTTTCATATTTATTTAGACATGTCTGTATTCAGTAAATTCGTGTAACTTCAATTTAATGTACATACTAGTCTGCTATAAACATACTCATTGAGGCTTGATGTGTGTGGAAACAAGATATTGGTGGGAATGGACGGGAAGAGACAACGGGTAGGGGTGAATCTTGGCGGGAAAGGATAGTTTTGTCGGTGGGACGGGACGGTAAAGACAACGGTGCATTGACGGGACAGGACGGTAAATAACAGTATCTCGATGAAACGGGACGGTAATTTTGAACGTAAGCGATGTTCTTGACGGGACGAGGCGGTAAAGTACATCGGGGCATATTTTGATGACTGGACGGGACGGTGAGTGGCAATAGTTGGAGATTGTGTCGGCGGGACGGGACGACGGGACCAGTTTAACGACGGCATTACCACTTCGACCCGACCCGCCGTTACCGTCGTTCCCTTCCTGTCAAAATACCATGGAAAGCCTTGAGGAATACCTGGTATGCTATATGCTATTATATATTCACACGTTTATTTTTGACTACTGGATTACTTGGTTAAACTTTCTGTGACAAGTAGTGTGGGCAGTAGAGGTAGGACCCTGGTTTCAATTACCCGGGTACCCGGCGGATATACCCGTCAGCGTCCTATCCGTTTGGCGGGTAGGGTCCGAGCTCAAAACCCACGGGTATTTGGAGTGCGGGTAATTGCGTCGTCGGGAACCGGGTACCCGGGTACCCGCCGGTTTTCAGGTACCCACGGGTAATTGGTATTCCCGTTCAATGATGCCTCTACAGTACAATATATTTAGGAAACCCCTCCAAAACATACAATCACATCGGCCAACCACACAAACCATCAACTTGCTACACTCAACGCTAAAGGGGACGCACACGGCACACGGCACACGGCACACAACAGTATCGTCGCGCGGTACCGGCTGGAAACAATGAGGCAGCAGGCGACCGATCCTGGCGCGGTCTCTCAGGAAACTAAATTGCCGGCGGGGTACGATCTTGCTCAGAATCCCGCCGAAAGTTCAAAGGCGCCTGTGCAAAGCGTCCGCGAAAGCGATGCCGACACGAGAGCAGTAGCGACAGCGAAGACTCTGCAGGCTCTCGCTTCGACAGCCGCAGCAGATGTGCATGCTGTTACTCGAATTGTCAAGTGTACAGTAAGGGACACAGAGAGCTGGTAACGCCACCTACTATGGCGCAGATAATATCACCGAATTTTAGTGTCTAAGGTTTCTGTGAGTCCATCTATCTACCCGGGAGTGCAGCGATTTTTGCCCAGGGCCCCTGCTGGGTTCAGGGGTGTAGGTGTGGGTAGTCGCTTCTTTGCTATTAATATAAACCATGTACGTACGTACGTACGCACTTGTTTTTTCGTGTTAGTCTTATTTCCGTTCACGATTTCTTCGATTTTCGAGCAAAGACGGTGTATTGATGCGCCATTCACTCGTTGTTGTTCGGCAATCCTACAACATATCAGGTACAAGTAAGTACACATAATCCATAATTGATTGATTTTTTTTCAATGTATTTTGATGATGACTACTTCCTTATTATCCAATATATATGTAGTGGGTCGGAAAATGTGCACAGCTGCAGTCTTCTGAGCGGGAGATCGTGAACCGTCGCCCCCATACGTAGTGTACATTTTGTTTTTCGCGCATTCAAAACGGTATCAACACACCCGCCCAATTTACCAATACCAGGTACACGAAAAGGCAATACATTTAGGCGGCTTGTGTATCGAACCAACAATCGAAACTGTTCGTACAGGTCGTTTCGGTTATAGAACAGAAGCACGGTGGTAGCAGTACGCGACATCTTCTACTCAAATTAATTTATCGTGGCCCTGAGACATAGAGCAAAACCTGAAGATCACTGCCGGGTACCCGTTTACCCGTCCAAATGGCATTACCCGGCGGGTAGGGTAGGGTGGGGGGCTCCAAAATTTGGCGGGTATCCGTTTCTGGCGGGTACCCGCAGGGTCCTACCTTTAGTGGGCAGCCTGCCTACCTCCTCGAAAAGTAATACCATTCTAAAATATTACGAGCTGGTTCCAGCGAGAGCAGGATATTTTTTTCGGCTTCAGATGTTTGCGCCCTAAATGAAAACGAGTTGGAAAATGAATTTTGCAAGGGTTGTTCTTCATGACTTTACGAAAAACGACATGATGGCCTTTTTTGAAAACATGTTTTTTTTATGAAGGAGGTACATTTTTACGTTGTTCTATATTTCGGCAACTTTGACCCAAAATTACCGACGAACCAAAACCAAAATGAACAAAGGCCATAATGTCGTTTATTCGTATGCTTGTGAAGAAGAACCCTGCGAAATTGCGTTTTCCAACTATTCTTGAATCCGGGCGCTCAAGTGATTTCCGTGAACATAAATAATCCCCCCAAGGGTGTCCAAAGAGCTCGATACATTGTTCAAGTAATTTAGCAGGCGTTTATTATAACACACTTAATTGTACGAATTGCATACCAAAACAAGGGTCATCGACGTCTTCCCCTTGTTGATGCGATCATGTCAATATGTCTAGCGTCTATATTTTCCACCTATTGGCCGATTTATGGCCGAGAGGAGAATCATATTATTTTTAGTATTGACAGCTTCAAATCCCTATACAGCAACGCCTCCCCAAGTCATACGAACAGTTTCCATAGAGTACGCGACAGCACTTAAGAACTTCCTATTTAAACTCAGCCTCGCGTCTTATTTCCTCACTAATTTCAGCAGAAATGCTTAAACACAATTTCTTATTGGGGGAAGAGACGCAAAACGCCAAATTCTTGAAAATCAAATTATTATTTTGCAAAGGCGTTCAACGCGACCTTTTTTTTTCTTGAGCGGTCGTCAATAACTTGTTTTTTCACATGGCATCCATCACTCATAATTCCCAAGATATTAATTAGAAACACGATATCGCTCTTCAGGACTGCAGGCATCAAATATTACCGTCGCCACCTTCAACGATTCCGCTTATCCCGTTCAGAACTGAAAAAAAGCTCCTACGCTAACTCCAAGTATTTTCCCCCCAAATATACAGTACGCGACACCAGTTAAGAATATCTTATTTCTGTCCAGGCTGGAATTATTATGCAAGGCAGCGAGTGTCCTAGACTATTTTCAGTACAAAACAGGTCATGTTTCTTTATTTCGTCCAAAAATCCGGCCTGAAATTCTTAAGTGCCGAGTTATTAAGTGCTGTCGCGTTATTAAGTATTGTATGGGACCAGTTCCTAAGTTAAGGGGCCCCTTCGGTCATCATGAGAAAAACATTTATCTGGGCAGGAAGTAGACATAGCATGGTGTTACACTTTGCGCATTGGTTTCCTTGGTTTCCGTGGTTTTCTGCTTTCGGGAATGTCATGAGCGACCAACGTCGAAGCTCATGCTGCACATTGTCGGATGGCAAATATAATAACATTAAAAGAGAAATTGAGTTTTGAAAAAAACATTATTGATCGTATTACGTTTTTGTTACGGCAGCAATATTGTTTTCGGTATAATAACACCATATCAGTACTCCTTACGGAAAACGGCATAGCTCCAGTTCGAATGCTCAGATCTGCGACCGACCAACGTATAGCTTGTTCGTTATAGTCTCTACGAGGTATTGGGGCTCTTGGATCTGCAAGGGAAGGCAAGCATTGCTGTGTTTGCATCACGAAACAAAAGCGCTCCGCAGCAAGATGTTGATCGTTTCGGAGCTCCTACTTGGTATCTAAACTCTGCTGTGGCCACGTAGGACGCTACGGACGGTCGAACTAGAGGCCCAGGTAGTTTCACCTATTATTAATAGTGCTCGGCGTCCTCGTCGAAATCTGAGTTCAAACAGTGTCAGCAGCTGGAGAAACTGCCATTTTTCAAATTCGTCTTGGGTACCAGGGGTAAGGAGAGTCGTTTTCGAGTAAGAGACACTTTTCGGGATGAACAAAGCGTCTGACTGGTACTCCTTCCGAGACATAAATATTGACCATATCCTAGGCTCTCCAAAACTACTCATATGTTGCCATTCTAAGCGGTAGAACTGGAGAAATGTCGTTTTACTTCGGGAGTCATGAATATGTGGAAATTGTACCAGAAATAGTATTGAATCTGAAGAGAAAAACGGATTGTTTTTTTATTCGCTCTTATATGTTTTGCCCGAAATGGCCCCTTAAGGGGGCGGTGGTTCCCTCAGCGAAGACTCCCGGTTTTGTATAGTAGCGGCGTGCTTATTTCGACCGGTCTATTCGCAATTATCTTCTGATTTTTTTGGGAAATTTGGTGTACCGTGAAAATCGAACTATTTTTTAAAAACAACTTGAAAAAAGACCGATGTGATTATGCACCAGTTCCCAGCAGTACGAGTACGTAGCAGCACGACACACACGGTGCCGTCACCCCAGCAATCCTCTTGATCATGGCCGACGGTCAGTCGCAAGCGGCCAAGCGCTCAAAGGCCGAGGGTGGTCCGTCGGCTTCCCTCTCGGGCGGTGCTTCCTCTCCCGCAGCCGGAAGAAGAGTAGGAGACGAGATGCTTCCCGACAGGTTGTGCAAAAAAGCCCCAAGGAAAGCCGAGGGACACATGAAGCATTTTTGAGAAGATGGAAAGCATGGTGTGCCCCTGTCCAGCGACGATGAGAGCCCTGACGGTTGCAGCGGAGCGTGTTGTACGAGCGGTGGTACCCTCTTTGTGCGTGTGTACTGTCCAGGTAGGTACCGCTGCCGAGTGCGTCAAAAGATAAATTCTACGTACGGTTTTGAGGCCTGGTTTGTCTTTGTATTTTGCTCTTTTGGTACTTTCTACGTACGTACGTACACATCCTTCCGGATACTCGTACGCATTGAACATCAAAAGTTACATTATCGTTCAGAGTACAAGTTAGTACGTAGTAGTACCAAATATATTGTAACATCATACCTGGCTATATATAGGTATGTATGTACGTACGTACATATGTATAAATATGTACATATGTATAAATATGTACATGTATAGATGATGTGTCTTCGTTTTTTTCTGTATACGACCAGATGTTTATGTATACATATTATACTTCGTACGATACCTCGTACAGCAGCAGGAGTTGTATATATGAGTATGCATATTATCAATAGTATATACCAGGTATAGTATATACCATGTATACAAGGCTTGCTGGGAAAATCAGGTAGCGGGAGACACGGAAAAATAACGAACATAAAAAAGGCATACTGCGATCAATAATGCACAGACAGGTAAGGTCGTCCAGTGAAAACTAATAATCACCCTCTTGGAAAATGCATACATGAAAAAGCCTTCATAAAAAAAAACGATCTCCCCCGCGTAAATATCGAGGGCACCCCCCCTCCTCCCTCACCCCCCTCACCCCCCCACCCCCCCGATACCCTCACCATTCATAGAACAACGAGGCACACGAACAACGGAACGAAGAGTCGATCACAGACAACAGATGAAAAACTCTTGACACTATAAGTACTACTACTGTAGTGTTATACTTGTACGTGAATCTATTTTGTTTTGGGGTGGGCACTCTACCTAATGTTCATGTATATGTACAGCAGAGCGCTGTATAAAGGGCTCTCCCAGCAGAATCCTGACTGCG
>MEHQ01001436.1:91052-109202 GCA_008828725.1 Saccharina japonica | reverse complement strand
GTTGACGACCGCCTCTTTAACGATAACCCCGCCGCCGGTGCTTGGTGGTGTCCCTCCTTTTGTTACGATATATGAGGGGTGTCCCCCTTTTTGTCAAATGCCCTTATTATTTCCATGTTTCGTAAAGGGGAAAGGATTTTGTTTGGCGGGAAAAAATGGATGTTGTTTGGCGGGGGGGGGGGAAACATATGCGAAATAAACGTCACCACTTGGGACGGTTTTCGAGCGCGCAGGCGGCTTGTCTGGGGGCCTGATGTGGCCTTTTGAGGGATGTTTGGGCAGTTTCGTATTTTTCAGGGGTGCTGTGTATTCAGCCAGATTCTTACCTTCCGATCTCCTTGCACTTCCCAATTTATAATTATTATGTCCTCCTCGAGTCCAGCATAAAGGCTTACCTGTAAATTCTAAAAGTCCCTTAAATCCCAACCTGCCACATTCTAAAGTGCTGTCGCTTACTGTATCTCATCAACCGCAGATCGGACGCCAAAACCAGCTTCAGCTACGTATTAGTATGTGTTCGCCTTGTTAATAATGCGGTCACGTGAATATGCTTTGCGTTGCGAGTTTCAGTGTACTGTATTCAATGTTTTATTGCCCGAAGGTGGAATGTTACGCTTTATCCTGGAACCAGCTCGTACATGGCTCGGAAAGGCGTTACACTCGCCGTGCACGTTGATTAAACCATCAAGCCACGCAGTCGGGTATACCTTTGGAGGGCTTAAATCACGCACCTCGTGCTGTAATAGTCATTCAGAAAAGAGCAGAATAGGGCCAGCGAAGGGCAAAACCAGGGTCGGGAGGGATACCTTCCCGAATCATAAATTCATTATTAAAAAAAAAGAGCGGAATACGTGTCACTTCCGTCAGACCTACAATATGTTTATCGTTTTATTGTGTTTTCCAGGCGCTGGCAAGTAACACCATATTTATTCTCGTACGACCTTGCATACGTTTCGGCAGCAATACTATTCCTGTCGCGCATGATGTGTGAAGGCATATACGAGTACATCAATGCGAGTGTGCACTGCAGTGGATACTAACCGCAAGACGTGTAGATAGGTAGCTAGACCTACTGGTGGATTCATGCAATTGGTTGTCGTTTTCCCCTGTCATCAGCGAAGCCAATTATGAACACATTTATTTATCATACAGTAGTTCTGACTACGCATGCCTTTTGGGCACGTGTGTCAAGACGCCTCGCGAGAGAAGAGACGGAAAAAAGGCGCTTTGTATTACAGAATCCACACGGCTCCAGACACACTTGCACGAGCTATGTCATCCGCCCCAGAAATATATATATATCTATATATGAGCCGTGTTCTCTTGGCAGTACATGCTCCCACACACAAGCATGAGTGGTACAATTATGTCAAGGACCCAAGCACACCATACAGGTACACACGAGTCTCGTGACAATACATCCCAAACTGGCCCGGGCAGGCGAGCCACCCAGTCGATACGGCATCCGTGACAGGACACAAAAGCCGGAAACGTCTCTCCACGCCCAATAAACCTAAAACCCCCGTGTATCAGTGTCAACCACGTCAAAGGTCCCAACCAATCCGCCAAATGTCAGGTAACACGGCACACACAAATACCCCATCATACTCCTACGTATCGCCAACAATCGTAAATTTCGTCGCAAATCGTTGCCAAAGTAAAACGGCAATCCTGCGTTGTACGGAAACTTTTAATCTCGATTTCAGCTTGTATCTCTTAAAATGCATAGACAGTAACTACGAGAAGGGGAAACGTTCAACACACGCGTAGTAGACCATGTTGATAAAACCTTCAAAGAAAAGCTGTAGCACTACTGTTTTTAGAAGCGTATCGTACTTTCGAATGTAATCGCGCGCCGTGCCATGTACTCTAAAAACCAAGCAGACGGACATGACGCCTCTGATAGGAAAAACATAAAATCTAACCCGAAGCAGCCCCCCTGCTAGATGCCCTCCACGATAGTGAGCAAATATCGATCTACTGCACCCGTGGAAACTTGATATTCTACGTACGTACGTAGTGATTGGTTCCAAGGTGGAGTGTGTCCAATGCACCAAAATATAACCGAAGAATACGACCCGATCAATCAAGACCATCGGCTTACCCTACTGGCGTATTAACTTTACCCGACGCAAGGGTATCTCCGGAACCCTTCTCCAGTCCAAACTCGCCCAGTTCCAGCCAACTAAACATCCAAAAACAATCTATGAATACAAATGATATATTGAAAACGTACGTGGGCGTCTGAAACTCTGCCGTTAGCAAACACGCACCGGAAGGCCGTGATGTCTGACATGAGTGTGCTTCCTGTTGGGAGTACTGGAGGAGGCTCCCAGACCAGCAGTCTCATAACGAATGATATGGTCTGATGCCGGGATTCTTCTCGAGTTTTCAACGTCCATTTTGGAACAATCGAACAACAGGATATTTTCACTCCGTTTCACGCAACGACGACACCCCCCAGATAAGCTCCGATCCCAACTCCAACACACACGACCTCCTGTTGCTGTGGTGGCGTCAGCGAGGTACACTCAATTTCACACGCTGTGACACATATCCAGACGCCTAACGTGAACACCACTGTGTTATAGTGCGCGGCGTCTCGTTGGTGTTCTGGTGACCGACGCCACCAATACCAATGGCCGCTGTGAGAGATGTGAAACTCGGTGGGGGCGCAGTCGTACACCCCGTACGATGTGGATGGAGGGCCTTGGAGTCTAAACAGACCCTGGAATAGATTATGAGGGGGGGGCGAACGCGGCCGCGACGGGGGTCAGAGTCTGCAATACAAACCATAATCGTGAATGTTGTTAGCAGAGTGGTTGGATTAGTTCCTGTCTACATGCTTCTTCCGTCGTTTTGTGTTTGTCGTTTAACCCTATCCTCTGTGTCGTTTCCGCTTCGTACAAAATATCACGAAACCAGGCTCCCGGCGCTCGATATATCACTCAATGTGGCTAGAATCAACGCTGTCAAACAAGACGCATCGGCTCTGCTCTGATCATATTCGTTCATTCACGACTCGAATCAATGCAAGTAGCACGTAAATTGTTTCGCCTCCGAGTCCTTTCATTGGTGCATCTCACGGAACAGAGGAAACGCATGTCATTTAACCGAAAGTATGGGATTTCTCGGCTTTTCAAACCGCAACGTGACAAAAAACGAACACCTCATGATCGCCATTGCATCGCGAATACTCCCTGCAGCCCTCGCGTGAAGTTGAATTACCTATTGTCGTCGTCTTGTTTGTTACAATGGGAAACTTTCGACAGCTGCCCAACAGTTTGTTGGGGTAAACTAAGGGGAGGAGGGCAAACCCTGAGGTCAGCATGCAAAAGAGTTTTCCCCGCGACCTACGTGCCGCCTTTGGCGTGCTTCTTGACAACATCCAATGAGGCACGGAGGCACGTTGCCGCATACAACCGAGAAGTGTGATCAACTAAATGCCAAAACAAACCCACATATTGTACAGGCAGCAACGACGTGGACGGATGAAGGCAGGACAAGGAAGACATAGACGTTTTGCTAGATATGTACACGACGCACCTTAGTTGTCGATGATGCACGGTGCCGCCAACGCTTCGCTGCATGGCCTGCCAGTTGCGTTGATGTTGTTTGAGCAGCAGGACATCTGAAGATCGGGAACAAGCGAGCAATGCCATCATCGGGAAGGTGAGAAGTTGTGGATGACAATGATCGTGTAGGACACCTCGTGTAGGACACCTAGGTTGTCGTTCTTCACATTTGGCAAGTTCCCTTAAGGCTACCCTGTGGTCACGAACAAGGCTGTTGAACACAGCTGACCAAATTTAAACAAACACGTACTTCCCAGTACTAGGGTTGGAGGTGAATCTCTTTCTCTCGTATATAACATTCGAAACCCAAAGCGTTCCACAAGTGGTACACTCTACTACTAATACCTAGTACTTATCGTCAGAACTTCCGATGGAGGGGAGTTGAACAGGTAAACACCTTCACGCCAGACAAAAACTGAACTAAATGTCTCTGTGCCGTACCCGCGGTATTGAGGTGGGGGAAACGTTTACATAAGAGCACGTGAAAACGTAGGGATGAGAGACGATACACAGAAAAAAAACAAACGAACCGGTCCGGTGTGTAGATCGCCGCAGCGGGGTCCTCCGCATGCCCCGCACGCCGTCTCGCAGCAGGCACCATCGTTTTCAATACCGGGGAAACCGTTGCTGCACATATCTAACGGCGGGTCCGTGGGAGGGTCGGTCGGGGGGTCCGTGGGCGGGTCCGTTGGCGCTTCCGTTACATCTGTCGGGGGATAGTAAGGGGAGGAATAGGGTGTAAACGAAACCGGGAAAAACCGAGACACGGTATTAGGCCGTTAAAAGCACGCCGTCGTACGGAATCGATCGACGCACGCGGTACAGGGGCGAACATTCTCTGTTCTATATAGCTACTCACTACACGAGCGCTATGTTTTACACCATAACTCGTGCTGACGAATCTGACAAGCTCAACCAGATGCACAACATTATTGGCCAATTAGGCTTGAAACCTGTCAAAATGCGAACCGCGCAGGGGACCCGAGAGGGCCACGGTTTGGAAGCGCCGTTTGTCCAAAAAACATTAAGCTACACGTTTGTTGTAACATCAATACTGACTGAAGCATGCGTCAACCTGGGTCTCCGACTTTGAAGAAACAGGATGCAGATCCCCTCAACAGCTGGAGAAAAAATTTCGTACGTTCCAGCTAGACGATGTGAAAAACATACGTACGAAATTGAGTTACCCGGGGGGAAAACACAAAGTTTACGTGCATTTTGAGTGAAGGTACAGGGTGACTCGCGCGTTTGGTCGAACACCGGCCGAGCAAATTGCAATACACCCACTATCGTAGCATTAATCACAAGAAGCGCAAATGTGATAATCACAGGCACGGTCGTCCAAGCACGCTGTCATGTTCGACGTGCAACTTGGGATATAGGTAAGTCGCTGCAGACAACATAGAAAGAGCTGATAATATTGACTACATATGAGAGGTACAAGCAATAGGGATAGAAAACCTCATTGCTGGGGTAGTCACGGGTTTTGTTTATATCATACTTCTTCTCTAAACGCACCAAGGACGATGCACGGTGCCGCCAACGAGACGCTGCACTGCGTGCCAGAGTCGTTGATGACGGTTGTGCAGCAGCTAGCCTGTAGATCGAGAAAAACGCGAGGAATGCCATCGTCAGGCAGGCAGGGAGTTGTAGATGAGCCATATTGTGTAGGACATAGATTGTCGTTGTTCATCGTGATTGTTCCTAAAAATGTGAGTTACCTTTAATACAACCTGTGGCTACGACTAAGGCTATCAAACAAACCTATACCCAAAACGTAAAACACGCCCACTTCCAAATGCAATGGTGGGGAATGTACTGCTTTGTTTCGCATATAATGTTCGACGACCAACACGTCGAAAAAGTGAACACTCTACTATTATTACTGCTCGTCATAACTCGCAATGGAGGGGTGTTGAGCAGTATGTACGCTTTTCTGCCAGACAATCGCCGAACTAAGTATGTTAGTCTCTGTGCCGTACCCGCGCAATTAAGATCGAGGCGAAACATTTACCTAGGAGCACGTACAAACGTAAGGATAGAGACACTAAAAAACGTCAAGGAACCAACGTACCGATCCGCCGGGTAGCGAGCCGCAGCCAACTCCCCCGCATGAACCGCACGACGTCGCGCAGCAGACACCGCCCGATTCATAACCGGGGAGACCGTTGCTGCACATAGGCACTGGCGCGTCAGTCGGTGCCACCACATCTGATGGGATAGTAAAAAGGGTGCAAAGAAGCGCAAAGAAAGGTGATATCACAAGCATGGTCGCCCCAACACGCTATCACGTTCGAGGTTCAACTTGTTTTCGCCTACTCGGCATTTAAGTAAGTCGCTACAGACAGAAAAAAACGACGGCAGTAGATATGAAGGTACGAGCGATAGAGATAACACACCCCACTGCGGAGGTTATCACGGGTCTATCTAGTAATAGATTTTCTCTAGACACACCATTGATGATGCACGGCGCCGCATTGGTGGTGTCGCAAAACATGGCAGCATCCGCGATCCGGCTGATGCAGCAGAGGTCCTGTCAATTCAAGAAGGGGTAAGGCTTGTTTACATAAAACAGGACGATGTTGGGGCCTGATGAACACACGGCTGTCTTGTCAAACGCTGGTCAATGTGCCGACAAGTTTATCCCACCCCCTCTTCCCCTCGAGAGTGCCCTACGGAACGGTGTCGACTCTCGAGCCCAAACAAAAAAAACGTGACAGAGGTGCTCAACGGATAAAATGCTACTTCAAAATATTTGCATGGCGAGTGTATACAACGCCAGTCTTCGATAGTTTTCTACTGCACTACTGTAGACAATCACATCATTATGTCATTCGCCTTACGACAAAAACATGCGTTCTTAATTCACAATCAGAAGGTCGACACACTTCGTTGAATGCCACCAATCTCACCTACAGTAATCCGTTGTTGATTTTCGGCCAATATTATCCAATAAACTACGGTCAATCACATTTCATATAATTGTATAGAGGCACCTGCGATGATACCATTATTGGGTTCCACCTTGCTCTCTTTATTTGACGTGCGTCCTACTCCGCATGAGAAGGCCACCCGCACGCCATGACTACTGTATATCGGGCTACCTTCCAATTATCAGTAAGCATCCAAAAATTAATGACGTAACAGACTCCGTAACTGAGGAGGGAGGCGAGCAATGTTCAGGCTATCTGTGTCCATACAACAGCACGCGTCATCAACAGGTATCGACTGACCGGACCGCCAGGACGTTTGGCGCAACCCGTTCCTCCGCATGTCCCGCAGGAAGCATCGCAGCAGATGTTGCCTTCCTGTACTCCCGGAAGCCCGTTGTCGCAGACACCTCAAGCACAACAGGAGGACATATCGCAGCGAAGGTGGTTTTGTTAAACTAAACGTCACGTTCGGCGTTCCGATTGTTTGCATGCATAATATATTCACCCACATTGCCACAGTTCAAACAGCAGAGATCCGCAAAAACTACCCAGCCGAACAACACAAGAAATAGGCATGAAAGCTGCATACGCAGCAATATGAGGGCAGTAGCTGATTTAGCTAGCCTTAGTCGAGACACACCATCAGAAGGCTCCGCGTTAATGATGCACGGCGACGCCAGGGTGGTGTCGCAAAATAGACCAGCGTTCCGGATCTGGGTAGAGCAGCAGGAGTCCTGTCAATACAATAAGGGGTGGGGCGTGTTAAGATGAGACTGGCCGATGTTGATTGAGGCCCAAGGGGGGTAACGTCGGCGTGCCATACGCGTGTAGATATACCGATATATGTAACTCACTTCTCTACGGTAGGGTATATCCCCTCTCAAGCCGAAGCGAAAGTACGCGATAGGGCTACTCAATGGACAAGACGCTACAACTCTAGTTGCACTATATATCTGTATACGAAGACAGCCTTGGTAAGATGACCACCGCCGTTGGTCACGATAAGAGTATTTCGGGCTAGCTTACGTACGTCTGTTCTTGGGTGGGGTGAAAAGTCTGTACCTGAGGATGCAAGGTATATTACATACTACGTATCCATACAGCAGCACGCGTCCACGACATACACCAACTAACCGGACCGCCCTCTCGTGTGAAGCAGCCGCTCCCTCCGCATGTCCCGCAAGAAGCATCGCAGCAGATGTCGCCAAGCTGTACTCCAGAAATGCCGTTGTCGCACATGGCTTAAGCACAACAAGAGAACACAGCGCGGCGAACATAGGTTCGTTAAACTACACGTGAGGTTTGACGTTTCGTTCGTGCGTTTGACGTTTCGTTCGTGAGAGCAAGACAGGGCATTTACCCACATTGCCACAGTTTAAACAGCAGAGATCTGCGAAAACTACTCAGCCGAACAAGCACAAGCAGTAGGCATGAAAGCTGCATACACAGCTTTTTTGGGGCAGTAACTGTTATATCTAGCCTTTGTCGAGACACACCATCAGAAGGCTCGGAGTCAATGATGCACGGCGACGCCAGAGTGGTGTCGCAAAATACACCGGCGTCCCTGATCTGGGTAGAGCAGCAGGAGTCCTGTCAACACAACAAGGGGTGAGGCTTGTTTAGACGAGACAGGCCGATGTTGGGGCCTGAGCAGGTAACGTCGGCTTGCCATACGCGTGTAGATATACTGATATATACAACCCACTTCTGTACGGTAGGGTATATCCACTCCTACGCCGAAGCGAAAGTACGCGATAGGGCTACTCAACGGACCGGACGCTCCAACTCCACTTGCATTATATATATGTACGATACAAAGACAGTCTTGGTAAGATAGCCGCCGTTGGTCACGATATAGTATTTCAGGCTAGGTTACGTACGACTGTTCTTGGGTGGGGTGAAAGACTCTGTACCTGAGGATGCAACGTCTAGATTACATGCTTTGTACCTATACAGCATTACGGGTCCACGACATACACCAACTAACCGGACCACCCTCTCGTGAGAAGCAACCGCTCCCTCCGCATGTCCCGCAGGAAGCATCGCAGCATATGTCGTCGAGCTGTACTCCCGGAACGCCGTTGTCGCACATGGCTTCAGCACAACGAGAAGACACATCGCAGCAAACGTGGGTTCGTTAAACTACACGTGACGTTAGACGTTTTGTTCGTGACAGCAGGATAGGGCATTCACGCGCATTACCACAGTAAAAAACATTCAGGTTTCGTCTAAGGCACACCGTCGAAAAAGCACAAGCAGTAGGGTGAAAACAGCATTCCAAGCTATATGAGAGGAGTTACTGCTTTAGCCGGAGCCTGCAAGACGTACATTCGTTCTCGATGATGCACGGCGCGGCCTCACTGTCGCTGCACATCACGCCACTGTCCCTGATTCGGTTGAGGCAGCAGTTAGACTGTCAAAAACAAACAAAAGGGCGGGGCATGTCTTTCGTTAGACCGGCGGGTGTCGGGGGCTGAGGAGTACAAGGCCCAGATTTACTGATGTATGCGACTTCCCTCCTAGAGCCGTGATACAATCGGGATACACTTGATAGTCCGGAGGAAAATACGTGATGGGTAGTGCTAGGGCTCCTCGACGGAGACAAGGCCTAAAAGCATTTGTGACTCGTATGTGTAATACCTCAACGGTCCTTGTTGATTACTTACTGCGGTTGATGATGACAACGTACATCGGGTTTACCGTATTCCGGAGTTAATCAAAACAGAGCTTTTGTTAGTTGAGATATAAAACCCCTTGAATGAGGAGCCTCTACTCGTGTGGGCTACCTATATACCGTACGCCAACAGCAGCACGCGTCGTCTACCGAAGCCAACTAACCGAACCGCCCGGTAGTTTGCCGCAGTCGCCCCCCCCGCAAATCCCGCAGTCAGCATCGCAGCAGATGTCGTCACGCTGGACTCCCACAAGGCCGTTGCTGCATTGACCTTCAGCACAACAAGAGGACGCACCGCAGCGAGCGTGGAACCGGCCGACGACGTTAGTTGGCAACGTCAGCGGGCTTGGAACTACAGAGAACTACCCAGACAGTACTCATTGATAGTGTGTATCTAAGACGAAGGAAGATTGCTGAAAACTGTTGCGCCACTACTATTAGTACTATGGTCGGGGTGCAGCTACACCCAACACATTCCTGAGATTCCTTGTAGGATGACGCTAATGACTCGCGAACACTGCGCTTGTGCAAACATCCAAATTCAACCCGATGGGTACTCCCATGGCCTTTTATGGGTATACTGACCTTTTTAAAGTCGTTGCACCCGTGATACGTGCGGGGTCGAAATTGGAGGTTGTGTTGAGTTTTTTGTTACTTCCAAACAAGGAGAGGGCTATGTTTTTATTTTGTAGTTCTGTGGTGCCAGCATTTTCGAGTGTCGGTATTGATGAGATCGTACTGCAGTCCCGTGTTGGGGGACAAACCACTCAAATTCTAAGTAATTTGTCCCCAAAATGGGACTCCAGTCCTATAACGGTTAAGGAAGACTCTTCGCCTCGTACAAACCTATTGGTTGTTCCATTGGAAATTGCAAAATACGTAATTTGTCCCCAAAATGGGACTCCAGTCCTGTAACGGTTAAGGAAGACTCTTCGCCTCGTATAAAACTATTGGTTGTTCCATTGGAAATTGCAAAATACGTAATTTGTCCCCAAAATGGGACTCCAGTCCTATAACGGTTAATGAAGACTCTTCGCCTCGTACTATTGGTTGTTCCATTGGAAATTGCAAAATACGTATTATACGAGTACGGGATCACAGAACAGTGGGAAAAACAAATTGCATCAACAGCTGTACAAGCTCTGCTGTTGAGTATTATCGTTATGATGTGTACGGCCAAGGGTATGCGCGGATCTGAATCCCAGATACCCCACTACCCCCCTCCCCTACATTGGAGGGAAGAACCGGACCGTTGTGATCCCAGAAAACAATAAGTCAACTTTTTTTAATTACCCCCCCCCCCCTACCAGCGAAAAACAAATAGGGGGGGGGGTCTCTAAAACCAAGTTAAAAAAAGGGACAAAAAACGAAAAAAAAATGGTTTTTGCTCATTTCGTCCTGTGATCACAGCGATCCGGTTTGTTTTTTATTCTGACCTTCCTACAAGTGTGGTGTCGTTTTCGCTTTTGTTTTTACACCCTTGGTACGGCATATATACCATGTACTCATGGGGAGCTCTCTCGAATGAGTATCATATTAAAAACTACATCGCCCTTACAGCTTATATCCAACTTTATGGTGTACTCGGTCTATGGATAGGAAGCGCAACGGATTGTCGAACCATTACAGTAGGCGTCTCTTGTCTACATCAAGTCAACGGCTAAAAGCCCGATGGTGTTGGACTTTTTAATGAGATTGGCGGCGACTTTCAAACGCCGCCCTTCTTCGTAGATCTTGGCCGTTAGACCAATCGGATACGTCTTTAAAACCCTTCCAAAGGAGTGCTCACCGCTGGAAGTGGGGATAGACGTCAGCGCCACCAGCCCCAGAAGGGCGTGTTCGAATCGCATGGGCTCGTCTCAGCAATAACTTTGCAACCACGGGTTTGGTTTGGCAGACAGAGAGAACCGGCGTCGCAGCAAAAAGAAAGGGACATATCGGGCAGATTAGTCGTTAGATATTACACTTGCAAAACGTGTCATTCGCGAGCATTGAATGTGCTTCCATCATATCCTTGACATAATTCTACACACAACGCGCTTACGACGTACTCGTACGTAGCACGTATAAGTTTAATAGCGTGGGCATCGTAGGCGCTTCAGCATGTGCACGCGGAACAACAAACGCGTATACAACACGGCGGACAACAAACAAGGCCGTGTGTGTTGCTGTTATAACGTAACAGTGTTCAAGCGGGAGCTGTACGATATGGAGGATGCCCCGTTCACTCTAAAGGTGCGCATGCTAAAGGCAGAGGTGATGGAGACACTGCTGTACGGGTGTGTGACGTGGACCCTTGGCCAGGAGCACTTCGCTGAGCTCCGAACGGCACACCACAAATTCCTCCTACGGCTCATTGGTTTCCAGCGCCGACAACGCACCGACCATCTCATGTCGTACGCCAAGGCTCTCAAGAAGGCACAATGCGAGAGCGTTGAGACGACCATCCGCAAACGACGCCTCCTCTTTGCGGGGGGCGTAAAGCGCACGACCAATGAGCGGCTGACCAGGCGGGTGATGTTTGGGACGATCGCCGGTGGGACGAACCCGGGGCCTGGCCGACCAGAAAAGAACTGGGCACAATGTCTAGCAGATGACCTCAGGGTTTTTCGAGCGACAGAGGGCTCCACAGAAAGCTCCCCTTTACTGTTCGGAGCAGAGACGTTACTATGGCCGAGGGCGGCAAAAAAGAGGGGGGTGTGGTATCGGGGGGTTGGCGAGGCGGCGGACCATTTCATGGCGAGGTGGCACAGGGCCGAAGCGGAGAGGAGCTGGCTACGGCATACAGCTGAGGACGCCAAGAGAGGCGACCAGGAGAGGGGGGGGGGGGCAGGGGCGGCCGTACTGATACAGCTGTCGACGAATGCAGAAACGAAATGATAGATCGTGTGGCCAGATATCGGCTCGACTAGTCCTTGAATTCTATTATTTGTTTCCGTTGATGTGTTCACTGGGGGGGCGCGGCAGAGGTAGTATCGACTCTTGACACCGTTTTGTTTTTAGAGTGGGAATGAGATGGCAGAAGGTGTGACATGGTCCCCGTATCAGTTTTTATAGCAGAGACGGGAACTTGTTGTTACCATCGCCTTGAGCTTGCCTTGAGAACTATTTTTCTCTTTTCCTCTCTCGTGTCTTCTTTCTTGCTTTTTTTGCCTTGTTTCTCCCTTTGTTTCCACCTTATGCCGGTGTCTCTCTCTTTTTTCGTGTTGCCTCGCTCGTGCAGCAGTTATCTGTTCCTCTTGGGCACGTGTGCTTTTCGTCTAGGGGCGCTTCTGGCGCTTCTGGCGCTTCTGTCTCCCTGCGTCATTTGTATTCTGTTTCATTTCAGAACTTGTTTTATTTTGTCTTTTTTGTTCTTATTTTTTGGTTCGGCTCGTGTCGCTGTGTTCTCGTACCCGATACGTTACGCATCTCACTTGCTTTACCCATTAATTTGCGTTTATTTTGTTTTGGTTTTTCTCTGTTTCACAGTCTGTGACCACATAATTTGTATCTCTCTAGGATTGGGAATCAGGACAGGCACTGGGTGTACTGATGTGGTTGAGTAGAAAGAACGGGTTTAATGTGAAGACAACAACAACAACAACAACAACAGTATTTCAAAGCGCAGGACAGATCATGGCCCATACTGTATGGAGGCCTGACATGAGCATCGGGTACACCGTACGTGTGTGCGGCAAAATACTGAAGTCACTGCTGGCAATCCATAGGCATTGCACGCCACAACGTTGATTGTGTTATGCTGGCTGTGCCCATCGAAAGATCCTGCTTTCACGGAGCACGAGCTGCTCGCGGCCGTCGTAGTAGGTGGAAACAAAAAACCGTTAGACCTGGATATAGGGTCGTTCTTGTCGAGCAGCTTTTTTTAATAATATCCAATATTGTTGAAAAAAAAAAAGGAAATCTTGCAAATCTTAGAAATGTTTCACACGTCGGAAAACGTAACACTCGGATAACACTTACCTACGTTATGGGGCCTAACACGGGGACTTGGCAACGTACTAACATAGTGTTAACACTGGAGGGGCAATCACGGTAACGCGGTAACCCAGTGTTAACACTGGAGGGGCAATGACGGTAACGCGGTAACACAGTGTTAACTGGAAACCCACGAATGTGCGCACGCCTTAACGTTATGTTACACCGTGATCCGTCCTTCAACTAACACTTTAACATAGTGTTAGACTCTGACCCAACACGTACGTTATCACTCTAACATTCCCAGATCGATAGCTGTAGATTTATTAACACGATAACACAATGTTACTGTCCACGGAGCGTTAGACATAACACACTTAACATTGTGTTGCCCTTCTGATGAGTGTTAACATTGTGTTACAAATAACACATTCAACATAACCCTAACATAGTGTCCCGCACTACTAACACTAAGTTATTCGGACCCCTAGTCTGATTGCCTCAAGGTCGGATAACGTAACATTTAACATACGCTAGATACGTTACAGTCTTAGCCGGCCGATACGTAACACTATGCTAAGGGTGTTAGCCTAAATGCCGAGGTCTGCCTAACATTATGTTACGGTGTTACTGTCAGTATAGATCTGATTTTAACATTATGTTACTGTGTTACCATGATAATCAATCCGGGCGTAACATTATGTTACTGAGTAACCGTGGGGGCCGGAGTCAATCCAACGTGATGTTACTACGTTACCCTTTGGATCTTCCCACGCTCTAACATGTGTTACCTGTGTTAAGGGTAAAGCGGCGTCGGGGAGTAACATAATGTAGCCGTGTTATTCAATTTTGCTGACATCCCAGTAACACAGTAGTAACTACTGTAGTAATTTACTCGTTGTGAATATGAGGCGCGACTTCAGTGCCTGCAGTTGTCACATCTGCAATGCATCACGCTGGGGGAGAATACTGATTGTGCTGAACCAACGCGAATGAACATCTACGTAAAACATATCGTCAGCATACAGCAGCAGCAGAACAGCAGTATCAGCAGCATCAGTATAGGTCGCTTTACGCTCGGCTTGTCGGTCTAACCCTTAAACCCTCTGTACAAGTATTTAACGTAGTGTGTGTATCCTGGTTCCCCAAAGCGGTATTGATATTCGGCATAATTTGAAGACGAAAACTATGCACCTGTGATTCGTACCTGTCCACAACAACATATATTTTCGTAACATAGGTGCCACCACTCCTACTGCTGTAGGATATATTTACAGCAGCAGAGCTTCTTCGGCCCCTCATCAGTAGAAGGGTGGGCCTGGCAATACGTCGCTTGATACGGACTGCTGCTGCCGCTGCTACGGAACACAAAAACATGTAAACGTTTTATTGACTATATACATACTTTCGTTAACCCTCCAACGTGTTAGAATATCCGCGAGGAATTCCACTAACATGCAGTACGCGAAAGCACTTAAGAACTCGGCAGTTAATAATTTAAGGCTGAATTTTCAGACGAAAATAAGAACATGACCTCTTTTGTACTGAAAATGATGAAGGACACACCCTGACTAACATAGGAATTCCAGCCTGATCAGAATTAAGAGATGCTTAACTGGTGTCGCGTACTGTAGTGTTATGTAAGGGTCTAATTAATTGTCCATGTACTTTATCAGTCTGAAGTACCCCAAGGTAGCAAATAAGAATAAGGTAACATGCTCACATAATGTTGCTCGCTGCAGGCTGGTGTCGCTAACACGGTAACACAATGATAACGTCATATAGGTAATTCCGCTAACACACTCAACACACGGCAGTGTTATGTAAACGTTTATTGGACCATGTATTTACGTTATCCGTCTAAAGTGCGTTACGGCAGCGAGTAAGAATTCCGCTAACACATTAACATAACGTTAGTCGCTGCGGGCTGATATCGATAACGCGGTAACATAATGTTAACGCTTCATCGACCATGTACGTTATCCCTATAACGTGTGTTACGAAGGCAACTAGGAATTTCGGTAACACACTAACATAGTGTTACTCGCTATGGGCTGCCTACCTTAACACTGTAACACCTATACTGCGGTCATCACGGGATCAAGGCAACAAGCTGCTGTTGGACGGTCATCACACACTTTTGATATCGACAAAGGTTTATGCTGATGCTGCCTTCTCGGTGATGGTCATGCACGGGTGCCGTCTCCCAGTTGTGTAACAAAGTAGCGACGCGCCCTTGTCGCCGTGATCCGTCATGCACCACGGACTCCTATTGAATAGTCTATTAAAAAACCACAAGACAGCAGGTGTGCAACGCCTTAGAGGTATTATATCGTGTTCATGGGCGTTCGTGATAACTTTTAAAAAGTGTTAAAAAGGACGGCAAAAACATATATTTGGTCAGGTCGAATTAACAGCCGATTTTCCTGATTGAGAATTGCCTTTCCGATGAGAATAAAAATCGAAAATATCGTTTTTTGAATTGTAAGACATGTACTTTACTCACAAGTCATTTTTGTCACTGAACTATCAGTTCTGACACCCGTCGATGACGAAACAAAGAAAATATCGGCATCGACCGTCTCAAGATATCGAAGATCCCGGAAAATCTGGATTTATGCTCGAGGTACCTCGCTCATAAATAAATAAATGCAAATTCCATTTACACCTTGATTTTTCGAGCCTGTCCAGGCTAATTTAATTTGTTTTTTCGTGGATCGATACCTACCATCGAGGAACACGTTTTCTTGGGCAAATTGTGACCGTGAGCAAAATACAACTCTTGAACAATAACAAAGTCCTAAAATCGATTTTTATTAACATCGGAAAGGCAATTCTCAATAATTAATTTTAAGGAAAATCGACTGTTGGTTGATGATATGAAGTATTCTATCGGTCGAACTCATAGCTGACGTATCATGTGTATACCCATCACTGTTGATGTTTCCAACAGGCGTCGCAACAGGCAGTATTCGATTTATAAAATATCTGATAATCAGTGATGGATATTAGGACTAAATTGCCCTACGTACGAAAAAAAGGGTTTAGGAACCTCTCTGTTAATTCGAGATTCAAAATAATATTTAATGAAATGATTATTTTGGACGCTTATATTTTAATCTAAATTCAGACTACAGGAGCCACGGGTACGAAACATCAAAGCCGCTTTGAAATTTATCGATATGAAAATGGAGGTCAGGCAGCACCAGCAAAGCGCCGACACCTATCATACCACTGTGTGTATGTAGAACGACAGTTCTCCGGTGAGAAGATCCCGCCCTGAGATCGAGATTGCCTCTTTCGAGTCAAGATTCAAGATTGCTAAAAAACTAAAAATACCACAGGTTTTGCTTTTATCGGCCAATATTTTTCAAGAATTGATGGACACTGCTCTGTTTCGGAGTCAATCTATATATATTTGTATTAAAACATGGGACAGGATACCCCGAAGCTAACTTGAAGATCTTAATATTAGTGGGAATATCACACAAAATGATAATAATATTGATATACGATACGAGTAGAAGTGTAAGTAGTATTAAATATTAAATAGTAGCATTGATCTGCTTTCGGGAATGTTGTAAGTGACCAGTGTGTGTGTGTTCTTCACATTAAACCTTCCTTTCTACCCGTCGACATCCAGCACACCCAGTGTCCGTGCCGATTCATCATCCTAAAAAGGTACCAGTTCTGTGGTCACAAAACTACGACACAGAGATACTACGCTCAGTGCAGTAAGCAGAGCAAACAATGCAATGCCATAAACGACAGGCAATACCTACCCTGCTAGCAATCCAGGTGCATGCAAGAGAAAAAAAGAGAAAAAGAAAGAAAAAAACGAAAAGGAAAAAAAATAGAAAGTAAATATACTGAAGCAAATCAACAAGCAAGCAACCAAACAAAAGCATGACAAAAGAAAAAAGAAAAAAAGTGTCGTGCTTCTCCCAGATGAGATGCGACATCTAGTTAAAAGAAACCAAACTATGCAAGATGGAAGGCGCTGTGCCATTTGCCCGCGTGGAGTATCATAGTATTAATATTATACAAGGTTCCCCTCCGGGACATGCCTAGGGGAGTGGCGCAAGGACGAATCGAAAACCTACTACGCATATCATAATGTATGTATAGTACATAAATACGACGTTTTTGAGTATCTGCGTATTACTGTACATTTGATTTGTTCTGAAATGGTCATAACTTTTTTCGAGTCACAATCTGTTTTTAGGTCTTCGCTTGAGCCATTGGAGTATACTAAGACCTAACTCCATGCAAAATTTCAGTTCGAAAGTTAGGGTGGTAAGATTATTAGAATATTATCGATAGAAATATTTTCAGGTGCGGGGGTGCAATCTGGGCAAAACAATAAAATAATTAGATTGCAATTCCAATATTATTATTTCGTACCAGAAATAGAGTTAATTAATTATTTTCGGAGTTCGGGCACACGATATGAAATAAAACGAAACGAAAAAAAAACACTGCCAACAAAGCAAGACTAAGAGCGACAGGAAAGGACAGGCAGCCAGAGCACACCAAAAGTACCTTCCAGCCAGCTGAGGCAGGTTTGTGCCGGTAGTACAGGCAGGTTCTACCAGCTAGTCGGTCTGGTACTCGTACCTACTCTGTTTGCCGTCTCTTTCCTGCTTTCGTCCGCCGCGGTTTCCCTACGAACCCCCCCACCCCCTGTCCCCATTCCATTGGGCGCCACCCATACAACGGATACGTGGCACTTCCTACTCAGTTCCGTTCGTCGTGCCACACACGAGAGTCCAGGGAAGAGAAGAGGAAGTAACAAAAAACAAAATGTATACGTGTGTGTGTGTGTGTGTGTGTGTTCTTCACATTAAACCTTCCTTTCTACCCGTCGACATCCAGCACACCCAGTGTCCGTGCCGATTCTTCATCCTAAAAAGGTACCAGTTCTGTGGTCACAAAACTACGACACAGAGATACTACACTCAGTGCAGTAAGCAGAGCAGACAATGCAACGCCATATACGACAGGCAAGACCTACCCTGCTAGCAATCCAGGTGCATGCAAGAGAAAAAAA
>MEHQ01001436.1:55042-90981 GCA_008828725.1 Saccharina japonica | reverse complement strand
TGGGCGAATGTACGCCTAAAAAGCCTAAAAGATGTCCAATTACGACTATTTATCAAGAAAAAAAGACCCCCAAATTTTTTTCTCGGCCCCGGCGAGAAAAAAACGCGCAACAATTTTTTTAGCCTGCGGCGAAAATGTTGCGCGCCCAAAAACGCGTGTTGCGCTGCGCGCAACTAGCCTCGCGGCGACTGTTGCGCAAAACCGTTATTTTCGCCAAATGTTGCGCCAGCGCAACAGCGCAACACCTAATTAATGCCCTGCAACCAAGCACCAAGCACCCAGCAACTCACGACCCATACGTCGAGTATACACGTACTCGTATGTGTTCTGATTCCCCCATCGCCGTCATGTTTTCTCAGAAGAGCCGATATCTTCATATCGTCTATAAAGATTTGATTTGTATAGTTGTGCCGATATTTTTTTCTTGGGAGGCAAACGATCCCGACTACTCGCAAGTTCTGTTTTTTCCGTCCCGTGGTCTGTTCGGGCTGTTGGGCGGTGACGACGCGGATACGTACTGCTGTAGTCGTTTTTGAAGCTGTCACAGAACGTCAAAAGGGGGTATGGTTTCGGTCAAACGGGGTGAAAAAAGTGGTCAATCGGGGGGAGTAGATAAATTTAGTAGGTACGCGGGGTTATCCCCCCCCAAGAGGTGGTCAAAGGGGGGACTTCGTTTGCTCCCTCGTGCGCCGCCGTCCCGTTAGGCCCAAGGACGTGCCTGGAAAAAAAAAATGTTGTGTGCGTGCTGGGCATGGGCTTCGGGCATCTCGCCAGGGCTTCGGAATGGCGTTTGAGGCCTGTTTGGGCCCGCGGGAGCGCGTTCCGCGGGCGCATTTTGACCCTACCCCCAAATGGCCGTAAAACCAGGGGTTATACCCCCAAATGACCATTGTCCATTAAACAAAAACTAATTTCGACAATATTATTGTTCGACGAAAGGTAACTGGATGTACCGCATTAATGTATAACGATGACGATGACACGAGAGCATGGGTCAGTTAAGACGCCACAGCAGCTACTGGACTCACACATTGCTATTGGTTGACGAGGGACCAAATGGATACAGCAGAACTCGACTCATAGTACTTATTCGTAGCTCTACCAGGTATACCGGTATTATACCGGTACGTAGTAATTGTACCTGATTGTACGTAGGTGTTCGTTTGGGGGTTTCATGTTTTGAGCTGCTGGGTGAAAGACTGCTCGTTCCCCTTCAGCGAACGACTGGAGCACACCGTACTACTGCTGGGCAGGGGTTTCGATGGGTTTGTGGGGAATTGACACGGAATTACAACCCTGGTGGAGGGATCGCCACCGTCGATGTGCGCCGAAAGTGTTCATTACTTCAACCCAGCCAACAAAATGTAGGCAGGGGGTTCTTGTTCGATGCTTCTATAGAAGTGCTTGGGGGGGAAACTTGACCCTTGCGGTAGGAGGTGACAGGTTCGTGGGCAAGGGGCAAGGGGGGTAACAACAGTAGGTTATGGGGTTCGGGGGTAAGGAGCAAGGGGGGCAACATAACATAACATCAGTAGATTATGGGGTGAGGGGTTGCAGAAAGCAGAGCCACAGTCGGAGCGAAACAGTATTGAGCAGCAACACCGCACAGCCTGCTGTGCGTTGAAATACGCTCGCGGCAACTTGAATCCGGCCATTCGTGTGGACAGCGGAATTGATTTCAATGCTTGTTTGGGAGTGCTGGGGGTGGGCGGGGTGGTGTGTTGGTTCTAGCTTGGTAGATTTAGTGGTGGAAATCAGTTTGTTGGTTTGAGGAGGCTTGCTTTTTGTGCAATGAGCAGTTGATAGTTGTCGTACGTTTGCGTTATTGTGCTGATTTTAACCTTGCTTCTTCTCCGTCATGTGGCATGTGATACCCATGTGGTGCACATTGTCGGACGGGAAACGGGACAATAATATCAGGGTTTTATTCTTTTTTCGGGAATGTTATGAGTGTTTGTGTGTGTTCTTTACATTAAACCTTCCTTTCTACCCGTCGACATCCAGCACACCCAGTGTAGGTCGGTCGCCCCGATGGTCTAGAGGTAACCTCGAACGCTTCTGAACGTTGATGTCTGGAGTTCGAATCTCACGTGGGTCGGACTTTTGAGTTTATTTGCAAAAATAAATAAAAACGGAATCAACTGCTGAGAGCGCCAATTAATAGTAGCGTGGGTAGGCACAATTCGATGCGAGTCGACGAGGGAAGGAAAGGCTGAAGTCTTCTCGCGATAAAAATGCAAGGCAAGAACCGTAGTGGGGGAGGAGGGAGAGGAGCCTACTTTGTGACCCCGGATCTGAGTTACGACCAGGGAGGAGAGAGAAAGGAAGGGCGAAGATAATAAATGGGATGGACAAAAAAAAAAAAAAAAAAAAAAAGTGTCCGTGCCGATTCTTCATCCTAAAAAGGTACCAGTTCTGTGGTCACAAAACCATATACGACAGGCAAGACCTACCCTGCTAGCAATCCAGGTGCATGCAAGAGAAAAAAAGAGAAAAAAAGAAAAAAGCGAAAAGGAAAAAGGATAAAATAATAAAAAAATAAATATACTGAAGCAAATCAACAATCAAGCAACCAAATAAAAAGCATGACAAAAAAAGAAAGAATGTGTCGTGCTTCTCCCAGAGGAGATGCGACCTCCAATAAAAAAAATAATGAAATTAAACGAAATGAAATGGACCGAAACAGCACCAACAGAGCAAGACTGAGAACGACAGGAAAGGACGGCCAGCCGGAGCACACCAAAGGACAGCCGAGGTAGGTTTGTGCCCGTAGTACAGGCAGGTTCTACCAGCTAGTCGGTCTGGCACCTACTCTGTTTGCCGTCTCTTTCCTACCTTCGTCCGCCCTGGTTTCCCTATGACCCCCCCCACCCTCCGTCTCCATTCCCTTGGGCGCCACCCATATAACGGGTAGGTGGCAATTCCTACTCAATTCCGTTTCGTTCTCGTGTAACACACGAGAGTCCCGGAAAGAGAACGGGGAATGACAAAACAAAATGAATACATACGTAGCTTAGCCACCAACGAAAGTCCTAGGAAAAATACGGAAGGCGGAGAAACAAAGGCAAAAGCGATCACGGTAACATAAATAAGTAAAACAAAGTAAATGAAGCGAATAATGATGCGAGGGGCTGTAGCATCGCTGTCGTGCCCCCCTTGAGAAGCAACAACAAGTTGACAACAGGCAATACAACAAGCAAAAAAAGAAAAATAAGAAAAACAAATCAAACAAACAAAGGGAAAGAAAGACCACCAGAAATACCCAGGAAACCCAGTTCGCCATCCGCCAGGCCAGGTAGTACTTATTTCTCATCACAGGGATAAGAACGAGAGTAACAATGAAAAAAAAAAAACAACAACAACAGGGCCGTGTTCGAAGCGGCTACAGAGGTGCGCGGCACGGGTAGTCTAGGTGGGACTTACTAGTCAGCCTGGTACCTTGCTATCCTGTCGGCTGTTTCCCTCCTGCTCTCATCAACCGCGGTTTCCGTACGACTGTTGCCCCCCCCCTTCCCATTCCCTTTTGCACCTCCCGCAACGGGTGCGTGGCGCTGTCTACTCAGTTCCGCCTCTACCTTGTGCCACCGGACCATGAACTGTTCAGCCGCTTCGAGGACCCCCCTGTGCCACTTGCCCACTTTAGTTGCTGCAACGGCCCACACTGCGGTCTTTACTCCAAACACCAACGGGACCTGTGCCGTGGACCCCTTGGAGGCTTGAAACACCTTGAGGTCTTCAGCAAGGCATTTCTGCCAGGACTTTGGTTGTCCGCCCGGTCTGCGTCCCTCCCCACCCGTCATGGTCCCGAACATAATCCGACTGGGTAGTCGCCCCTTGGGTTGCCGTGCCACGGCTCCCGCAAAGAACAGACGCCGTTTACGGATTGTCGTTTAGATGCTCTCGCATCGTGTCTGCTTGAGAGCTTTGGCGTACGAGAGGGTCCTATAGTCGCCACGCTGCCGACGCTGGAAGCCAATGACACGCAGGAGGATTTGGTGGTGTGCCGATCGGAGCCTGGCGAAGTGTTGTGCACCGAGGGTCCACGTCATACATCCGTACAGCAGGGTCTCAATCACCTCGGCCTTCAACATGCGTATTTTTAGACTAAGTCGAGCCGTCTTCATGTCGTACAACTCTGGTCCGAACCGTTTGAAGCACGCCCACATGAGACGGATCCGTCGTTCGATTTCGAGTGAGAGGTCAGCGTCTTCGTGGATAATGCCGCCGAGGTACAAGAACTGGCTCGTCTGTCTATACCTCTGACCAGCTGCTTCGATAACGAGCGGCGGAGGAGGGGGTGTCTGGTCCCGTGTTCGTAAGATCATCGTTTCCGTTTTCTTTTCTGAAACCGTGAGGCCTGCTGCTTCGAAGACAGTCACGATGACTGTCATCATTTTTGCGAGACTCTCCGCAGACTTTGAGACAATTCCGGCATCATCGGCGTACAGCATACCCCATACAGCCCTTGAGTGATCAATGTTGAAGCCCATGCTGCATGTTGCACATTGTCGGATGGCAAGCACAATCATAATAATATTTATAACGTGATGCCTATAAACGTGGTGCCTCAAGTTGCTACCAGGTTTCAAACTTAGTATTAATAGTATGGCGCACCTTGTTATGTACCAGGCATAATATGATATCATACATCGTGCCAATCAGTCACTACTACTGCTGTGTAGCCTGATAGCTAGCACATATATATGCGCGTATAAAACAACATAGAAATGATATATCACCTGATATATCGGAAATATCAGGATATATCACAGATATATCCACATATATCCCGTAGTACATCCGGATATTTGTAAGAACATATCATATCCCGCACGTATATCCAATTATATCCAGGATACCATGATAGGGAAATAAGTATGGATATAATATGATATATCCAGAATCGGGACATATCCAGATTTTTTGGGGGCAATATATCCATATCATATCCCCCCCGGTTTTCAACCCAATACCCAGCCCTACTCTGTACAGCAGCATTTAATTTCCCCCCCTCGTGCAGAGTACGACGTAGTAGTACTTCAACCAAGCGGTTCTCTTCTCAACCACGAACGTTAAGAGCCACCCCCCCCAACTCTGTGCTTTCGAGGTCACCTAAGGCCGGGTATTATGCAGTATTAATTTGGTGATTATATTAATATTTACGATATTAATATTTACGGAGGTTTCGGGGTATCTAATCCCAAATATGATCAGATTTGATCAAAATCGCGTCTTATGGGCCTGTTTCGTGGAAAAAATGTCCCTCCTCGATTTTATCGATGATAAAATTTGACCAAATGGTTTTTTTTGGCGGCCTTTTTCAACCACCTGGTGATGTTTCAGAAAGTGATTGAAAACGCTTTTGCACGAGACCTCGGAGGCATTCAACAATTTTTTATGGGTTATAGACTGTGGGCTCATCACGACGGATCAAGGCGCTATTGTTTTTTTTTTTTTTTTTCTATCCCATTCATTATCTTTGCACTTCCGGCTTTCTCCCTCCCTAGTCGTAACTCAGATCCGGGGTCACAAAGTAGGCTCCTCTCCCTCCTCCCCCATTACGGTTGATGCCTTGATTTTTATCGCGCAGAGGGTTCAGCCTTCCCAACGCTCGTCGATTTTCATCGAAATTTGGTAACTCACGCTCTCGCGCTTTCAGCTAGTCAAGATATTTTTTGCGAGAAAAAGTCCCTACGAGCATGCACTCGGCGGGGCTCGAACTCGCGACCTTGACGCTATCAGGCTTCGTGGTTACCTGCTAGCCCACCGGGGCGACCGGTCGCTATGTACGTGCTTGGCTACTCTTGTACACAGCTGGACACAGCACTCGTGCATCGACCACCAGGGAAAGGGAAAGCATCAGCACCTTGGCCACCATCGCATGTGTTGTGGCCGCACAGCAGCAGCTGCGCCATGGCCAAAACACATGTGTTGTGCCCGCACAGCAGCAGCAGCTGCGCCATGGCCAAAACAAACCATCAACACAATCTAACGTTTTTTTTCTGACTACGACCACTACAGCAGCTCGTGCTCCGTGAGAGCGAGAGCTCCTTGCTGGCCCACAGCGACTAGACAAGCTCTTCTTACGCAGCTCTGCCGGAAGCTCCCAGTCCATTCCCTGTCTTCGAGGACCTGGTGGTGAAGGTTGAACGCCCAACCCGGCGTAGATCACTCGTTCGTGTCGTGGAGTTCAAAATATCAATTATGTTCTGATGTTCCTGGTTCCCCCATGAAATAAAACCAAAATCACGATAAGATGGCACACCGAATAACGATGTGGGACGCGTGCTACGGTAAAGGCAGCACTTTTTGGCTGAACCGTTTTCTGAACGATCGGGCTCCTTAACCCAAACTCGTCGGACTTTCATTTTTGTGACGAATAATGTTTCAGAGTATACTTCGGTCATGAGATTTCGCATCCGGCAGCACCTTTATTTTCCTCCAAAACCGTTTTTTCAGAGTGGTATGGAGCTCCTCAAGTTAGGAGCTCAAAAAAAACATAGTGCACCTCTATCGTAGCATGCATCGTGGTGGGATTTGTTGCCGGTGAAAAATCCGACTTTCTTCCGTTTTCAATCACAAAAATAATATTGCATAATATCCGGCCTAATATTTACTAAGCTATTTACTACTGTAAATGAAGCCAGTATCGTATATTTGTATTCTACAACGTATATACTTCGAAACCTTCATTTCTCGAGTCTTGCAAATCTAAGATCCATGGATTTGTTCATTGCGTCATAAATCTCTTAACCGAAACAGGTGACGTGAAGAAGGCGAAACTTCACAAAAGCAAATTCTACAGGCAACGTATAAAAATCTGATACGTCGGTATAAAATGGAAAAACTAGGTTGACTCCGCGACGGAAGTAGTTGCGGCACTATATTCAACGAAAAACGAGCCGAGAAAGAAAGCCCCGAGACTGGAGCACAGGAAAATTTGAAAAAAAAGTTTCTCGAGATGCGGTACATAGTACAGCGGTACAACAGGGCAGTGCGGTTTTGTGGGGTTCCATCGAGACGTTCGTTACCGTACAGAGTTGCCCTTCACAAACTAGACGCATTGACCGCTCTGTGTTCTGAGCCAAACATGTCTGAGCCAAACATGTGACAGAGCAATTGATAAACAAACATACAAACCCTCGCCGAGTACGAGCGAGCGTACACTGTTTTGACTCGCCCTAAAATAACAATCGTGATGAGGCTTCGGGTCTGTACTCGTAAAGCAAATATTTTTCATACGAGGCTCGTACATGGTAGGGTTCGGGTAAAGCCAGTTTTTTACTGCATCCACACCGTACTTGTCCAAAGGACACATCGGTTTGATCTTAGCCATGCTTCGTCGACAGCCGTCGTGCAGCACGTAGATATTATTAGTGCTTTTTAAGTATCAATGTCGTCGCTTCGCCCTAAGCTATTATACATGAAACAGAAGGTATTAAACGCGTTTCTTTTTCGCATAATGACTTGTCAGGTTCTGTAGACCGCTCGCGCAATTAAGTACAAAAGCCACACATACCTATACATGCCGTAGCAGGCGCGATCGAACTACGCACGGGTGTGTACACCACGCAGATTGCAAACGCGGTTCCAGAGATGTTCGGTACACAGGTGGACATTTACGAAAGCAACCGAACGAAGTAAAACAAAGTGCCAGAAGTAACAAGCAGCAGCTTCGTAACGAAAAAACAAACGAGATCCAACTTGAATGCCTACGCAACTAAACACAAAAAAGCATCGATTACGAAAAAGAGAGCATCATCTACTCGCACAGAGGATACCAGGTATAGTATGTGTTTGCTGGTTCTTCAATCGCCTGGGTGGGAGGGGAACTCAGCTCTCAAGGAGGTTGATGATTGGGGAGCTTGTCCGTGCTAAAAGAGGGCTACGCATTTGGACAGCAGGAAGACTGGATGCAGCGCCTCGAGGAGGAGACCTCAAGGCGTTCCGCCTCAAGCCATAACAATGGCGCGAGGCAACACAGAAAGCCGGCAAGGATATAAAAAATGATCGAGGACGGGGCGAGGCTTGTATGCGGAAGTTGAATGATGGGCGGACACGAGTGATGCAGCAATCGGCACGCGACGGCTGCGGATGCAACCATGCGTAGGCATCGATGCGCCCAGGGAGGTGGGGGTGGGGTGGCTCAATTGAAAACGACTACAGGGTATGACCATCGACATGATACGTGCCTTTCCAGTGCCCAAGCATCTACTGTAGCGTATGGCCGCCCGCACTCCCTCACCATCTGTATATCTCCCTTGCGTGTTTATTTTTTCGCTTTCCTCGTGTTCTTTTTTCCTATTGTTCGCGTCATTTTCTTCTCCCCTTCTCTCTCTTGTTCCTGCACTGCTGGTCTCTCGTTTTTCGTTATTATTTTTGCTTGTCTCACACGCACGTGCGTACGAGTACGAGTGAGTATAGAAATAGCTATTGTTAGCTCCCCCAGGTTGATGGATTTTATACCTTACATTTTAGTTTCGTTTGTTTTGTGGTTTTGGTTGCATAGTTGCTTTCAACGTTGCCACCCTTACCGACCCGCGCGCACGTAAGTCTGTTTATCCACTCGCGCCCTTGCACTTGAACACTATCTGGAACGTATCTATAAAACTCAAAAAAAATACGAACAACTCTAGGTTCAAGGGTATCACCTAAACCCACTTGTGTTCGCAAGCTGAGTGTGATACTCGTACAAAGCAGTGATCGCGGGTACTTACGGGTTATTCATGTCCTCATGCGTTTTGTCATGCTTTCTTGTCTGTCTCAGGTTTTGTGTTTTTAATCGGTATGATAGTTCCTTTTGCCTTATTTTATTTCTTTGTTTCTTTTTCTCCTTTTTCCTTTTTTACTCTCACTACGTTTGGTTGAGGTCGAATACGATGTGACAAGGTAATTCGTACTGCGTTGAGCGCTATATACCGGGTACGTGATATTTTCCCCTGCGGGTACTCTCATCCAGAGTGAGAGGATGAGGAGGTCAATCTGAGACAACAGACTATATTTCATGCGACGAGTAAATGTGAACACAACAACAATACGTTCACGGCTATCATAGTCAGCACGATGTTGTACCTTTGGGACCCACAGGTTCAACAGCAACATCGTGGCCTCGGGACAAGCGAGTTTACACGAGTCGTTGCAGCGTCCACATATCACACTGCTTGCAGTACTCGTATAGATAGTACTATTTGGACATGCCGACACTATTAATAGCGTCATACCACCGCAGGAACCCTTAAGGTTGGTTCCCTGGTGAAGTGACTGAAACTGGCGAATCGGTGGCTGAGTCGCCAGGACTGGCATACCCGTGGCACAAGCGACCGCTGTATTCTTGTTTCAGCTCTTCGTCCCCTTGAAACTACGTCCTCTATTGCGACAAGGACGACTATGATACCTGCTTACTGCACTGTGCCCCGTGGGCCACTTCTCGTACTCTTGACCGCTCCATCTACTGCAAGTACTGCTTATGCGAATATAAAGCCAGTGTGGTTCCAACATATTAATATTAGTTGTCATCAAAGATTGGGTCCAGCTCAAACACGAAGTAAACAAAATCACGTTTATTACTGCGCTCATCTCAGACCCCCACGTACAGCAAGGATGCAATGCCGCAAAACAAAGCACTCAACACGCAAATGCTCTCCAAAAAAAAAATCGCTCCGCCGGATAGGCGCGAGAACTCACAATGTGCACTTACCTCGTGCCAGTCTGTGACTCTGCCGATGATGTTAGAAAATAGCAACTCGGTCGTCTTGCTGTGTACCGCGTTTGTGTGCGGCTGGAAGAAGTAATGAGCTGCTGGGCGGCTGCTGCTGAAGTGCTGACCGGGTGAAAATAGACAATGAGGCATTATCGACATGATGGATGGTGTCATAGAACATGCAAACACGTGTACTGCCCTGCTGTCTGTTCAGCTTGGATGGTCGCCACTACTTGTAATCAGTAGTGGACAAACACTCTTAGTGGATTTTCCTAAGGTAGCTAATCAGGCACTCTGATTGGCCAAGCAAGCACTGACGACTGGCATAGGGTTCGGGTTCGGGTTCGGGTTAGGGTTCGATCTGAGGGTCACACTACTACTACCAAGACAAAACCCCCACTTTGCAGATCCACTATCACCCTTTGTCCACCCCTCACTTGTAATCGTGCTCTGTATATTGGTTCCCGTATATCGGTTTTTATGATGAGGCTGTGACTCTTATGCAGTGTGTGTGTGTGTTCTTCACATTAAGCCTTCCTTTCTACCCGTCGACATCCAGCACACCCAGTGTCCGTGCCGATGCATCATCCTAAAAAGGTACCAGTTCTGTGGTCACAAAACTACGACACAGAGATACTACACTCAGTGCAGTAAGCAGAGCAGACAATGCAATGCCATATGCGACAGGCAAGACCTACCCTGCTAGCAATCCAGGTGCATGCAAGAGAAAAAAAGAGAAAAGAAAGAAAAAAGCGAAAAGGAAAAATAATAGAAAGTAAACATACTGAAGCAAATCAACAATCAAGCAACCAAACAAAAGCATGACAAAAAGAAAAGAAAAAAAAAAAAAAAATGTCGTGCTTCTCCCAGATGAGATGCGACATCTAGTTAAAAGAAACCAAATGAAATGAAACGAAATGAAATGAAATGAACCGAAAAAAAAAACAGTGCCAACAAAGCAAGACTAAGAACGACAGGAAAAGACAGGCAGCCAGAGCACACCAAAAGTACCTTCCAGCCAGCTGAGGCAGGTTTGTGCCCGTAGTACAGGCAGGTTCTACCAGCTAGTCGGTCTGGTACTGGTACCTACTCTGTTTGCCGTCTCTTTCCTGCTTTCGTCCGCCGCGGTTTCCCTACGAACCCCCCCACCCCCTGTCTCCATTCCCTTGGGCGCCACCCATACAACGGATACGTGGCACTTCCTACTCAGTTCCGTTTCGTCCTCGTGCCTCACACGAGAGTCCAGGGAAGAGAAGAGGAACTAACAAAAACCAAAATGTATACGTACGTAAGCAGCCAAAGAAAGTCCTAGGAAAATTCGGGGGGGCGGAGAGACAAAGGCAAAAGCGAGCACGGCAAAAATAAAAAATAAACCAAAACAAATGGATGATGCGAGGGATTGTAGCATCGCTGTCGTGCCCGCTACAACAGGCGTTACACCAAGCAAAAACATAAAATAATAAAAAAAAAAAAATAAAAGATCACCAGAAATAACCAAGGGAAACAATACCCAGTTCGCCATCCACCCAGCCAGGTAGTACTTCTTCCTCATCACAGTGATAAGAACGAGAGTAACAACGAAACTAAAGAAGACGAAACGAAACGAAAAAAACAAAAACAAAAACAAACAAACACAACACAACAGAGCCGCGTTCGAAGCAGCTACAGAGGTGCGCGGCACGGGTAGTCTAGGCGGGACTTACTAGTCAGCCTGGTACCTTGCTATCCTGTCGGCTGTCTCCCTCCTGCTTTCATCAACCGCGGTTTCTGTACGACTGTTGCCCCCTCCCTTCTCATTCCCTTGTGCACCCCCCGCGACGGATGCGTGGCGCTGTTTACTCAGTTCTGCCTCGACCTTGTGCCACCGGACCATGAACTGTTCAGCCGCTTCGAGGACCCCTCTGTACCACTTGCCCATTTTAGTTGCTGCAACGGTCCACGCTGCGGTCTCTACTCCAAACACCAACGGGACCTGTGCCGTGGACCCCTTGGTGGCTTGAAACACCTTGAGGTCTTCAGCAATGCAGTACGTACGTATTAGTTTGGAGGATTATATTAATCTTTACCAAGGTTTCGGGGTGTCTGGTCCCAAATCAGATGTGGAGTATATCATATGATACAATCTGTTAGCTACGTAGGATCTTCAAGGCATGATTTTGTCTCAAAAAGTGCGTACCTGTGGTACGCATATCGTAATTAATTGTGGTCCACGCTAGGAATGTTCTCGCAATATTCTTGCTAGATCCAAAAGCGGCGCAGCCGCGTTTTTGACAGTTTTTGGTTCGTTTTGGGTCCGGTTTGGGTTAGGGTTAGGGTTAGGGTTTGGTTGGGTCTACGCCCATACCTTGATCCCACCGGGAAGTGCTTCCTAGCTGGCAAACCAATGCGAGAAGTGAACAGCTCGCCCCTATGAAAATCCTAGCTAACGAATCGTATAGGCGGCTCCAGATTTAATCAGAATCGCGTCTTATGGTGCCTGTTTGGTGGATAAAATGTTCCTCCAGGCTGACTCTTATACAGCAGTATTATTTTGGGTGATTATATTAACCGTTACGCAGGTTTCGGGGTATCTGGTCCCAAATATGATCAGATTGAATCAGAATCGCGTCTTATGGGGTATGTTTGGTGGAGAAAATGTTCCTCCGAGATACCATCATTGATAGAATCTGAGGACCAACGCCCAAACGGGTAGGGTGGATCGTAACTTATCCGAGTCTGGCGGGAAGGCTTCTCGGCCTGGGTTTTTGTTGGTGGATGAGCTTCGGCAAGTTTCACACTACCCGGAGAGTTTACTCTTCGGGTGGCTATCCCCACCGCACCGGGCCCCTTCGGCGCTAGGGCTTCCCTTCTTTTTTCTTTTTTCTTTATCCTCCGGCGGATGGGTAAAAATAAAGCTTACGCCCTCCACACTTCCACGTCTAACTTCGTGTCGTGTGTCAATTCACTCCATGCCCCCTACCTTCGGGGGTCAGGTCGGGTCAACATGCTCAAGTCATCGGAGTAGTAGGTAGCAGGGGCCGATACTTCCGAGGGGGCATGGAGTGAATTGACACACGACACGCAGTGAGACCTGGAAGTGTTGAGTTTTACCCATCCACCGGAGGATAACGAAAAAAAGGAAAAGATAAAAATGATAAAATCCGACCAAATGCTTTTTTTTGCGGCCTTTTTCAAGCACTTGTTAATATTTCAGAAAGTGGTTTGTGGTGATACTGGGTTTTGTTTAGCTTTTAGTATACATAATTCAGTTAAATTGAAGTTTAGTATGATTGTTATTGCCCTCGATGAAATGCAATCGAGCGCTGTTCTCAGTTTGGTTGTGCTTTTTTTGTGGGTGAAGAATCGGCACAGACACTGCTGACTGCTGGGTGTGCTGTCGACCGGTGGAAAGCAAGGGTTTTCAGCGCAAACAATCTACTTGCGGGGGGGGGGGATCTTGTGATTAGAGATGGGCACCGGATAGAGTAAAAACTGGTTAACCGCGGGTTTTGGAAACCCATCAGGCGTGTGTGATTGGTCGGGTTTTCAAAATAAAAACTGGCGGTTTTTGAGTTCCGGTTAACCGGTTAACCGGTTGACCGGTTAAACCGGATAAAAACACCGGTTTAACCGGTTAACCGGTTAAACCGCAAAACCGGATAACCCATCTACACTAAAACGTGCCAGTGAACGTGACAACGTCAACGCTGGTTGATCCGACGTCTATTGTACCTACTCTTGAGCGTATCAACTACTTACTGCAGCAATGAACAAGACGACCATACGTGGGCATGGGGAGAGAGGGGGTGGTAGCCTGAAAGTCGGTGGGTCCACTGCGGCACAACCACCTCCCCTCTCCCCGCACACCCAGCACTACCCAACACTCGCACACACCAAACACACACTACCCATCTGTGCTCGCAAGTTCAACACACCACCACTCCAACATAAGCCAAGAGGTGGTTGTAGTCGATGACGTGGCTGCGGCCAACGACGACGACAGCAGTAGTAGTAGCTCAGACGAGCCAATATTTGCCGATTCGGACCCCAAACGAGCCAATCTTTGTGTTGAGTATTTAAACGGTTGGAGCATTTTCGATATATATATATGCAGTTTGTTTTCAATTAAATTTGTGACAGTTATTTTCCAGCTCAACTGGCGGGAACGTTCACACTCAACGGCCTTCTAGACAAAAGCCTTGTTCACAGTTGTGTTTCCCCTTGTACACCCCTTCTACCCACCGGCTCGTGCCTTCGTTTACAGTATGCGGGTCAGGATATTTTTTATTGCAAAAGGTTTGAGTCGTGTCAGGTAGAGTAACGAGCAGGCCGACTAACTGTTGCTTGTACTCGTCGCACGACGCTACAACCCTGATGGTGGTTCGTGCAGTTTCGGGAGCATGCAGTGGTTTCGCTGACAATCGACGTGACGATTTTCCAACTACTACCTGGTGGTAGTACCAGGTAATACAATATACATATAATATACTGAAGTATATATATAAATATATACCAGGTATATATATATATATATCTGGTTGATCAACATCACTATTCCATCTCAAAGAGGCGTAGTTGCGAACATACCCAACATTAACGCACTTGTGTGATGGGGCATCTGTTGTTGTTCTTCAGTCTCCCGACCACTGGTTCCACGTTACGTAGCCTTATCAAGTCCCCTGGCTTTTCGCATCGCAGCGTGCATTGTTTTCTCTATATTTGTCATTCCCTTCCAGCTTCCGTCTTTTGGATTACGTTTTATTTCGGCACCTTCACGCCACGGTTAGCTTACTTACATGGCTCTCGTCTTCATCGTAACCCGTTTGCTGTTGACATATCGAAGTTTTTTCTTCTCGTATGGCGTGCTTGTCTCACGCGTGAGGCGTTGAAGCCTCATTACGAGGTGGAGAAGATTTGTGTCCTCACTTATTTGTTTCGAATAGCCGCACCTTCGACCCCCTTTCCGATTTTTGGGATGATACAATATGATAATTTGATCGTCGTGGGATCTGCATGTACGACAATTGAGGGTGGGCTAATGTGATGGTATCACGTAGAACAACCTTTTCGTCAAATTGAGTCTCTAGCTTTTGATTGAGTGTCACGTATAATAAGAATACATCAAGTAAGCGTGTTATCATAAAAAATTAAACCCCATTGCTTACTCCCAACAAGGGAATCGGAGACACTTGTTTTAACGCATTTTATTCATTATTCATTGTTGTTCTTGACAGTCGGAACATCGATTACATACAGCAGTATGTATAGCACCTGTATGCAAACATCATACGTACGTACGTGGAAACATGGTTTAACGCGCGTATCATCGTATACTGTCTGCTGTACGAGGTATGGCATATTCCTTCTACACTAGAAACAGTAGTGTACGCGGATTAAGATGGTAAAGACTAACCGGAGTGATTATTGTTCAGGTGTAAGTCTGTATTCATATTATAAAAATCGTAATGCTCTTATTGAGGGCTGGAAGATTCCTTGGGCTCACTGAAAACTAAGTTAAAAGGTCATTTCAATTCTTCAAAATATAATCTTCACATCATTCTATTTTGTCTGCAGATTATTCTGAACATTCGCAACCCGTTGTTCATCAGTCAACGCATTACCCGTCTATCAGATTTATCGAAACAAACGCTCTGTTATGGTTTCGATTAAAAGGGTTCAGCTGTTCACGATTAATGCGAGCATTGAAAAAAAAAGCTACTCGCGATTAGTATCATTATCATATTTGCCAGCCGACAATGTACAGCATGAGCTCAAACGTTGATAACTCATATAACACTCCCGCAAGCAGAAAATCACGGAAACAAAGGAAGTATCATCGTACATACTAGTAGTAGTAGTAGTAGTAGTAGTAGTAGTAGTAGTAGTAGTAGTAGTAGAGTAGTAGCAGTAGTAGTAGAAGTGGGCGGCCGCATTTAAGAAATATTGATTTGGGAGAAATACTCGTACGAGGCTCAGATTAGCACGAATATTGAAACAAATTGGCCGAGAAACATGAAACGTTAGAAACTAAATAAGAAATTCAGCCTCGACCACATCTTGACGTTTCTTAATAGCCCACTGTACTATCTAATGCCACATGTCTTTATAAATAGATGAGGACAAAGAAAAGAACCATGAAGGTCTCTTCGTGTCGTTTGTCCGCCATGCTCGCACGGATTTACCAGCCCCATAATAAAATGAACTGAAGTGGCAGTGTAGTGCACACAGTATATATAGTATCATACCTAAAGTTGTACGTAGGTATACTACCACAGATACAGGTATTCCCCATCCGATTGCGCTTTTGCACTATGTTATCATTTACCAGATAGATTTTGTTTGTTCCAGCACAGACGAAGACGCGGCGCGCAGCTTGAGCCAGTAGGAGGTCTGCCGTAAACAGCGTAGCGGTGCTGCTGCCGTGTGTGTGACCAGGCACATTAATTAGTGGGGTCGGGGTCTGTTGCGCGCAGCGCAACAACAGGCGACTCTAGGAGTGTTGCGCGCACCGCAACATGGCTGAGGCGCGTGTTGAGCGCCGTCAAGGCGAGCCCGCAAGCCCCACGACCTGCGACCCCCCGTCTGCCCTGAAAGGGATCGCGCTCCCCAGCACCCCCGCCCCAACCCCACAGCCCCTCGCAGCTCTACCCCCCGCCCCGCCCCCCCCCTCGCCATGTGACCTCCCCCCCCCCCCCCCGCCGCCGCGCCGCCGGAGGCGAAAAAAGCGAATAAAGCGAAAAAATGGCGATCTTTGGGCGAATGTACGCCTAAAAAGCCTAAAAGATGTCCAATTACGACTATTTATCAAGAAAAAAGACCCCCAAAATCTTTTTCGAGACCCCGGCGAGAAAAAAACGCGCAACAATTTTTTTAGCCTGCGGCGAAAATGTTGCGCGCCCAAAAACGCGTGTTGCGCTGCGCGCAACTAGCCTCGCGGCGACTGTTGCGCAAAACCGTTATTTTCGCCAAATGTTGCGCCAGCGCAACAGCGCAACACCTAATTAATGCCCTGGTATGTACTACCACAGATACCAGGTATTCGCCATCCGATTTGCGTTTTGCACTATGTTATCATTTACCAGATAGATTTTGTTTGTTCCATGAGACAAGATGCGGCGCACAGCTTGAGCCAGTAGGAGGTGTGCTGTAAACAGGCAGCGGTGCTGCTGCTGTGTGTGTGGACTCCGGAGACATCCCGCCGACGGTCGTTATTTTTGTCTCATAGGCACTACTTACCACCACTCATTATTATTACGTATGTATACGATACGACGTATCTCGCACGTATTTAAAGAAATAATAGGGCAATAAAAGAAATACAAAACAGGAAACACAAGACGTATACTCGTAATATGATACAAGTAACTGTTGCGTATAATATACCGCTCATATTATGTTGTTCGTTGTTCGTACCGATACCTGTTGTAGTCGATATTCCGACTGTCAAGAACAACAATAATAATGAATGAAATGCGTTAAAAAAAGTGTTCCCTTGTTGGGACTAAGCAATGGGTTTCATTTTTTATGATAACACGCTTAATTAACGTATTCGTATTATACGTGACACTCAATCAAAAGCTAGAGACTCAATTTGACGAAACGGTTGTTGTAGCTATGAGGAGGTGCAATACGTATTATTACGAGTATAGATAGACAAATGCGTACGAACGTGTATGAGATAGCGTGACGTGCTAGATACGGAAACGTCTCCGTAGATCGTACATGTCTGAAGATACATGGATAGTGGGATCAGCCTGGTACTTGGCTGAGCCCTACCTTCGTACTCCGTTCTTGTAACCTATCGAGCTCTACCATGAGATAAACAACAAGAAGAGCTTTACTATTAAAAGGGCTAAGCGTGCCCTGGCCAGCATGGACATTCCTGTGTCCTGTGATCAGGGTCTTACCTTCACACTTGAGGAGTGCGCAACAAGGGTGCAAATCAAAGAAAAACTACCTATGGTTTTCAATATTATGGATGCTTTACCGCATCAAAACCGGTTAAACCGGTTTTCGGTTAACCGGTTAAAACCGGCTGAAAAAAAACGGTTAAACCGGTTTTTTGTTTTTGAGAGTAACGCCTCCTATCCGGTTTTCGGTTTTTCGAATATGCCATCCGGTGCCCATCTCTACTTGTGATTAATGTATTTTTCAGGCGTTTTACACCAAACAAACGTTATCGTAACACTTTGTGGCCCTTTTTTCTTCCCGACTTTTATTTCGCCAACCAAAGATAAAGGCTGTGCAACAGCAGCGCCCATGGACAAAACAACATGGTACTCGTAGGTATGTATTCAAAATATGGTGCGTATCGTTCTGATTCTTAATCCTAGAGAGGTACCAGTTCTGCGGGTTAGCATTGCACTGTCTGCTCTGCGTCCTGTGCACTGAGCGCAGTATATCTGTGTCGTAATTGTGTCACCTTTTGAGGATGAAGAATCGGCATGGACACTGGGTGTAGGGGTGAATCTTGGCGGGAAATGATAGTTGTTTCGGCGGGACGGGACGGTAAAGACAACGGTGCAGTGACGGGACAGAACGGTAAATAACAGTATCTCGATGAAACGGGACGGTAATTTTGAACGTAAGCGATGTTCTTGACGGGACGAGGCGGTAAAGTACATCGGGGCATAATATATTTTGATGACTGGACGGGACGGTGAGTGGCAATAGTTGGAGATTGTGTCGGCGGGACGGGACGACGGGACCAGTTTAACGACGGCATTACCACTTCGACCCGACCCGCCGTTACCGTCATTTCCTTCCTGTCAAAATACCATGGAAAGCCTTGAGGAATACCTGGTATGCTATATGCTATTATATATTCACACGTTTATTTTTGACTACTGGATTACTTGGTTAAACTTTCTGTGACAAGTAGTGTGGGCAGTAGAGGTAGGACCCTGGTTTCAATTACCCGGGTACCCGGCGGATATACCCGTCAGCGTCCTATCCGTTTGGCGGGTAGGGTCCGAGCTCAAAACCCACGGGTATTCGGAGTGCGGGTAATTGCGTCGTCGGGAACCGGGTACCCGGGTACCCGCCGGTTTTCAGGTACCCACGGGTAATTGGTATTCCCGGTCAATGATGCCTCTACAGTACAATATATTTAGGAAACCCCTCCAAAACATACAATCACATCGCCCAACCACACAAACCATCCACTTGCTACACAACGCTGGAGGGGACGCACACGGCACACGGCACACAACAGTATCGTCGCGCGGTACCGGCTGGAAACAATGAGCCAGCAGGCGACCGATCCTGGCGCGGTCTCTCAGGAAACTAAATTGCCGGCGGGGTACGATCTTGCTCAGAATCCCGCTGAAAGTTCAAAGGCGCCTGTGCAAAGCGCCCTCGAAAGCGATGCGGACACGAGCAGTAGCGACAGCGAAGACTCTGCAGGCTCTCGCTTATACAGCCGCAGCAGATGTGCATGCTGTTACTTGAATTGTCAAGTGTACCGTAAGGGACATAGAGAGCTGTGGTAACGCCAACTACTATGGCGCAGATAATATCACCGATTTTTAGTATCTAATAAGGTTGTTTCTGTGAGTCCATCTATTTACCCGGGAGTGCAGCGATGTTCGCCCAGGGCCCCTGCTGGGTTCAGGGGTGTAGGTGTGGGTAGCCGCTTCTTTGCTAGCAACCATGTACGTACGTACGTACGTACGTACTTGTTTTTTTCGTGTAAGTTTCATTTCCGTTCACGATTTCTTCGATTTTCGAGCAAAGACGGTGTATTGATGCGCCTTTTATTCGTTGTTGTTCGGCAATCCTACGACATACCAGGTACAAGTAAGTACACTTAATCCATAATTGATTGAATTTGTTCAATGTATTTTGATGATGAGTACTTTCCTATTATCCAATATGTAGTGGGTCGGAAAATGTGCACTGCTGCAGTCTTCTGAGCGGGAGATCGTGAACCGTCGCCCCCATACGTAGTGTACATTTTGTTTTTTCGCGCATTCGAACCGATATTAGCACACCCGCCCAATAAAGCAATACCAGCTACACGGGAAGGCAATACATTTAGGCGGCTTATTTATGTATCGAATCAACAATCGGAGCTGTTCGTACAGGTCGGTTCGATTTTAGAACAGAAGTACGGTGGTAGCAGTACGCAATATCTTCTACTCAAATTAATTTATCGTGGCACTGAGACACGGAGCAAAACCTAAAGATCACTGCCGGGTACCCGTTTACCCGTCCAAATGGCATTACTGTGAATGAATGCCCATTGAAGAGTGGGGACACAGGAATGTCGAAGCTGGCCAAGGCACGCTTCTCCTTTGGTAAAGTTCTTCTTGTTGCTTATCTCATGGTAAAGCTCGATAGGGTACGAGAACGGAGTGCGAAGGTAGGGCTCAGCCAAGTACCAGGCTGATCCCACTCCATGTATCTTCATACATGTACGATCTACGGAGACGTTTCCGTTACTAGCACGTCACGTGATCTCATACTCGTACGTATTTGTCTATCTACTCGCAGTAATACGTATTGCATCTCCTCATAGCTACGTGATACCATCACATTAGCCCACCCTGAATAGTCGTAGATGCAGATCACACAACGATCGAAGGATGATAATCATATCATCCCATAAATCGGAAAGGGGGGTCGAAGGTACGGCTATTCGAAACAAGTAAATCAAAATCAGGACATAAGTCTTCCCCACACCTCGTAGTGAGGCTTCAACGCCTCACCCGTGAGACAAATGTGCCATACGAGAAGAAAAAGCTACGATGCGCTACAGCAAGCAGGTACAAATTAATATGAAATCCAAGTGAGCGAACCGCAACGTGAAGGTGCCGAAAACAAAACGAAATCCAAAAGACCGAAGCTGAGAGGAAAGTACAAATGAAGAGAAAACAATGCACACTGTGACGGAAAAAGGATAACAAGCAAGGTCCCGAACTTGGACTTGAATAGGCTACGTAGCGTGGAACCAGTGGTCGGGCCGATAGGAAAACAACAGATGTCGACCGAAAGGAAGCACGAACAAAAATCCGAAGGCTGAAGACGGTACGAAAGCGAAAAGTGCGCTGCAAAGCTTGAAAAACAAAACGGGGGTTCGATAGCGAAGGGCGTAGAGGCCGGCAACAACGTGGGGCCAATTGTCTATAAACGTGGGACCCGAAAAAGCTAGGTGGTAAACACACACTACAAGCGTAAGTCGAAACTAAACGAGATTATACGTTTGAAAGCAGGCAAGCCAAGAAAAGAGAGGTCAAGAGAGAATGCCTCGGATCTGGTACACCACGTCATGAAGAGAAAACGAACGAACCCTAAGGTATACTGCAGGGACTGAAGCTATGCGTAAGGCGTAGAAATGACTACTCGCAGAGGAGACGGGCAATCCGAGGACAGAAACGTCAAAACGAAACGCCTCGTAGGCTGCAACAAAAGCACAAAAATATGCTACCCGTGTCGAAATAGACACACAAGGAAGAAAGAGCCAGGGCGCGAAGATAGAAGCCCGGGTATAAATACTGTAGCACCACGGTCCAGCGTCTATCGTGAAAGAGCGGTGGAAACGGCGGTGCAAGTTAAAAAACAAAAACAATAAAAACGCAACCGGAAATGACAACACCACATAACTACGGTGGTAGTTTGAATAAAAACACAAAGCTCCCGAAACTACAAAATACCACTGAAGTTCGGTGGCCCTCGTGGAGGAGGCAAGCGAAACCGGCGGTGGTAGATGGAAAGAACGTACATATCCCGAAGAAGCACCATTATCCGAGAGACAAGAGAAAAGGCAAGGCACGCTGGGAACCATGAAGAAGGTGGCGCCCGTATCGTTGGACCTGAGAGGCTAGCGTTGCGCCATTGGTAGAAAGGCAAGACACAAAACTAAATGATGACGTCGAACAATAAACGTGGGGGCTATATCGTGGAACCTAAGAGGCTAACGTAGGGCCTCTGGTCGAGTCAAAAACAGAACGCTGGAGGCTACCAAAGCCAGTCGCAAGTATGCGAAGAAAACAAAACAAAACAAAACGAAAAGGCGGCACAGAAGGCGGAAGACGGAACCTAAGCTGGAAAGTTGAAGCGGGGATGAAGAACGTGGGATCTCGGAAAGCTGGCTTAAAAAATGCGATACTCCAACAAAAGCGTACGTATCAAGGATACTGGACCGAAAGCAGTCACGCGAAGGAAACCGAAACCTAAAAGATCTACGAAATGCCTACTAACGACAACAAGCTGGAACGGGGTCAATACGCGTGAGACCCAAAGGGGGTACACTCCTAGCATCAAATGGATACACGCAGCAGCTAGTAGAAGCGAAATCCTCCAACCAAAACGAAAATAGGCCGCCGAACAATGGTGCGACCAAGAAAAAGCTCGTGCAGCTTGGAATAAGCAAGGAAATATTTACACTTCCAACAAACTCGTTGATAAAAGAGAACAAATAAAAACAAAAAACCAAAGCCGGGTTCGAAGGGGGCCGATAAGGTGGGACTCTTACGGGCTATCATAGAAAGTGTACGCAACACAGTCAAGAATAATACAGTAACGGGGTACGAGAGCCAGGAACGCGGGGTCGGTAGCGGGAGGCCGGGAGGGACAGCAATGGAAAAAAATAGAGCAGAAGCTAGCCGTAGTGGAGTGCAATGAACTGAAATGGGGGGTCAATTACATCAGGCTCACAAAGGTTAGCTGATATGAACTGCTCGCAAAACTCGGTATGCGGCAAAAGTCAATACGTCCCAAAAAGGTATGCCAAACACAAGAAAAAGGGAGATTCACGTTAAACGACCTGGGGCTGGAAAGCCAGAACGAAGTCAATACGTGGGACCCTTGTGGGCAGTTATGCCGCAAAAACAAAAGAATAACAGAAACAAAACAAACTTCAACATAAAACAAGTTACAATAGTATGGGCTGCGAAGCCAAAACGAGGTCGATAACATTGGGCCCGTGGGGGCATGAATGTCGACAACGAAGATAAGTGGGGTCAATAGAAAATCGCCTGTAGACGGCGAATCCAAAGCAGGGGACAACAGCGTGGGGCCCTTGGGGGCTAACAACGGGAAACCAATAAGCTGCCATGTAGTACCTGAAAACGCAGTTCGAATACAACAAAATCGGAAGCTGATACGCTGGAAATAATTCCCAACGCAAGTGCGTCAAAATAAAACCAAAAGAACAAGTAGAGGAAATGGAGAAGAAATACTCATGCATCGAGAAGAAAAATGTATGGAGTATCGATGTGTACACCTTACAAGTTAATACGGAACGTTCGTCATAAAAACCAAGGAAGCAATCAGCCAGAAAAAGAGAACTCGGGCGTCGCGAGACAAAACACGGAAAGCAAATATGCTCCTACCAAGCGTGTAAAGCGAGGAGAAAACGGAGCTGCGAAAGCCGTAGCGTTGTTACGGTAACACCATGGTTCTATGGCCTATAAGAGGGTTTAGGCTACGTGGCTAAGCGGTGGCCGGTTGAATCAAAGCAAAACGTTACGCATGATTCTCGTTCAGAAGAAAAACGACGGTATATCGAGCACTTAAATCGCAGTTTTAAGTGCCAACGCAGCGATAATCACCGAAAACAAAGTAAAACAAACCTTATATTTCGAAGGCGGGAAACAAGACCGAAGGCATACGATGCTAAATTGTCAAGACGTTTGGGAGGTCTACAAATATCTAAGGCCCCCGGGAGGCTATCTCGTAGAGGGGAGACGTGAGTCGATAGCGCTGACGCGACCGACACGGGGCCATTGTGGGGCCAGTCTGGCCGAAAGGTGATACGCGCAAACTATAGTCGTTGGAAAACAAGTATGCCCAGAAATCGGGAGAATACGGCAGAAGATACATGTTTCCGTCATGCAAATTGGTGCAGGGGAAATGCAGCAAAGAAATAATCAGGCGAAACCTTGGCGATTTCGCGAGCTGATGCTGTAAGTAAACCGAAAAGAGGTGGAAAAACGGGGGGTTAACTACCGTTGGAACCGAGAATACTCGTAATATAAGTATGCTGGAAAAAAGGGGGTCGTGGACTAGCGTTGGACACGGGAGTCCTCGTAGGGAGAAGACGGTCGTGTGAGACAACGGAAGGCTGGTTCGAGTCACTACTGCAACCAGACAAAACAAAACAGACTAAAATCATATGATTGCTGAAACCATATTTAAACGAAGGCGCGTTATGCAGACCAAGACCAAACCAAAAAAAAAGGTAGGCACACTTCTAACAAGCACTTTTTACGTGCTGCAAGATAAAAGGTCAAAGGGATTGTAGCACGACAGTTTTGAAGCCTGTGGTAAAAATACGGCAAGCTAAACCGGGTGGCAATCTAAGACAGAAATACGTAGGTTCGCTTCCGACTATAGTATCCGGAAAGAGACTAGCTAGACCGGCGCAAAACAGAAAGGTATGAACACGAAAGGTTGCAACCTATATTCAAAAAGGAGGCAAGCGAAACCAGCGGCTGGTAGGTTGGAGTACAACACCAACACAGAACGCTTGTCTACAGTCGAGGTCATAAAAACCAGGGCAAACCGAAAAGCGAAATAAGACGACAACACCTTGAAAATCACTGATAAAGAAAAGCCGAAAATGAAATAACTCATTACTACTGCAGAGTAGTCAAGAGCGGCAGAAGGGGCAGGGGGGGTGCATTGAAATGGGGGTACACCCCGCGAGCTAGGCGCCCTGTCTTGTGGCGTTGCAGGTAAGCAGACCCGCAGGTGGCGCTCCGCGAAGACGTGGAGTGCGCAGGCCAGAAGTTGATCTTGATAGGGTCCGGGTAGTTGAGGAACCGGATGATGTAGATGATGTACGAAGAAGGATCCGATGAGGCGCGATGGGAGGGCTTGGAAAGATACGTTACGGTGCTCCAAGCGAGAGATGCTGACGTCCAATGGCCCGATGAAGCGCAACGGCTTTGGGGGTGTTGCAGGTTCCGAGCACAGGCCGGTGATGGCGTGATGTTCGCGGACGGTGGTATACTGTGTACGGCCGGCGGCGAGGATGCAGAAGTCCGTTAAGGTTGGTCGAAGAAGATGACGGCGGCCGTGGCGATGAAGAATGGGGTATCCGTGTTGTGCATGTAGGCGTGGTGGATGGCGCTGTAGGAGCCCACGAAGTGCGTCGAAGAAGGCGTGGGCAGTGCCCGTGGTAGAGATTTAGTCTTGTGGTCGCGGTGTAGATGTCGAAGCGGTGGCTGGAATGGCAGGGATGTGGTCGGAGTAGAAGCTTCAAGTAGTCGTCGGTGGCGGTGATGCCGGGGCCGGTCTGGTGCTGGTGGGGAAAAGGTAGGTCTGGCTGCGCGGTGGCTGCAGCAGTCAGTGTAGGGGAATCGAAGTGGTGGCACTAGTAGTGGTGCCGGGGCCGTTTAGTGGCGGCCATGAAAATATCGGATGATAGGTGAAGCCGCTGCAGAAGTTCCAAGGTAGTCGGCGCTGATGATGTGCTGGGACTACTTAATAGCGGACCGGAAAGATGTCGCCAGCGGGTCGTGTGGCGCCAAGAGCCGCGCGCCTGCCACGCGAAGCAGCGGTGCCAAAACTAACCCCAATGGAAAAAATCGAAAGGGTTGGCGGAGCATAGGGACTTGGCGCGATGTTCGTGCGCCCAGCCCGTAGGTGCATAATGCTCGACGCAGAAGACAAAAACAAAAGGAAACAACGAAGGACGTCATCAGGCTCGACGACGAACTCCGGAAAGGTGGAGTGTAGATGGTGCCTAAAGGCTGTGCAGCCGACGATGTCGGAGGCGATCTTGAACGGACGCGTGGAGCGAAGACGATGACGATGAAGTCGGTGAAGAAAAATATGTCGATGTAAATGTCGCGCGGCAGCGGGGAGTGGACGATCTTGAAGGCGCGGCTGTAGGTGTCTATGCGGCGGGGAGTCGATGATTTTGGGGGCGAGGTTGCAGATGTCGCCCGGCGGCAAGGAGTCGATCGTCTTGGAAGCATGGCTGCAGATGTCGCACGTGGAGCGAAGAAGTGGCGCTGGTTCCGGGGTCGGGGGGGCGTAGGGGCTCGTCGGACCAAGATGACGGTGTCTTCGTCTGTACCGTGGAGTTGGCTTGTTGCGGCGAGGGAAAGCACGCCTGAGAGATGCGGGCGCGTAGACAATAGAAATGAATCCAGGAAGTCGGTCGGCGGGGGAGCAGGGGAGTCCAAGGAAAGGTAGTGGAGTGTAGCGGAGCAGAGGGGCTCAGCCCGTTTTTCACGCGCCCAGTCCGAGTGCGTGAAGTGCTCGACGCAGGAAAGAACGTGGGGGTCGTCATCGGGCTCGACGACTGGCTCCGGCAGGTGGGGTGGGAGCGGAGGAGTTGAAGGTCGTGGATGAAGCTCTGTTGGGGTCGATCTTGAACGAGCGATGTCGGGCTCGCCGTCGGGCTCGACGTCGGGCTCGACGTCAGGCTCCGGGGAGTGAGGCGCCAGTGGTGGGAAGAACGATGTTGAAGGCGGTCTTGAAAAGGCGCCGTCGGGCTCGACGTCAGGCTCGACGTCGGGCTCCGGGGGATGAGGCGCCAGTGGTGAAGAGGACGATGTCGAAGGCGATCTTGGACCAGCGGGCGCCTGCAGTGGGGCCTGCGCCGACTGGAGGGAGGGGGCGGCCAGAGGTGTGGTTGGTGGTGAAGGCCTCGGCGGTCCCTTGGCCGGGGGCGCAGATGCGCGGTGGCGGGCAGACGTCGATCTTGAAGGCCGTGCGCTGAAACCGTAGTCGGCTGTTGCACAGGGGGTTCCAGCGGCGGCGGCGGCGCGATGGCGGGTCCGAGAAGAGATCAGATCTGGAGGAGCTGGAGATGTGGCGCCAATGGTGGATGTCGGGGAGACGATGGGCGGCCCGACATCCAAGCCGGGAGGAGCGCCGGCGTCCACGGCGGAAGTCGCGGAATTGCCGAGCGCGGCGGTGGCGGTGTCGTGGGCCGAAATAGGACCGACGAAGGTGGTTGGGGTGGAGAAGGGGCCGAAGGAGTCCATGTACGGTCCAAGGCGGCGGAAATCGCCGAAGTCGTCGTCGGTGAAGGGGATTGGTCGGATGACCGGGATGTGGAGGAGGGAGGGGGTACTAGCCCACCCAAGTCGATGCTCGGTGTGGAAGGCGCGCAGTGTGCACGTCAAAAGGGAAGGGGGGCGGTGGAAAAGTCTTGGCAGTACCGGCGGAATTGTATCCGTGGGGCTTAAAGGAGGCAGGGGCAAGCCCACCCAAATTGATACCCGGCTCGGAAGGCTCGTAAACGGAAAAAATCAAAACATGGGCTCAGAAGAAAGGAGCGGTGGAGGTGGTGGATGGTTGGTCGGACGGCAGAGCAGATAAGCTCACCCGAACCGACACTCGGTTCGTCGGACTGCAAAGGGAGAAAAACAATACGGTAGCTACATTGGTGGTGATGGACCGGAAGGGAGGGTCAACGAGCCCACCCAAGTCGATACACAGCTCAGAATGCGCATGAGCGGGAATAACAAATCGCAGGATCGGATGGTGGAAGCCAATGGGAAGGCTAAGGGCAGAGGAGTGGCGCTGGAAACTCCATCAGCGGGGTCCTCAAGGACGGGAAAGGGACTACGGAAAGGTGAACCAGTATAGGTATCTGGTTGGGATTCGCTGGCGACAGAAAATTCTATAATGGAGAATAAACCGTGTCGCAGGCAAAAAGTCTACTGAAGGGTGGAGGACGGAAAGCCGGGTGGCATACCAAGGTGGAGAAAACAAAGGTGGTGTAGACGAAAGCGAGGTTGCTTGGGCGTCAGTGAATCGGAGTTGGAAGGTGTAATCCATGGGTTGGTCGTTGTTGAGGAATGCTGGATGGCCATCGGTGGCTCGGATCCGGGAAAAGGTGGGCGTTGGTGGCGTTGTATAGGCAAGCTGAAAGGCAGGTGGGTCCCAGGTAGTCGTGAGGGAGTGGTGGTGTGTCGAGCGTGTGTCGAACGTCCACTCAACAAAATATTGAGAGCGAAGCGGTTGCTATTCCTAAATGGTCGGCGTCGCCGGGGTCGGCGGTGAAAAAGGGTGGGGTGGTGTCATGAACGGTGTCCGGGGAAGGCAGTGGCGGTGGTTTCGGCAGAAGGTGGAAACCGGGGAAAATAGGCTGGTCGGACATTCGTGGCTCCGATCGGAACGGCGGGGACCGGTGGAAAGGGTCTGGTCGGTAGGCCTCGGCTTCAGGTGGGTGTCGTCTGGAAGGGCCCGCAAGGGTCCACATAGACAGTTCAGGGAACGGAATAAGATCGGTGAGTAGCGGCTGGAAATGCCCGTAGACGTCAATGTTGGTTGTAGGGTGAAACTGGAAGAATCTCCGGCGTTGGTTGTTCTCGACGCCAATGTCCCAGATGAAGTCGTAGCGTCGGCTCCAGTAATTCAGATGAAGTCGTAGTGTCGGCTCCAGTCATTCAGGAGAAGTCGTAGTGTCGGCTCCAGTCATTCAGGAGACCCAACGAAGCCATGATGAGCTGCCGAGTCTCGATGTCCTCCAAATAATCAGTTTCGTGCGGCACTTTACAGTGTTTAAAATAGCTATACGAGCCACCGCGGGAACAGAAGTCCGAAAGGTGCCACTGCAAAATCTTGAGCGAAGGTTCGCGGGGATATCATCCGAAGTGTATGGCCCGGGTGTGCACTGGCTGCGGTCAGCTGCCAGGCAGTGATAATAAGCGGCGGTCACTCGGATTGCCGCGTGGCGTCCACGGGAGGGTAGCTGGGTCAAGGAGCCCGGCTGCGCTCCCAGTGTCGCGGGGGAAACGGTCGCTATGGACGCATTTCAGGGAGGGTCTACGGGATTGGCGGAGATACCCTTGGGGACCCCTGCTCGAGTCTCTAGACTACTGTGTAGCAGGGGTTAATTCGCTAGGAGGTGCATCACCTGTGGTCCGAGGCCTTCAGGCTCGTGTTGCGTTGCACGATGCCTGGTAGGCTGACGGTACAGGGGGCTCTGTGCATGTCCTGGTCAACAATGTTCGCGAGTCTTCGCCTTTTTTGGCGGGGCTACCCCCTGGGTCCCAGGGGTAGCTGTGTAGTTAGCACGGAGTGGTCAGCTCGGCCCCGGTGTCTGGTATTTTCACGGCACACGCGGGTTTCCAAGTAAGCGCTGTTATTCCACAGGGCTGGCACACGTACTGTGACGAGCGCGAGCAGAACGATGGCCCGGTTGGTGAGGCACTGGCGTTGTGCCGGGAACCGGAACCGCTGGTAGCCGCAGTCGTCAATATGTACAGATTAATTACGTCTGCAGGGAAATCGGCAATGGTTGGCTATTCACAGCGTTGCTCATCGAAATAAAAAGAAGGACGTCGAGGGGAGCATCCTGGAAAGGCTCGACGTTTAGCCCTCTTCCCACCCACACCTCAAGGCAATTACCTGGACAAGGGGGCCAGCACTTGGTCAAGCGATTACAGTTGAGATGGGTGCGAGGGGGGGTGGTGTTGATGGGGGGGAAGGAGGAAGCAGTTGATCCTGATGACGGTGGAGCTGGTCCTGGATTCCGAAGATGTACCGTATTGCTGAAGACGCAGTACTGGTAACACGCGTGCAGCGCGTGGAGTTGGGGTGCCGAAATCGCGATCGGCCGTCTACGCTGACGATGTCATTGCTATTCGGCGTACACGTCGAAAAAGCCACCGGGGGCACTCGTTAGAGAGTCGGCGTCGCTCGTATCCAGATGGTTTCTGGCAGTCCAGCAGGGATGGTATCAGGTGTAGGCTCCCGTAGAAGGTCCAAAGAAGCGTCAACACGGATGAGGCGCAGGTTCCCAGGCGGTCACAAGTTTATGTGGTTGCATGCCGTCACAGTTGCGACGGTTTCGGGAGACTAATGCTGGCGCCAGGTGCGTATCAATTCGGAGGTGGTCGCGACTGCCGTCGCGGCCAACACGGTTGCGATGGCGTCCGCATAGTTGGGCGACCTCGCTGTCGCTGTTGCTGCTCGAAAATGTAGCTGGTAGACGTGGAAAAACGGCGGTAGTAGCTCTGGTGGTGGGTGGTGCTGAGGTGGTTGCGAGCGGCGTTGTTTGATGCGTTAGGTGGTGGGCGCTGGGTTCGTAAGGGCGCGAAGTCGGCGTTGGGCGTGTAGGATGGCGTTGGTGGGGGTGGTGGGCGGCTCTGTGGCAGGCTGTGATAGCTGCAACGGTGGGGATTGTTTAGTCGGAATTTCGCGGGTATACTTTCAACCGGTAGGTCACCGCAGGCTAACTGTGGGTGGGCGCGGGGCAATCAAAGCCTTAGGCGCGCCGTATGCACAAAAGCGGGAAATGTAAGAGCAAGGAGCTCAGGAGCAGAGATAGTTGGGCGCACGGGGGTGAGTGCGGTGGTCGCGGGCGGGAGCGTCTAAACCCTGGTGGGTACAGGCGCAGCCGTGGCCGATGGATGGGAGCTGTGGGAGCCGGGGGTGGCGTGTGCACCGAGGTGGGCGCACGTCGAGGCCAAGGAAAGAGGCGCAGTTAGGTGGGCGCGGTGGTTGGGCGCAGTGGTCGCGGGCGGCAAGGATAGGCAGGCTCGTGTGGGGCGACACGAGTCGGCGGAGAAGGCCGTTGATGTTGGTATTGGCTATCATCGCGGCGGCATACTCTGTGGTAGCCGTCGCGGCATTTTTGCCTGTTGAGCCCGGATGTATGGCCAGGGATTGGGTTGGGGTGTAGGGATAACGCACGCACTGGAGCAGAGAACGCAGTACTAGAAGTATTCGGACGTCACGAACAGGACCGGAAGGAGAAGGTTGCTGATAATCCCGGAATGAGCTTGGGTGCTCGGGAGGTGATTATAATCACCCAGTAATCCCTCTAAAAAAGAAAAAGAAAAAATACCGACTTAAGGTGCTAGTATGTGCGCTACCTTTATTGCTCGTCAAGTTTTGGACGATATGCCACTGGTGTTCACTATGCGCTGTCTGGTTTGTCCGGCATTGCGTTCGCTTGAACCGACGTGCTCTTGAAAATATGGTAAGGCATCATACGAGGGGTCGCTAACATGCTTAAGGGATTCAAGTATGCTGCCGATACAAAACACATGTAATGCATAAAAGTAGCATACTGCCGCAGATATTGTATCGTAGGAGAGTCAAAACAAACAAACAAACGAGCAAACAAACAAACAAGCAAACAAACCGCAGTATAACGAGACAATTTTTGAAATTGCCCGAAATAAGCATTTATTTGATGAGAACACACTACTGTAGTGGGGGGGGAGGAGCAAGTCGCACGAAATGTGCATAATGGGAAGGATGGTGTTCTCATATTCGCTCATGTCCCTGAAATATTGTCTATGGTCACAAAACAGGCTACAATAAACTAAAATAAAACGAATCTCGATGCGAGATGACACAAACCAAGTATGAAATGGGGTGCACGGCGATATCAGTACGTAAGGGAACGGTACTGAACAAGCTGTGGTATACCGTCCCGTATAACTTGCAACCAAATAATACATACCAGGAAAATATCCATGGCATTACATGTGCACCCGAAAAAAGAAAAAAAGGAAAAGAAGAACACGAAGAAGATGTCACAAATAATGCGTACCCGATATTTATTTCTGGTACAGTGCGAGCCTTTCGAGAGTACACGAAAAACCAGATAGCGTGACACAGAACAGGTTGAGCATTGTGCCGGTTGGAGCACGCGCGGACGCCATAAGCCAGTACACGTGGTGTTTGGTATAACAAATCAAACCGCATACTGTATGCACACGTCGACAACACATGATGGGCGTTGAAAAATGAAAAATCGTCAATCCGCAGCCACAAAAAAAGAGAGAACACAGAACACAAAAAACAAGGGGGGGGGGGGACTTGGCACGTACATACCAAGTACAAAACCTAATAACGGCATGAACGTCATCTGTCGCCAGAAAAGTGTAATATTCGAGTACGTGTTCAGAATTCGAATATCGATACTGGTCGCAATACCGCAGGTAGATGTAATTACTCGCGTGATGCCACAAGCAATAAGTCATACACATAATATATATATATATATATGTATGCAAACAGCACTGGCAAAACAAGACGACGTATACTCTGCACGATATGTATGCTCGCAAGCTCTGTATAGCCGATAAAGCAGGGTGAACGTGCTGCCAAGATATACGAACTGCCCAAGGACAAACATCAGAAGAGAAAGCTCGATGTATCTGGTATATGGTCTCGAGCTACTTGTTGTGCTGCTGCTGCTGCTGTACCAACTGTACTACAGACGTAGCTGTACGAAATATTGTATGTACGTACCTGACAAATAGTTGATTTCGTTTAAAAGTTCAAATTTTCAAAATTTCAAAATTTCAATATTTCAAATATATCCAACTCCGTACGTAGGCCACGAGACGTGTTGACTCGATACATAGCATAACTCCCGCACTCCTGAAAAGGGGTACCTGTAGGAAGAGACCATACAGACAACATGCTGCGTGGTATGCCATGGGTAGGGTGCGATGGGCAGCGCATCTTAATTAAGCTCTTGAAGATAACGCAAGTCAGATGACGGGCACCCTTAGCACCATGCCCGAGCCTGGATGCAGGCATCGAGGGTTTCGACGATACTTGTAGTACGAAGTCAAAATGCAAAACAAACAAAATATAGGAGGACTCGTATTATGTGACTCTGACCTATTTGAAAGGCACACGGTCGATCATACTAACAAGTGATAAAAAACAAAACAAAAAAAAATGTACCACCAGATTTATAAAGACTGGGACCAGCTGGCGAGTCGCTACTCGTACTTGCTCCCCGAGATAAATCTCAACAGAGAGAAAAGGGTACGTGGGGATAAGATTAGAAAACAAATGTAAAAAAAAGAAAAAGGACCACTGGTATTGAGTACAGCAGTGTCTGCGAGATACATGTTGTTGGTGGTAGTCCATCATTGTCGTATCTGCTCGGGGTATTCGAGGTACGTTCAGTGCGTCATAATCGTATTAATAGTTGAAACACTAGTTCGCGAAGAGGGGGCACGTTGGCATGAGCAGTGCCAACCCCACTGAGCTGTACCTTTCTGCTGGTTTGTGAGAGTGAAACAAAATAATACTACTATTAATACTATTAATACTCTGTTTACTGTAAGTTAAAACATAAAAACGAAGATAAAATAAAACGACCTACTCCACAGCATATTATTGTATGACGTACTCGTGCAACTTTTAGTCGTTCAGCTTTAGAAGCTGGGCCAGAAGCTGGGTTCGTCCGACGGACGATCATGAGGGCGCGGGCGAAGCGAAAGAGCAACAGCGCTGAAAGTACAGCGCTGTGCGTCGGCTGCGCTGCTATTATAGCTAATTAAAAGCTAGTGCTGTATCTAATGTTGCGGGGTACAAAAACAAGTTGACTCTGAACTGTTAAAAAAAAAAAACACAAGAATTGCTCATGATGCTCACAAGCTAAGTAGTTCAGGCAGACGGCTTTGAAGGAGGGCGCGCCAGGCTCAGCGGTGACCAGTCCTGCCGTTTGACGCCATATGTGAATGAATGCCCATTAAAGAGTGGGGACACAGGAATGTCGAAGCTGGCCAAGGCACGCTTCTCCTTCGGTAAAGTTCTTCTTGTTGCTTATCTCATGGTAAAGCTCGATAGGGTACGAGAACGGAGTGCGAAGGTAGGGCTCAGCCAAGTACCAGGCTGATCCCACTCCATGTATCTTCATACATATACGATCTACGGAGGCGTTTCCGTTACTAGCACGCCACGTGATCTCATACTCGTACGTATTTGTCTACCTACTCGCAGTAATACGTATTGCATCTCCTCATAGCTACGTGATACCATCACATTACCCGGCGGGTAGGGTAGGGTGGTGGGCTCCAACATTTGGCGGGTATCCGTTTCTGGCGGGTACCCGCAGGGTCCTACCTCTAGTGGGCAGCCTGCCTACCTCCTCGGAAAACAATGCTATTCTAAAATATTACGAGCTGGTTCCAGCGAGAGCAGGAACATTTTGGCTTCAGACGTTTGCGCCCTAAATGAAAACGAGTTGGAAACCGAAATTCGAAAGGGTTGTTCTTCATGGCTTTACGAGAAAACGACATGATGGCCTTTTTTTTTAAACATGTTTTTTTGGTGAAGGAGGTACACTTTGACGGGGTTTTTTTTAATATTTCGGCAACTTTGACCCAAAATTACCAACGAACCAAAACCAAAATGAAAAAAGGCCATAATGTAGTTTATTCGTATGCTTGTGAAGAAGAACCCTGCCAAATTGCGTTTTCCAACTCTTGGATCCGGGCGCTCAAGTGATTTCCGTGAACATAAATAATCCCCCTAGGGTTACCAAAGAGCTCGATACATTGTTCAAGTACTTTAGCAGGCGTTTATTATAATACACTTAATTGTACGGATTGCATGACAAAACAAGTGTCATCGGCGTCTTCCCCATGTTGATGCGATCATGTCAGTATGTCTAGCGTCTATATATTCCACATATTGGCCGATTTATGGCCGAGAGGAGAATCGTATGATTTTTAGTATTGACGCCTTAAATCCCTATACAGCAACGCCTCCCCAAGTCATACGAACAATTTCCACAGAGTACGTGACAGCACTTAAGAACTTCCTATTTAAATTCTGCCTCGCGTCTGATTTCCTCTCTAATTTCAGCACAAATGCCTAAACCCAATTTCTTTTTGGGAGAAGAGGCGCAAAACGACAAATTCTTGAAAATCAAATTATTATTTTGCAAAGGCGTTCAATGCGACCTTTTTTTTTCTTGAGCAGTCATCAATAATTTGTTTTTTCACATACATGGCATCCATCACTCATAATTCACAAGATATGAATTAGAACCACGACATTGCTCTTCAGGACTGCAGGCATCAAATATTATCTTCGTCACCTTCAACGATTCTGCTCAACCCGTTCAGAAATGAAAAAAAGCTCCTACACTAATTCCGAGTATTTTTCTCGCAAATATACAGTACAGTACGCGACACCAATTAGGAATCTCTTATTTCTGTCCAGGCTGGAATTCTTATGCAAGGCAGCGAGTGTCCTACACTATTTTAAGTACAAAACAGGTCATGTTTCTTATTTTCGTCTGAAAATCCGGCCTGGAATTCTTAACTGCCGAGTTATCAAGTGCTGTCGCGTACTGTATGGGACCAGTTCTTAAGGGGCCCCTTCGGTCATAAAAAAAACATTAATCTAGGCAAGAAGTAGACATAGAAGGGTGTTAGACTTTGCGCATTTGTTTCCTTGGTTCCCGTGGTTTTCTGCATTCGGGAATGTTATGAGCGACCAACGTTGAAGCTCATGCTGCACATTGTCGGATGGCAAAGATAATAACATTAAAAAAGTAATTGAGTTTTGAAAAAAAAAACATTATTGATCGTATTTCGTTTTTGTTACGGCAGCAATATTATTTTCGGTATAATAACACCATATCAGTACTCCTTACGGGAAAATGCATAGCTCCAGTTCGAATGCTCAGATCTGCGACCGACCAACGTATAGCTTGTTCGTTAATTCTCTACGAGGTATTGGGGCTCTTGGATTTGCAAGGGAAGGCAAGTATTGCTGTGTTTGCATCACGAAACGAAAGTGCTCCGCAGCAAGATTTTGATCGTTTCGGAGCTCCTACTTGGTAGCTAAACTCTGCTGTGGCCACGTAGGACGCTACGGACGGTCGAACTAGAGGCCCAGGTAAGTTCACCTACTATTAATAGTGCTCGGCGTCCTCGTCGAAAATCTGAGTTCAAACGGTGTCAGCAGCCGGAGAAACTGCCATTTTTCAAATTCGTCTTGGGTACCAGGGGTAAGGAGAGTCGTTTTCGAGTAAGAGACACTTTGCGGGATGAACAAAGCGTCTGATTGGTACGCCTTCCGAGACATACAAATTGACCATAACCTAGGCTCTCCAAAACTACTCATATGTTGCCATTCTAAGCGGTAGAACTGGAGAAATGTCGTTTTCCTTAGGGAGTCATGAATATGTGGAAATTGTACCAGAAATAGTATTGAATCTGAAGAGAAAAACGGATTGTTTTTTTATTCGCTCTTATATGTTTTGCCCGAAGGCCCCCCTTAAGGAGTTAATCACTACTCCAAGGGCCTGCAGGTACTCTAGAAGCAAGAAGTGCACCATCCACCACCGCACTGCTTATATCCGCACCGAACAAAATGGAAGCAAAAGTTGTTGCGATATTATTATTTGGGGATTTAACAAAAAGGGGTACACCCCCCTGTATCGTTACAAAAAGGGGGACAGCGGTTTTCGCCGCCGGGTAAGCCCATGTACTCTGTCAAATCGACTCGAAATTGAAATCTGATGCGTTTGCCACACTCACATGGCACCTCCCTACCATCCCCAGCGTTTTTTTTTTTTTTT
>MEHQ01001436.1:0-54757 GCA_008828725.1 Saccharina japonica | reverse complement strand
ACCAGGGGTAAGGCGAGTCGTTTTCGAGTAAGAGGCACTTTTCGGGATGAACAAAGCGTCTGATCGATACGCCTTCTGAGACACAAATAATAATGTTGACCATGGGCCTAGCTTCTCTAAAACTACTCATCGGTCGCCATTCTGAGCTTTAGAACTGGAGAAATGTCGTTTTCCGTAGGGAGGCATGAAAATGTGGAAATTATACCAGAAATAGTATTGCAACTGAAAACAGAAAACGGATTTGTTTTTTGTTCGCTCTAATAATTTGTTTTCCCGAAGGGGCCCTTAAGGGGATAAGCACTACTCCAAGGGCCTGCAGGTACACTAGAAGCAAGCAGTACACCATCCACCAATACACTGTATTTATCCGTACCGAAACAAATTGGGGGAAAAAAGTGTTGCGATATTCTTATTTGCATGGTTGTACGTACGTATTTTGTTTGTCGGGGGAAAAAAAGGATTTTGTTTGGCGAAAAAAAAAAACATATAATAAACGTCGCCACTTGGGACGGTTTTGGAGCGCGCAGGCGGCTTGGCTGGGGGCCTGATGTGGCCTTTGAGGGATGTTTGGGCAGTTTCGTATTTTTCAGGGGTGCAGTGTATTCAGCCAGATTCTTACCTTCCGATCTCCTTGCACTTCCCAATTTATAATTATTATGTCCTCCTCGAGTCCAGCATAAAGGCTTACCTGTAAATTCTAAAAGTCCCTTAAATCCCAACCTGCCACATTCTAAAGTGCTGTCGCTTACTGTATCTCATCAACCGCAGATCGGACGCCAAAACCAGCTTCAGCTACGTATGTGTTCGCCTTGTTAATAATGCGGTCACGTGAATATGCTTTGTGTTGCGAGTTTCAGTGTACTGTATTCAATGTTTTATTGCCCGAAGGTGGAATGTTACGCTTTATCCTGGAACCAGCTCGTACATGGCTCGGAAAGGCGTTACACTCGCCGTTACACTCGCCGTGCACGTTGATTAAACCATCAAGCCACGCAGTCGGGTACACCTTTGGAGGGCTTAAATCACGTACCTCGTGCTGTAATAGTCATTCAGAAAAGAGCAGAATAGGGCCAGCGAAGCGCAAAACCAGGGTCGGGAGGGATACATTCCCGAATCATAAATAAATTATAAATTCATTATTAAAAAAAAGCGAAATACGTGACACTTCGTCAGACCTACAATAGGTTTATCGTTTTGTTGTGTTTTCCAGGCGCTGGCAAGTAACACCATATTTATTATCGTACGACCTTGCATACGTTTCGGCAGCAATACTATTCCTGTCGCGCATGAAGTGTGAGGGCATGTACGAGTATGCCAATGCGAGTGTGCACTGCAGTGGATACTAACCGCAAGACGTGTAGATAGGTAGCTAGACCTACTGGTGGATTCATGCAATTGGTTGTCGTTTTCCCCTGTCACCAGCGAAGCCAATTATGAACACATTTATTTATCATACAGTAGTTCTGACTACGCATGCCTTTTGGGCACGTGTGTCAAGACGCCTCGCGAGAGAAGAGACGGAAAAAAGGCGCTTTGTATTACATAATCCACACGGCTCCAGACACACTTGCACGAGCCATGTCATCCGCCCCAGATATATATGTATATATATGAGCCGTGTTCTCTTGGCAGTACATGCTCCCACACACAAGCATGAGTGGTACAATTATGTCAAGGACCCAAGCACACCATACATACAGGTACACACGAGTCTCGTGGCACTACATCCCAAACTGGCGCGGACAGGCGAGCCACCCAGTCGATACGGCATCCGTGACAGGACACAAAAGCCGGAAACGTCTCTCCACGCCCAATAAACCTAAAACCCCCGTGTATCAGTGTCAACCACGTCAAAGGTCCCAACCAATCCGCCAAATGTCAGGTAACACGGCACACACAAATACCCCATCATACTACTATATCGCCAACAATCGTAAATTTCGTCGCAAATCGTTGCCAAAGTAAAACGGCAATCCTGCGTTGTACGGAAACTTTTAATCTCGATTTCAGCTTGTATCTCTTAAAATACATAGACAGTAACTACGAGAAGGGGAAACGTTCAACACACGCGTAGTAGACCATGTTGATAGAAACTAGAAAAGCTGTAGCACTACTGTTTTTAGAAGCGTATCGTACTTTCTACTGTAATCGCGCGCCGTGCCATGTACTCTAAAAACCAAGCAGAACGACATGACGTCTCTGATAGGAAAAACATAAAATCTAACCCGAAGCAGCCCCCCTGCTAGATGCCCTCTACGATAGTGAGCAAATATCGATCTACTGCACCCGTGGAAACTTGATATTCTACGTACGTACGTAGTGATTGGTTCCAAGGTGGAGTGTGTCCAATGCACCAAAATATAACCGAAGAATACGACCCGATCAATCAAGACCATCGGCTTACCCTACTGGCGTATTAACTTTACCCGACGCAAGGGTATCTCCGGAACCCTTCTCCAGTCCAAACTCGGCCCAGTTCCCGCCAACTAACATCCAAAACAAACTATTGAATACAAATAATATATATTGAAAACGTACGTGGGCGTCTCAAACTCTGCCGTTAGCAAACACGCACCCGAAGGCCGTGATGACTGACATGAGTGTACTTACTGCACTGGAGGAGGCTCCCAGACCAGCAGTCTCATAACGAATGATATGGTCTCATGCCGGGGTTCTTTTCTAGTTTTCAACGTCCATTTTGGAACAATCGAAAAACAGGGATAAACCAATCAGGATATTTTCACTCCGTTTTAGCAACGACGACACCCCCCAGGTACTACTCCAACACACACGACCTCCTGTTGCTGTGGTGGCGTCAGCGAGGTACACTCAGTTTCACACGCTGTGACACATACCCAGACGCCTAATATGAACACGATTGTGTTATATTGCTCGGCGTCTCGTTGGGATACTGCTCACCAACGCCACCACTACCAATGGCCACTGTGGGAGATGTGGGACTCGGCGGGGGCGCAGTCGTAGAACCCGTGTGAAGTGTATGGAGGGCCTTGGAGTCTAAGCCGACCCTGGGATAAATTATGAGGGGGGGGCGAACGCGGCCGCGACGGGGGTCAGAGTCTGCAATACAAACCATAATCAATCGTGAATGTTTTGATCAGAGCGGTTGGATTAGTTCCTGTCTACATGCTTCTTCCGTCTTTTTGGGTATGTCGTTTAACCCTATTCTCTGTGTCGTTTCCGCTTCGTACAAGTTTTCACGAAACCAAGCTCCCGGCGCCCGATGTATCACTGAATGTGGCTAGAATCAACGTTGTCGAACAAGACACATCGGCTCTGCTCGAATCATGTTATCTATTCATGATTCGAATCATGCAAGTAGCGCGTAGATTGTTTCGCCTCCGATTCCTTTCATTGGTTCATCTCACGGAATACAGGAAACGCGTGTCATGTAACCGAAAGCATGGGATTTCTCTGCTCTTCAGACCGCAACCTGACAAAAACCGAACACCTCATGATCGTCATATTGTCGACGTATTGTTTGTTATAATGGGAAGTTTTCCCAACTGTCTGTGAGGGTAAACTAAGGGGAGCAGGGCAAACCCTGAGGTCAGCATGCAATAGCGTTTCACTTTGGCGTGCTTCTTGACAACCTCCAATCAGGCACGGAGGCACGTTGCCGCATACAACCGAAAGTTGTTAACAACTAAATTCCAAAACAAAGGCATATATTGTACAGACAGCAAAGAGGTGAACGGATGAAGAAGGCAGGACAAGGAAGACATAGACGTTTTGCTAGAGATATGAACACGACGCACCCTAGTTGTCGATGATGCACGGTGCCGCCAATGCTTCGCTGCATAACGTGCCAGTAGCGTTGATGTTGTTTGAGCAGCAGGACATCTGAAGATCGGGAAACAAGCGAGCAATGTCATCATCGGGAAGGTAAGAAGTTGTGGATGAAAAATATCGAGTAGGACCCCTATCAATAGGTTGTCGTTGTTAATTATGATGGTTTTTCACATTTGGTAAGTTCCCTTAAAGCTACCCTGTGATAACGAACAAGGCGGTTGAACAAAGCTAACCAAAACTCAATAAACACGTAATTCCAAAACAAAGGTTGGGGATGAACCTATTTCTGTCGTATATAACATTCGAAACCCAAAGCGTTCTACGAGTGGAACACTCTACTACTAATAGCTCGTATTGCTCGTCAGAACGTCCGATGGAGGGGAGTTGAACAGGTCAACACTTTCACACCAGACAATACCAGGACAGAAAGGTGTCGTCTCTGTGCCGTACCCGCGCTATTGAGGTGGGGGAAACGTTTACATAATGGCACGTGAAAACGTAGGGATGAGAAACGATAAACAGAATAAAAACTAACGAACCGGTCCGCCGGTTAGATCGCCGCAGCGGGGCCCTCCGCATGCCCCGCACGCCGTCTCGCAGCAGGCACCGTCGTTTTCAATACCGGGGAATCCGTTGCTGCACATAGACACCGGCGGGTCCGTGGGCGGGTCGGTCGGCGGGTCCGTGGGCGGGTCGGTCGGGGGGTCCGTGGGCGGGTCCGTTGGCGCTTCCGTTACATCTGTCGGGGGATAGTAAGGGGAGGAATAGGGTGTAAACGAAACCGGGAAAAACCGAGACACGGTATTAGGCCGTTAAAAGCACGCCGTCGTACGGAATCGATCGACGCACGCGGTACAGGGGCGAACATTCTCTGTTCTATATAGCTACTCACTACACGAGCGCTATGTTTTACACCATAACTCGTGCTGACGAATCTGACAAGCTCAACCAGATGCACAACATTATTGGCCAATTAGGCTTGAAACCTGTCAAAATGCGAACCGCGCAGGGGACCCGAGAGGGCCACGGTTTGGAAGCGCCGTTTGTCCAAAAAACATTAAGCTACACGTTTGTTGTAACATCAATACTGACTGAAGCATGCGTCAACCTGGGTCTCCGACTTTGAAGAAACAGGATGCAGATCCCCTCAACAGCTGGAGAAAAAATTTCGTACGTTCCAGCTAGACGATGTGAAAAACATACGTACGAAATTGAGTTACCCGGGGGGAAAACACAAAGTTTACGTGCATTTTGAGTGAAGGTACAGGGTGACTCGCGCGTTTGGTCGAACACCGGCCGAGCAAATTGCAATACACCCACTATCGTAGCATTAATCACAAGAAGCGCAAATGTGATAATCACAGGCACGGTCGTCCAAGCACGCTGTCATGTTCGACGTGCAACTTGGGATATAGGTAAGTCGCTGCAGACAACATAGAAAGAGCTGATAATATTGACTACATATGAGAGGTACAAGCAATAGGGATAGAAAACCTCATTGCTGGGGTAGTCACGGGTTTTGTTTATATAATACTTCTTCTCTAAACGCACCAAGGACGATGCACGGTGCCGCCATCGAGACGCTGCACTGCGTGCCAGAGTCGTTGATGGCGTTTGTGCAGCAGCTAGCCTGTAGATCGAGAAGAACGCGAGGAATGCCATCGTCAGGCAGGGAGTTGTGGATGAGCCATATTGTGTAGGACATAGTTGTCGTTGTTGATGGTGATTGTTCGTAAAAATGTGAGTTACCTTTAATACAACCTGTGGCTACGACTAAGGCTATCAAACAAACCTATACCCAAAACGTAAAACACGCCCACTTCCAAATGCAATGGTGGGGAATGTACTGCTTTGTTTCGCATATAATGTTCGACGACCAACACGTCGAAAAAGTGAACACTCTACTATTATTACTGCTCGTCATAACTCGCAATGGAGGGGTGTTGAGCAGTATGTACGCTTTTCTGCCAGACAATCGCCGAACTAAGTATGTTAGTCTCTGTGCCGTACCCGCGCAATTAAGATCGAGGCGAAACATTTACCTAGGAGCACGTACAAACGTAAGGATAGAGACACTAAAAAACGTCAAGGAACCAACGTACCGATCCGCCGGGTAGCGAGCCGCAGCCAACTCCCCCGCATGAACCGCACGACGTCGCGCAGCAGACACCGCCCGATTCATAACCGGGGAGACCGTTGCTGCACGAAGAAGCGCAAATGTGATAATCACAAGCACGGTCGTCCAAACACGCTGTCATGTTCGACGTGCAACTTGTTTCAGCTCACTTAGGATTTAGGCAAGTCGCTNAAGAAGCGCAAATGTGATAATCACAAGCACGGTCGTCCAAACACGCTGTCATGTTCGACGTGCAACTTGTTTCAGCTCACTTAGGATTTAGGCAAGTCGCTTCGGGGGTTCCGTGGGCGGGTCAGTCGGCGGGTCTGTTGGAGGGTCCGTAGGAGGGTCGGTCGGAGGGTCCGTAGGCGGGTCGGTCGGGGGGTCCGTTGGCGCTTCCGTTACATCTGTCGGGGGATAGTAAGGAGAGGAATGGGGTGTAAACGAAACCGGAAAAACCGAAACACGGTATTAGGGCGTTGAAAGCAAGCCATCGTACGGAATCGACGCACGCGGTACACGGGCGACGATTCTTTGTTCAATATAGCTACTCACTACACGAGCGTTAAGTTTCACACCAAAACTGGTCCTGACGAATCTGAAAAGCTAAACCCGATGCACAACATTATTGGCCAATTAGGCGCCAAACCTGTCATAATCCGACCCGTGCAGAGGACCCGAAAGGGCCACGGTTTGGAAGCGCCGTTTATCGAAAAAACATTTCGGCACACCTCTGTGGTATCATCAATACTGACTGAAGCATTCGTCATCTTGGGTTCACGACTTTGAAGAAACAGGATCCAGATCCTCTTTACAGCAGGAGAAACAATTTTGTACGTTCCATCTATAGGCGATGTGCAATACGTCCGGGCGAAATTGAGTTACCCGGGGGATAAAACACAGTCCACGTGCATCTTTAGTTAAGAAAAAGGCTTCCCTGCTTTTTTAGTCGAACGCCGACCGTGCAAATTGCAATACACCCACTATCGTAGCGTTAGTCACAAGAAGCGCAAATGTGATAATCACAAGCACGGTCGTCCAAACACGCTGTCATGTTCGACGTGCAACTTGTTTCAGCTCACTTAGGATTTAGGCAAGTCGCTGCCGACAACAGAGAGAGAGAGCTGATAATAACGACTACATTTGAAAAGCACAAGCAATAGAGATAGCAAACCCCACTGCTGGGGTATTCACGGGTTTTGTATATAGTATACGCCTTCTCTCAACGCACCAAGGACGATGCACGGTGCCGCCAACGAGACGCTGCACTGCGTGCCAGAGTCAGTGATGACGTTTGTGCAGCAGTTAGCCTGTATATCGAGAAAACACGCGAGGAATGCCATCGTCAGGCAGGCAGGACGTTGTGGATGAGCCATATTGTTTAGGACATATATTGTCGTTGTTGATAGTGATTTTTCCAAAAGTTGTAAGTTACCTATAATATACCCTGTGGTTACGGCCAAGGCTATCAAACAAACCTGTATCCAAAATGTAAAACACGCCTACTCCCAAATGTAATGGTGGGGGATGCACGGCTATGGTTCGCTTATAAAATTCGACGACCAAAACGTCGAATGATTGATACACTCTACTATTATTACTGCTGGTCATAATTCGCAATGAAGGGGTGGGGATCAGTATATACGCTCTCCTGGCAGACAATCGCCGAACTACAGTAAGTATTGTTGTCCTGTGCCGTACCCGCCCAATTAACATCGAGTCGAAATATTTACATAGGAGCACGTACAAACGTAGGGATAGAGACACTAGACAACAACAAGGCACCAACGTACCGATCCGCCGGGTAGCGAGCCGCAGCCAACTCCCCCGCATGAACCGCACGACGTCGCGCAGCAGACACCGCCCGATTCATAACCGGGGAGACCGTTGCTGCACGTAGGCACTGGCGCGTCAGTCGGCGCTACGGTCGGCATTACCGTAGTCGGCGCAACCGTTGGGGGTTCCGTTGGCGCTTCCGTTGGCAGTTCCGTTGGCGCTTCAGTGACATCTGTTGGGATAGTAAGAAGGGTTGCAGAACGCGTAAACCAAAGGGGATAGTCCAAGACACGGTACAGCCGTGCAAAGCACGCCTTTGTGCGGAATCGATGCCTGGTACGGGGTCGAAAAGGTTGAGTTTTGTTGATAACGCTCACTCGTATACATGCGCTCAGTTAATAGTTCCATCCAACACCGGTGCTGAGTAATATGTCTAGCGTAACCTGAACAAACATCATCGGTCATTTAGGCGTCGAACAAGCCAAAATGTAAATCGGACCGGGGGACCGGGGAGGGTCAGGGGGCCGGGTACAGTCCGGGTTTGGTATCGCCGTTTGAAACAACAAAAAAAGCTACTGGAGCCTTTATCTCTGTAGCACGCGTTTATTGGCGTCTCCAACCTCAAGATTGCAGGATGCAGGTCCCTCAACAGCTGGAAAACAGTTCAGTACGTTCCAGCTGGGTGATGTGGAATATTTACGTACGAAATTCTGTTACAGGGGGAAGAAACAAGCGGTTTCGTACGTGCAATGTCTATTGAAGAAACAGGCCTCCCTGCGCTTTTAGTCGAACGCCAACCGTGCAAATTGCAATACACGCAGTATCTTAGCATTAATCACATGAAGCGCAAATGTGATAATCACAAGCACGGTGGTCGAAACACGCTGTCATGTGCGACGTGCAACTTGTTTCAACTCACTTGGGATTTAGGGAAGTCGCTGCAGACAACAAAGAGAGAGCTGATAATAACGACTACATATGAAAAGTACAAGCAATCGAGATAGCAAACCCATAATGCTGGGGTAGTCACGGGTTTTGTTTATACTATATGTATTCTCTAAACGCACCAAGGACGATGCACGGTGCCGCCAACGAGACGCTGCACTGCGTGCCAGAGTCGTTGATGACGGTTGTGCAGCAGCTAGCCTGTAGATCGAGAAAAACGCGAGGAATGCCATCGTCCGGCCGGCAGGAAGTTGTGGATGAGCCATTTTGTGTAGGACGTAGTTGTCGTTGTTCATGGCATTGTTTTCCAAAAACTTTCAGTTACCTTTAATATACCCTGTGGCTAATACTAAGGCTATCAAACTAACCTATACCGAAAACTTAAAACACGCCCAGTTCCCAATGCAATGGTGGGGGATACACTGGTATGTTTCGCATATAATGTTCGACGATCAAAACGTCGAATAAGTGATACGCTCTACTATTATTACTGCTCGTCATACCTCGCAATGAAGGGGTGTTGATCAGTATATGCGCTTGTCTGCCAGACAATCGACGAACTACAGTAAGTATTGTTGTCTCTGTGCCGTACCCGCCCAATTAAGATCGAGGCAAATATTTACCCAGGAGCACGTACAAACGTAGGGGTAGAGACACCAAAAAACAACAAGGCACCAACGTACCGATCCGCCGGGTAGCGAGCCGCAGCCAACTCCCCCGCATGAACCGCACGACGTCTCGCAGCAGACACCGCCCGATTCATAACCGGGTAGACCGTTGCTGCACATAGGCACTGGCGCGTCAGTCGGTACCACCACATCTGATGGGATAGTAAAAGGGTGCAGGAGGTGTAAACGAAAGAGGAGATTCCAAGACACGGTACGGTCGTGGGAAAGCGCACGCCCTTGTGCGGAATCGACGCCTGGTACTGGGTCGATTTTGCTCTTGTTTTACGCCCACTCGTATGCATGGGGTCTATCAATAGTTCCATACAAAACCTGTGCTGAGTTATCTGTTGGGCGTAACCCGAAACAATTATCATCGGTCATTTAGGCGTCGAACAAGTCAAACTGTAAACCGCACAGGGGACCGGGAAGAGTCAGGGGACCAGGAAGGGTCCCGGTTTGATAGCGCCGTTCGTAAAGAAAATTAAAACTGCTATGAAATCCTCAATAATTTGTAGCATGCGTCCATTGGCGCCTCCAACCTCAAGGTAACAGGATGCAGATCCCCCAACAGCTGGAAAACAGTTCAGTACGTTCCAGCTACGCGATTTAAACTTCTTACAAAGTTTTGTTACAGGGGTGAAAAGCACAAGGTTTCGCACGTGCTATTGTAAGTGAAGGTACAGGCCTCCCTGCGCTTCTAGTCGAACGCCGACCGCGCAAATATGAGGAACACCCACTATCGTAGCGTAAGTCACAAGAAGCGCAAAGAAAGGTGATATCACAAGCATGGTCGTCCAAACACGCCATCACGTTCGAGGTGCAACTTTTTTTCGCCTACTCGGCAAATAGGTAAGTCGCTACAAACAGAAGTATAAGAGAGCTGTGGATACCGACTACAGTAGATATGAAGGTACGAGCGATGGAGATAACACACCCCACTGCGGAGGTTATCACGGGGTCTATCTCGTAATAGATTTTATCTGGACACACCATTGATGATGCACGGCGCCGCATTGGTGGTGTCGCAAAACATGTCAGCATCCGCGATCCGGCTGATGCAGCAGAGGTCCTGTCAATTCAAGAAGGGGTAAGGCTTGTTGACATAAATCAAGACGATGTTGGGGCCTGATGAACACACGGCTGTCTGTCATACGCTAGACAATATACCGACAAATATACCCCACTCCCTCTTCCCCTCGAGAGTGCCCTACAGAATGGTGTCGACTCTAGAGCCCAAACAAGAAAAAAATGTGACAGCGGTGCTTAACGGATACAATGCTACTACGATTTTTCTGTATGGTGAGTGTATACAAGGCCAGTCTTCGTTAGATTTCTACTGCACTGTAGATCATCACAAGATTATGTTATTCGCCTTACGACAAAAAAAATGGCGTTCTTAATTCGCAATCAGAAGGTCGACACACTTCGTTGAATGACATAATCCGTTGTTATTTTTCGGCGTATATTTTTCCAGTTTAATACAGTCAATCACATTTTCTAATTGTATAGAGGCACCTGACATTATACCATTATTGGGGTCCACCTCGCTCTCTTTATTTGACGTTCGTCCTACTCCACATGCGAAGGCAACTCGCACGCCATGAATACTGTATATCGGGCTACTGTTCGATTATCAGTATGCATCGAAAAATTAAAGACGTAACAAACTCCGTAGCTGAGGAGGGAGGCGAACAATGTTCAGGCTATCTGTCTCCATACAACAGCACGCGTCTGCAACAGGTATCGACTGACCGGACCGCCAGGACGTTTGGCGCAACCCGTTCCTCCGCATGTCCCGCAGTCAGCATCGCAGCAGATGTTGCCTTCCTGTACTCCTGAAAGTCCGTTGTCGCAGACACCTTACGCACAACGGGAGGACATATCGCAGCGAAGATGGTTTCGTTAAACTAAACGTAACGTTCGGCGTTCAGATTGTTTGCATGCATAGTATATTCACCCACATTGCCACAGTTCAAACAGCAGAGATCTGCAAAAACTACCCAGCCGAACAACACAAGCAATAGGCATGAAAGCTGCATACGCAGCAATATGGGGACAGTAGCTGCTTTAGCTAGCCTTAGTCGAGACACACCATCTGAGGGCTCGGTGTTAATGATGCACGGCGACGCCAGGGTGGTGTCGCAAAATAGACCGGCGTCCCGGATCTGGGTAGAGCAGCAGGAGTCCTGTCAATATAACAAAGGGTGGGGCTTGTTTAGATGAGACTGGCCGATGTTGGGGCCTGAGGGGGGTAACGTCGGCGTGCCATACGCGTGTAGATATACTGATGCATGCAACTCATTTCTCTACGGTAGGGTATATCCACTCTCAAGCCGAAGCGAAAGTACGCGATAGCGCTACTCAATGGACAAGACGCTACAACTCTAGTTGCTTTATATATGTATACGAAGACAGCCTTGGTAAGATGACCACCGCCGTTGGTCACAGTAAAGTATTTCGGGCTAGCTTACGTACGTCTGTTCTTGGGTGGGGTGAAAAGTCTGTACCTGAGGATGCAACGTCTAAATTACATACTAGGTATCCATGCAGCAGCACGCGTCCACGACATACACCAACTAACCGGACCGCCCTCTCGTGAGAAGCAACCAATCCCTCCGCATGTCCCGCAGGAAGCATCGCAGCAGATGTCGCCAAGCTGTACTCCAGAAATGCCGTTGTCGCACATGGCTTCAGCGCAACAAGAGGACACGTCGCGGTGAACGTGGGTTCGTTAAACTACACGTGACGTTTGACGTTTCGTTCGTGAGAGCAAGACAGGGCATTCACCAACATTGCCACAGTTTAAACAGCAGAGATCTGCGAACCATACTCAGCCGAACAAGCACAAGCAGTAGGAATGAAAGCTGCATACGCAGCTTTATTGGGGCAGTAACTGTTATATCTAGCCTTTGTCGAGACACACCATCAGAAGGCTCGGAGTCAATGATGCACGGCGACGCCAGAGTGGTGTCGCAAAATACACCAGCGTCCCTGATCTGGGTAGAGCAGCAGGAGTCCTGTCAACACAACAAAGGGTGAGGCTTGTTTAGACGAGACAGGCCGATGTTGGGGCCTGAGCAGGTAACGTCAGCCTGCCATATGCGTGTAGATACACTGATATATGCAAATCGCTTGTCTACGGTAGGGTATATCCACTCTCAAGCCGAACCGAAAGTACACGATAGGGCAACTCAACAGACCGGACGCTCCAACTAGTTGCATCATATATATGTATACAAATACAGTCTTGGTAAGATAACCACTGCCGTTGGTCACGATATAGTATTTCGGGGTAGCTTACGTACGTCTGTTCTTGGGTGGAGTGAGAAACTCTGTACCTCAGGATGCAACGTCTAAATTACATACTTCGTATCTATACGTACAGATTTTCGGGTCTATCACATACACCAACTAACCGGACCGCCCTCTCGTGAGAAGCAACCAACCCCTCCGCATGTCCCGCAGGAAGCCTCGCAGCATATGTCGTCAAGCTGTACTCCCGGAACGCCGTTCTCGCACATGGCTTCAGCACGGCAAGATGACACATCGCAGCGAACGTGGGCGCGTTAAACAACACGTGACGTTTAACGTTTCGTTCGTGAGAGCAAGACAGGGCATTTACCCACATTGCCACAGTAAACAATATTCAGGGTTCGTCTAAGGCACACCGTCAAAAACGCACAAGCAGTAGGATGAAAACAGCATTCCCAGCTATATGAGAGGAGTTACTGCCTTAGCCGGAGCACTGCAAGACGTACATTCGTTCTCGATGATGCACGGTGCGGCCTCACTGTCGCTGCACATCACGCCACTGTCCCTGATTCGGTTGAGGCAGCAGTTAGACTGTCAACGGAAAAAGGGGCGGGGCATGTCTTTCGTTAGACGGGCGGGTTTCGGGGGCTGAGGAGTACAAGGCCCAGATCTACTGATGCATGCGACTTCCCTCCTGGAGCCGTGATACAATATGGTGCCCACTTGATAGTCCGGAGATAAATGACAACGTACATCGGGTTTACCGGACTCTGGAGTTAATCACTACAGGGCTTTTGATAGGCGAGATACAAAGAACCCTTGGATGACGGGCCTCTTCTTGTTTGGGCTACCTATATATCCCTACAGCAGCACGCGTCGTCTACCCAAACCAACTAACCGAACCGCCCGGTAGTTTGCCGCAGTCGCCACCTCCGCATACCCCGCAGTCAGCATCGCAGCAGATCTCGTCACGCTGGACTCCCGCAAGGCCGTTGCTGCATTGGGCTTCAACATAACAGGAGGACGCATCGCAGCAAGCGTGGAACCGGCCGACGATGTCAGTTGGCAACGTCAGAGGGCTTGGAACACAGAAACCTACATACATACGCAGAACTTAGCGTGTATTGTAGATGAAGGAAGATTGCTGAAAGCTGTTGCGACACTACTATTAGTACTATGGTTGGGGTGCAGCTACACCAACAACATTATTGAGTTTCCTCGTAGGATGACGTTCATGACTCGCGACAACACTGCGCTTGTGCAAACATCTAAAGTTTACCCGATAGGTACTCCCATGGCCTTTTATAGGTATACTGATATTTTTTAAGTCGTTGCACCCGTAATACGTGCGGGGTCGAAATTGGAGGTTGTCTTGAGTTTTTTGTTACTTTCATAGAAGGAGAGAGCTATGTTTTTATTTTGTAGTTCTGTGGTGCCAGCATTTTCGAGTGTCGGTATTGATGAGGTCGTTGACCCTATTAGTACTGCAGTCCCGTGTTGGGGGACAAACCACTCAAATTCTAAGAAATTTGTCCCCAAAACGGGACTGCAGTACTAATAGGGTTAAGGAAGACTCTTCGCCTTGTACAAACCTATTGGTTGTTCCATTGGAAATTGCAAAATACGTAGTATACGAGTACGGGATCACACAACAGTGGAAAAACAAATTACATCAACAACAACAGCTGCACGAGCTCTGCTGTTGAGTATTATCGTATGATGTGTGCGGCATATATACCATGTACTCATGGGGAGCTCTCTCTAATGAGTATCATATTAATAGTTACACATCGCCCTTACAGCTTATATCCAACTTTATGGTGTACTCGGTCTATGGATACGAAGCACAGCGGATTGTCGAACCATTAAGCGTCTCTTGTCTACATCAAGTCAACGGCTAAACGGCCGATGGTGTTGGACTTTTTAATGCGATTGGCGGCAAGTTTCAAACGCCGCCCTTCCACGTAGATGTTGGCCGTTAGACCAATCGGATACGTCTTTAAAACCCCTCCAAAGGAGTGCTCACCGCTGGAAGTGGAGATGGACGTCAGCGCCACCAGCCCCAGAAGGACGTATTCGAATCGCATGGATTCGTCTCAGCAATAACTTCGCAACCACGGGTTTGGTTTGACAGATAGAGAGAACCGGCGCCGCAGCAAGGAGAAAGGGACATGTCGGGCAGATTAGTAGTTAAATATGACTCTTGCCAAACGGTTTATTCGCGGGCATCGAATGTGCTTCGATCATATCCTTGACATCACTCCACACAACGCGCCTACGACGTTCTCGTACGTAGCACGAATAAGTTTAATAGAGTGGGCGTCGTAGGCGCTTCAGCATGTGCACGAGGAACAACGAACGCGTATACGACACGGCGGACAACAAACAAGTCCGTGTGTGTTGCTGTTATAACGTACCATAATTTCAAATCGCAGGACAGATCATGGCCCATACTTTATGGAGGCCTGACATGAGCACCGGGCGCACTGTGCGTGTATGCGGCAAAGTACTGAGTCGCTGCCGAATAGCTCTTGCTTTCACGGAGCACGAATTGCTCGCGGCCGTCGTAGTAAGTGGAAACAAAAACCCGTTAGACCTGGTTAGGGTCGTTCTTGTCGAGCAGCTTTTTCAATAATTTCCTATATTATTTTTTGAATAAAATAAGAAATCTTCGAAATCGGAAAAGTTTTAGAGGTCAAAATGTTTGGAAGGCTTCACGTTCCAATGAATGGGAAGCATACAATTGGAAAAGAATGGAACTATACTGTAGAAAATTGCGCGAAAAAAAATATTGGAAATATAGGAAGTTTTGGGAATTTATGGCTCCGATAATAATTAATACCTGGTAGCCCTTGGGTAGCCCTTAGACTGCGGTTTGGGTTGTCTTGAATTTGTCTTGACTGCGCACCTAGCTGCTGTTTGACGGCCATCATACACTTCTTTTGATATCGACAAATAAATGTGTATGCTGATGCCCCCTTCTCGGTGATGGTCATGCACGGGTGCTGTGTCCCAGCTGTGTACCAGAGTGGCCACGCCCTTGTCGCCGTGATCCATCATACACCTGTGATATGACTGGGTGAGACACAGAGTATCCCCTTGCAGGTTTGTCTATTAAGCATCCTTGGTGTTACTCACTTTCCGTAGAGTCAAGCGTAGAAGAGAAGCAGCCTTTATTAATCCCCGAGCCAGATGACATCTGCTCGGGATGGGCTTCAAGTATGGCCCACAGATATTATAAATACCCCGAATACCGAATACGAATGCCATCCAAGTTATACGAAAACGGATCAATTACCTGTGCAGAGGTAATTACCGGCCTTCCTAGCCCATACCATTACACTAGCCCACCCTGATGAGCCGTATATGCAGAAATATGGGAAAAACGGGGAAATCCCAGTTCCCCGAATTAGAACATGAGTCGAAGATGCGGCTCCTCAACACAACGCAGACTCCTATTTAATAGTCTATTAAATAAACCACACAGACAGCAGGTGTGCAACGCCTTAGAGGTATGATATCATGTTCATAGGCGTTTGCGATAACTTTTTCAAAGTGTTGAGAAAGGACGGCTAAAACATATGTTTGGTCAGGTTGAATTAACAGCGGATTTTTCTAATCGAGAAATGCCTTTCGGATGAGAATGAAAATCGAAAACATCGGTTTTTGAATTGAAAGAGAAGTACTTCCCTCACAGTCAATTTTTTTACTGTGAACTATTGTCAGTTCTGACACCCGTGGATGACAAAAAAAAACAAAACCGGCATCGGCAGTCTCAATATACGAAGATCCCGGAAAATCTGGATTTATGCGCGAGATACATCGCTCATAAATGCAAATTCCTTCAAAACCTTGATTTTTCTAGACTGTCAAGGTTAATATCATTTTTTTTTTGTGGATCGATACCCTACATCGAGGAAACGAACTAATAGGTCAAATTGTGACCGTGAGCGAAATACAACTCTTGAACAAAACCTGAAATCAATTTTTGTTATCATCGGAAAGGCAATGCATTCTGAATAAGGAAAATTGACTGTTAATTGGTGATATCAAGTATTCAATCGGTCGAACTCATAGCTGGCGTATTTATCCCCATCAACGTTGATGTAATTCAGTTAATGATATCTTGAGACTGTTTTCCCAACAGGCGTCGCAACAGGCAGTATCCGATTTATTAAATATCTGATAATCAGTGATGGAGATTATGACTAAATTGCCCTAGAAAAAGTTTTTGGGACTCACTCATTTTTTTTATATTCGAATTTATATTTAATGAATTGATTATTTGGGAGGCCTATATCTTAATCTAGATCCAGACTACAGGAGGAGCCACGGGTACGAAACATCAAAGCCGCTATAAAGTTTATCGATATGAAGATGTAGGTCAGGCAGCACCAGCAAAGCGCCGACACCTATCATACCACTTTGTGTATGTAGAACCACAGTTCTCCGATGATGAGAAGATCCTGCCCGGAGATCGAGATTGCCTTTTTTGAGTCAAGATTGCTGAAAGTACCACAGGTTTTGCCTTTCATCGGCCAATAATCTTCAAGAATTGATGACACTGCTCTGTTTCGGAGGCAATCTCCATGACTGCTTTATATTAACACTATTATCCATAGCAACATAGCACAAGTTACCCCGAAGCGAACTTGAAGATCAACATATAAACAGTAGAATCACACGAAAAAATGATAATATTGCACAAAAGAGGGTCATAATAAATATTAAATAGAATAGTAGTATTGATCTGCTTTCGGGAATGTTATAGGTGACCAATGTTGAATCTCATGCTGCACATCATTGTCGGATGTCAAAGATGATGATAGTATTTGATAGTGCGTACCTTTCAAACGTACCACGAGAGAGGCTCGTAAAATGTACTATTAATATTAATGCACGTATGTATTCACGTATGTATATACGATATATGAGCCGTTCGCACGGGTGATCCAACAGGAAACCAAAACGCTTGTTAGGATGGAGGTCGAGTCGAGAACTCTGTATTTGTATCGTACTTCCGGAACTAGATCTTTCTGATCCAATAAATCTGAGATCCACGGCGTATTTAATTGCGTGTCATACTTCTCTTATTCCGAAGATAAGCGGGTAAAATTTAAAGGCGAAAGCATCACGTATATAAAAAACTATTACGTATTGTACGAGTACGTATGATATCACAAGTGGAACTACAGTAAAACAACACACAAATGGACAAACTCAGCTATTGATATCATAAATATGGTACGTACCTCGTACTGAACCTACTTCAGTAATAAAAACACATATTATGAGCTGCATATTATAGTCGATCTCTTTACACCAACGTATGGTCCTTCCGAATAAAAAAGTCAAAATTATGTTTTTTAAGTCTGCAGATGGTCTCTCACTAAAAAAACGTCAGAAGTTGTGTTTTTCAGTCTGATCCAAACGCTTTTTTACCAGGTACGTATTATAAAAGTGTAACACTTAACTTTTTTTTTTTTTTTTTTTCCATCCCATTCATTATCTTCGCACTTCCGTCTTTCTCCCTCCCTAGTCGTAACTCAGATCCGGGGTCACAAAGTAGGCTCCTCTCCCTCCTCCCCCACTACGGTTCTTGCCTTGATTTTTTATCGCGCAGAGGGTTCAGCATTCCCAACGCTCGTCGATTTTCATCGAATTTTGCTAACTCACGCTCTCGCGCTTTCAGCTAGTCAAGATTTTTTGCGAGAAAAAGTCCCTACGGGCATGCACACGGGGGGGCTCGAACTCGTGACCTTGACGCTAACAAGTTTCGTGGTTACCTGCTAGCCCACCGGGGCGACCGGCTTTTAACGTAAAGAATAAATGTCGTCTCTGTACATCAGTATTTAATTTCCCCCCCTTGTGCAGAGTATGAGTATTTCGACCAAGCGGTTCCCTTCTCACCCGCGAACGGACGCAGGATCCTTTCTACCAGTAGATATACTGCATATTCCATACCCCTCGCTTGTTGCATGCACTTCGTACGGCGGTGCCACCTACAAATGACCTTTCGTTGTGAGCTACGTACTATAATGTTGCCTTGCTGAAACACAGGGATATCGCGAACAGTGCGCCAACCCGCACTATCGAGGGTTCTCAAAACCCCGAATAGCGTCCCTACCCGCTCTAATCAGGCCGGGATAATTATAGAGCGGGCGCCCGCTATAAGGCAAAGATGTCGGGAGACATGTCAAGCAAGGCAAAACATGCATGCGCTGTCAATGGTGTAGGAACGAAGTTTTAAAGACTAAAACCTACCAGGTAGTATTTTGGTGTCAGTCACGGCATGTCGTGGCAAAGCTGCTGTCTGTCAAGGGTTGGAAGTCCTGTCTCCCCCCCTTCCCCCCCCCCCCCCCCCCCCCCCCCCAACTTTGTGGTCAATGCTTTCGAGTCCACCCTCCTATTTAACAGATTGGGTTATTTACTGAATAAAGCCAGAATCGTATATTTTTACTCTACAACGTACTTTGAAACCTTCATTTCTCGATTATTGCATATCAATAATCCGTGGATTTGTCCATTGCGTCATAAATCTCTTAACCGAAACAGGTGACTTGAAGAAGGCGAAAGTTCACAAAAAAAACAAACCCTACAGGCCGTGTATAAAAAACAGATATAAAAGTTGAAAAACTAGGATGACTCCGCGACGGAAGTAGTTGCTGCACTAATTGAGCTAATATTCAACGAAAAATAAGCCGAGAAAAAAGCCCCGAGACAGGATAACAAGATAATTCAAGAAACAATGTTTCTCAAGATGCCGTAGTACGACGGTGCAACAGCAGTACGGTCGTGCGGTTTTGTGGGGTTCCATCGAGACGTCCGTTACCGTAGAGTCGCCCTTCACAAACTAGACGCATCGACCGCGCTGTTTTCTGAGCCAAACCTGTGACAGCGATTGATAAACGAATATATATACCAACCCTCGCCGAGTACGAGCGAGCATGTACAGTTTTGACTCCCACTAAAATAAGGTAAATGCTTTCGAGTTCACCCTATTAACAGATTGGGTTATTTACTGAATAAAGCCAGAATCGTATATTTTTATTCTACGACGTACATTGAAACCTTCATTTCTCGATTATTGCACACCAATAATCCATGGATTTGTCCATTGCGTCATAAATCTCTTAACCGAAACAGGTGACTTGAAGAAGGCGAAAGTTCACAAAAACAAACCCTACAGGCCGTGTATAAAAAACAGATACGAATAAAAATTGAAAAACTAGGATGACTCCGCGACGGAAGTAGTTGCTGCACTATTTGAGCTAATATTCAACGAAAAATAAGCCGAGAAAAAATCCCCGAGACAGGACAACGAGATAATTCAAGAAAACAATGTTTCTCAAGATGCGGTAGTACGGCGGTGCAACAGCAGTACGGTCGTGCGGTTTTGTGGGGTTCCATCGAGACGTCCGTTACCGTACAGAGTCGCCCTTCACAAACTAGACGCATCGACCCTGTTTTCTGAGCCAAACCTGTGACAGCGCATTGATAAACGAATATATATACAAACCCTCGCCGAGTACGAGCGAGCATACACTGTTTTGACTCTGACTAAAGAAAGGTAAATGCTTTCGAGTTCACCCTATTAACAGATTGAGTCATTTACTGAATAAAGCCAGAATCGTATATTTTTATTCTACGACGTACTTCGAAACCTTCATTTCTCGATTCTTGCATATCTAAGATCCATGGATTTATCCATTACGTCATAAATCTCTTGACCGAAACAAATGACTTGAAGAAGGCGAAAGATCACAAAAACAAACCCTACAGGCCGTGTATAAAAAACAGATATACAAATTGAAAAACTAGGATGACTCCGCGACGGAAGTAGTTGCTGCACTGTTGTTGTTGTTGTTGTTGTTGTCTTCACATTAAACCCGTTCTTTCTACTCAACCACATCAGTACACCCAGTGCCTGTCCTGATTCCCAATCCTAGAGAGATGCAAATTCTGTGGTCACAGACTGTGAAACAGAGAAAAACCAAAACAAAATAAACGCAAATTAATGGGTAAAGCAAGTGAGATGCGTAACGTATCGGGTACGAGAACACAGCGACACGAGCCGAACCAAAAAATAAGAACAAAAAAGACACTATTTGAGCTAATATTCAACGAAAAATAAGCCGAGAAAAAAGCCCCGAGACAGGACAACGAGATAATTCAAGAAAACAATGTTTCTCAAGATGCGGTAGAACGGCGGTGCAACAGCAGTACGGTCGTGCGGTTTTGTGGGGTTTCATCGAGACATCCGTTACCGTACAGAGTCGCCCTTCGCAAACTAGACGCATCGACCGCGCTGTTTTCTGAGCCAAACATGTGACAGCGCATTGATAAACGAGTATATATACAAACCCTCGCCGAGTACGAGCGAACATATACTGTTTTGACTCCCACCAAAATAACAATCGTGATGAGGGTTCGGGTCTGTACTCAATCGTAAAGCAAATATGTTTCATACGAGGCTCGTATATGGTAGGGTTCGGTTTCAGCCAGTTTTTCACTGAACCGCCAACAACGTATTATTTCATTATTTCAAAGGACACGTCGGTTTGATTTGATCCATGCTTCGTCGACAGCCGTTGGGCAGCCCGTAGTTATTACTAGTGCTGTAGTAGCGCTGCCGTCGCCTTGCCCTAAGCTACTTACTTCGAAGTATGAACCAGAAGGTATGAGACGCGTTTTTTTCGCAAACAGACTGTCAGGTTCTGTAGACCGCTCACGCAAGTAAGTACAAAAGCCACACATACTTTTACTCGCCGTAGCAGGCGCGATCGAACTACGCACGGGTGTGTACACCACGCAGCTTGCAAACGCGGTTCCAGAGATGTTCGGTACACAGGTGGACATTTACGAAAGCAACCGAACGAAGCAAAACAAAGTGCCGGACGTAACAAGCAGCAGCTTCGTACGTAAAGAAATAACAAACGAGATGACACTTGAACGCCTACGTAACGAAACACAAAAAAAACAACGTTAACCAAAACAAGGGTTTCATCTATTATACGTGCACAGAGAATATGTGTTTGCTGGATCTTCAATCGCCTGGGTGGGAGGGGGGCACAGCTCTCAACGAGGTTGGTGACAGGGGAGCTGGTCCGTGCTAAAAAAGGGGTACGCATTTGGACAGCAGGAAAACCGGCTGCGGCGCCTCGAGGAGAAAACCTACAGACAGGCGTTCCAAATCAAGCCATTACAATGGCGCGAGGCGAAACAGAAAGCCGGCCAGGATAAAAAAAACGTGATCGAGAACGGGGCAAGGCTTGTATGCGGAAGTTGAATGATGGGCGGACACGGGTGATGCAGCAATCGGCACGCCACGGCCGCGGATGCCACCGTAGACATCAATGCGCCCAGGAAGGTGGTTCAATTGAAACTGACTACGTACAGGATATGACCATCATCGACATGATACGTGCCTTTCCAGTGCCCAAGTATCTAGCGTATCGATGCCCGCACTCCCTCACCATCTGTGTATCTCAACTCATACGTCTCTCGCTTTTCGTTATTATTTTTGCTTGTCTCGCACGCGCGTGCGTACGAGTGGTAAGAGATACCTAATTTTAGCTCCCACAGGTTGATGGATTTTATTTTTTTGCTTAGTGGTTTCGGTTGTTTGTTTTCTTTAAACGTGGCCACCCGTACCGATCCGCGCGGACGTATATAAGTCTGTGTATCCACCCGCGCCCTTGTTGAACACTATTATCTTGAACGCATCTATAAAATGAAAATATAAATAATAAACAGCCCTGAGTTCAAGGATGTCACCTAAACCCACTTGTCTTCGCAAGCTGAGTGTTCATACTCGCATTACCGGTAAGCTGTGATCGCGGGTACTTACGGTTTATTTTATGTCCTCATGCGTTTGGTCACGCTTTCTTGTCTGTCTCAGATTTTGTGTTTTTAATCGGTAGTTCATGTTGCCTTCTTTTTCTTCTTTCATATTTTTCTCACTTTCCCTTTTTTACTCTCACCACTACTTTTGGTGGAGGTCGAATACGATGTGACACAACGCACAGCAGGAATGATTTAACGATATCCATATATCGTACTGGGTTGAGCGCTGTATATCGGGTACGTGATAGTTTCCCCTGCGCGTACTTTTCTCCGGAGTGAGAGCATGAGGAGCTCAACCTGACACAACAGACTGTATTTCATGCACGATGAGTAAATGTGAACACAACAACAATACGTTTACGGCTATCATAGTCAGCACGACGTTGTACCTTTGGGACCCACAGGTTCAACAGCAAAATCATAGCCTCGGGACAAGCGAGTGTCCACGAGTCATTGTAGCGTCTACCTATGACACTGCAGTACTCGTATAGAGAGTACTCTTTGGGCATGTCGACACTAACGGCTTTCCACCTACAAGAACCCTTCAGGTTGGTTCCCTTGAGAAGTGGCTCAAACTGGCGAATCGTTGGCTGAGTCGCCAGAACTGGCATACCCGTGGAAAAAGCGACCGCTGTATTCTTGTTTCAGCTCTTCTACCCCTTCAAACTACGTCCTCTATTACGGCAAGGACGACTATGATGACTTACTGCACTGTGGCCCGTGGGCCACGTCTGGTACTCTTGACCGCTGCACATACTGCAAGTACTGCAAAATGATTATGCGAATATAAAGCCAGTGTGATTCCAACGTATTCATATTAGTTGTCATCAAAGATTGGGTTCAGCTCAAACACGAAGTAAAAAAAACCTCACGTCTACTGCGCTCGTCTCAGACTCCTACGTACAGCAAGGACGCAATGCCGCAAAACAAAACACGCAACACGCAAACGCTCTCCAAAATAAAGAATCGCTCCGCCGGATAGGCGCGAGGGCTCACAATGCGCACTTACCTCGTGCCAGCCTGTGCCTCTGCCGATGATGTTTGAAACGCAACTCGGGTCGTCTTGCTGTGTATCGCGTTTGTGTGCGGTTGGAAGAAGTAATGAGTTGCTGGGCCGCTGCTGCTGAAGTGCTGACCGGGTGAAAATATAAAATGAGGCATTATCGACATGATGGATGGGGTCAAAGATCGTTCAAACACGTGTACTGCCCTGCTGTCTGTTCAGCTTGGTTGGTCGTCACTACTCGTAATCGTGGTCCGTATATCGGTTATGTCCCTCCCGTATATCGGTTATGATGAGGCTGTGACTCTTATTATGCAGTACGTATTAGTTTAAGGGATTATATAAATCTTTACAAAGGTTTCGGGGTGTTTGGTCCCAATTCAGATGTGGGGTACATCATATGATACCATCTGTTACCTACGTATTAATAGGATCTTCAAGGCATGATTTTATTTTTCAAATTGCAAAACCAGGGTACGCATATCGTTATTGTGGTCCACGCTAGGAATGTTCTCGCAATTTTCTTGCGAAAAAGCGGCGCAGCGAGTACATCATACAATCCGTTAGCTCGGATCTTCAAGGCATGATTTTGTCTTGAAAATTGTGTACCTGTGGTCCGCATATCATAATTGTGGTCCGCGCTCGGAATATTCTCGCAATTTTCTCGCTAGATGCAAAAGCGGCGCAGCCGCGTTTCTCGCCCGTTTCTGGTCCGTTTTGGGTCCGTTTTGGGTTAGGGTTAGGGTTAGGGTTAGGGTTAGGGTTGGGGGTTGGGTTGGGTCTACGCCGGTGCCTTGATCCCACCAGGAAGTGCTTCCTAGCTCGCAAAGCAATGCGAGAAGTGAACAGCCCGCCCCTAGGAAGATCCGAGCTAATGCATTGTATAAGGGGCTCGGCGCAGCCGCGTTTTTGCCATTAGTCTAAAGAGCAGTGGCCAAAATCGGGTATACCCGATGGGTTTGTGGCCAAAAAGGGTACCATTTATTTTAGTGACCGCGACGACCCAGGGCGCCATCTCATTGGCCAGCGCAGGCCACTCACCCGACGCTGGCCACAAACCCATCAGGTATACCCGATTTTGGCTACTCACCCCCCAAGAGGTACCCGATAATTGTACCCACCTACCCGAAAATGGCCGGGCTGTTCGACCACCACGGCCCAACAGCCCACCACGCAGCAGACGACGATTACGACTAATTTCATCGAAATCCATGCCCCCAGCCAGCCCTGTTACCGACGGAACCATCTGCTTGATAGATATCCATCCATCTGCTCGACAAGTATCCATGATTTGGTTGATTCGCGCAGCCTCTCACACCCAACCAAACTTGCCACCTCGAAACACTGCACAGCAGTAGTGGTGCCACTTCGAAACACGGCACAGCAGTAGTGGTTCAAAACACGGCCCAGCCGTAGTGGTTGGTTCACAGTGCTATCTCTCCCTCTCCCAACCAAAAGCCACCTCATCACGGCACACCAGTAGTAGTAGTTGATTCGCTCCCTCTCCCACCCAAAAAGCACCGCTCTTTCTCTCCCTCCTCGACGAGCCACCAGCCACCAGCCACCGCACAGCACAGCAGCAGTAATATAGTAGCTCGTAGAGCAGATGAATCCGTCGGTAACACGTTGGGACTCGGCCGGAACTCGACTGGATACGTCGTAATACGTCGTGATACGTACCTGGTACGCAGGTGCGTGGTACGTAGTAAGTAATCGTCGTCTGGTGCGTGGTGGGCTGTTGGGCCGTGGTGGTCGAACAGCCCGGCCATTTTCGGGTAGGTGGGTACAATTATCGGGTACCTCTTGGGTGGTGAGTAGCCAAAATCGGGTATACCCGATGGGTTTGTGGCCAGCGTCGGGTGGTGGCCTGCGCTGGCCAATGAGATGGCGCCCTGGGGTCCTCGCGGTCACTAAAGTACAATGGTACCCTGTTTTGGCCACAAACCCCTCGGGTATACCCGATTTTGGCCACTGCTCTAGTCTAAACCTCCGTTTTGGGTCCGGTTTGGGTTTGGGTTAGGGTTAGGGTTAGAGTTAGGGTGAAGGATGGGTTGGGTCTACGCCCATACCTTGATCCCACCAGGAAGCAAAGATGGGGAGTGACGGCATTTTGGGTGGTGACGTGACCGCAAATGGACAATCGCGTGACGTGACGGCAAGTCACGGAAAAATCTGGGGACACGAATGAAATGTCCCCGTTTTTTCAAAAAGCCTTACAATATAATCGTCTACTGTTTTTTTTTCGTTTTTTTTTCAAGATTTTAATTTTTGCCGATTTTTGTTTTTCGATTTTTTTCGATTTTTTTGTTGCCGTCGTGTGCATCGTTGGGGTGCGTAGGTGCATTGTGGGACAGAACGGACAAAAATGACGCAGGACGTGATTTGGCGTTTGGCATAGATAAATATTGTACTATTAATACGTTTCCAAGGGGTTTTCAGATATATTTATAGGCGTTTTGTTTGGGGGGGGGGGGATAGGGGTTCGCGGGATCGTGACGGCAAAAACCGGTGACGTGACCGACGTGACGTGGTGACGGCGCGTACCGGGAGACGTCATTCCCCATCTTTGCCAGGAAGTGATTTCTAGTTTGCAAAGTAATGCGAGAAGTGAACCCCCCGCTGGGAACAGATAATCACGACTACGTAGGCTAGATTTAAATCATGACTACGGGGACGTTTACGACCCATCCCCGGGTTTTAGGCCTTGTGTTTCGGGGTGAAGATAGGGTCAGGGTTGGGGATAGGGTTGGGGGTATTGTTAGTTGCCGGTCTTTTAGACGGTGATAATTACAGTAACGGGACTTTACGTGAGAATTACTCAAGAGTTTAGTGTTTATTCACCAAGAAAGACGCTGCTGCGGGGCTCAGCTGTTATTGCAAGCTGGTCTGTGGGATTTGGTTGGTGTGCTGGAGAGGACGACTGCAACGGGAAAATGCGAAACGCAAGGCCTAAAACCCTGGGATGGGTCGCCAACGTCCCCGTAGTCGTGATTTAAATCTCGCCTACGTAGTCGTGATTATCAGTCCCCGTGAACCGCTCGCCCCTATGAAGATCCTAGCTAAATAATCGTATAGGCGGCTCCAGATTTGATCGCGTCTGATGGGGCCTGTTTGGTGGAAAAAATGTTCCTCCAGGCTAACTCTTATACAGCAGTGTTATTTTGTGTGATTATATTAATCGACACGGAGGTTTCGGGGTATCTGGTCCCAAATATTTTCAACTTCAATCAGAATCGCGTCTTATGGGGTCTACTTGGTGAAGAAAATGTTCCTCCAAGATATTATCATTTCTAAAATCTGAGGGCCAACGCCCAAACGGGTAGAGTGGATAGTAACTGATCCGAGTCTTGCGGGGAGGCTTCTTGGCCTGGGGATTTGTTGGTGATTGAGCTTCGGCAAGTTTCACGCTACCCGGAGAGTTTACTCTTTGGGTGGCTATCCTCACCGCACCGGGCCCCTTCGGGGGTCAAGTCGGGTCAACATGCTCAAGTCTCGGGAGTAGTAGGCAGCAGGGGCTGATACTTCCAAGGGGGCATGGAGTGAATTGACACACGACACGTAGTGAGACCTGGAAGTGTGGAGTTTTACCCATCCGCCGGAGGATAACAAAAAAAAGGATAAAATTTGACCACATGTTTTTTTCGCGGACTTTCTCAACCACTTGGTGATATTTCAGAAAGTGATTTGTGGCGGTACTGGGTTTTGTTTAGCTTTTAGTATACATAATTCAGTTTCATTGAAGTTTAGTATGAGGTCGTGGGTTTTAATGTAAACCAGTAGGATGTCTATTCAGGGAAGAATTCGTAGAATTGTAAAGGAACCAACCGTGTTTTCATAGGCAGTTTGAGTACGTTCTATTGGAAAATCGTAGAAGATGAGGTCGTGAAGGACTGTTGAGTGCGTTTTACTAGGAGAAAAGAGATTCCAGAATCAATTGAGAGAATATGTACAGTAACGAACAAATCATCAGCAGAGAGTAAGCTGGTCGCCTCGGTAGAGTAATAGTCAGCTTCAAAGGTTACTATCATTGGTATCCGAGTTCGAATCCCACCGTGGTGATACATTTTGACTCCATTTGAAAAAATTAAAAGGGGCCAATTGCTGAGAGAACCTTTGTGGTGTGAGTAGGCGGAATCCGACGCAAGTCGAACAGGAAAGAAAGTGCTGCAATCTTCTCGCGATAAAAATGCAAGGCAAGAACCGTAGTGGGGGAGGAAGGAGAAGAGCCTACTTTGTAACCCCAGATCTGCGTAACGACTACCATAGGAAGGAGAGAGAAAGGAAGGGTGAAGTTGATAAATGGGATGAACAAAAAAGAAAGATACAAAAGAGAGTAAGATCATCTACGGAAACAGAGGCAAGAGTTAATAATGGGGTAGCTGGAGAGATGAAAAATTTTCAGTATAGGATGTGTTGAAAATAGCCTTGAGAGATGAGCAAAGCTCCCGTTGAGAAGAACATCACGTAAATCTCTTACTACGTGGTTTACGAGGGGTGGAATACGAGCAGTAGTAGACAGCAAGACGAGCCGAGGTGCCCCGCCTGTTGGTTATATAGCACTAACCACTGAACCACGTAGTCACGTGACTAAGTAGGCCAGTGGTCTATGCTATATAACCAAACAAATATATACTTTGGGGTTCGTCGAATCTCACCATGCTGCATTGATGTCCGGGGCACTCCCTTCGCCACGGACTAGTGTCCAGGATCACACTATCATAACCATTCACATTGTCTCGAGCGCGCATATGATAGTGTGATCCTGGACACTATAGTCCGTGGCGAAGGGAGTGCCCCGGAGATCAATGCAACATGGTGAGATTCAACGAACCCGAAAGTATATATTTTGTTGGTTATATAGCATAGACCACTGGCCTACTCAGTCACGTGACTGAGTAGGCCAGTGGTCTATGCTATATAACCAACACCGCCCCACCCTCACCCTCTCAGTACTATATTCCCGGCCTCTAACTGGAACGGAGACGGTACTAAGACATACATAAACTATCCTTGAATTGAGCTACTGTTGTATTGATAATGCGAACTAATCAGCACATAGCATTATCTACTGCTGTGTGAGAGAAGTAATAAAGCTACCATCGGCTTTCATCAGAGCGGCGTCGTCGGCATACGTATTTTGCTCGGGTCCATCGGATCAGCACCATGTCTTCGTCTCCGGTTCGCGCAGGTGAGAAGCACACGGGTGTTGGGAAACGGGGGGTGACCTCGGCCGCCTCCGCAGGCTCTAAGCCTCGGAATCATGCGAGTACGCGTGGTGACCCCTTCGTGCGCAGTCCCACAGGCTCGACGTTGAGAGACCACTTCCATGGGCCTGACGAGGCAGGAAGTATTTCGGGGGCAGGGACGGTGCCCCATAAGAGTGAGAAAGTGACGAGAGAGGGACGTCGCTCTGTTGGCAAGGAGGGGCGTGTTGGCTCTCCCAGTGAGCACCGTGATGAGCTCATTCGCATTGCGTCTGAACGCGACATACCGTCGCCCCCGCCCATGCTCTTGCCGCCAGCCACGTCCGCTTTTCTTGATTGCCGCTCTCATCTAGAAGCAGCCAAGAAGCTTGCCAAGCCGCCTCTGGAGGCGAGCGAGGTTCGTCTCGTCGAGGATAGGGTGACGGATCAGCCTGCCTCCAAGGACGAGGAGGAGGAGGAATGGAATGATGACGAGGATAAGGGCCTTGTTGTCGATCCTCGGTAGAAGGAGGGGCAGGGACTGACCGCTGCCTCTCTGAGGGGTGGAACGGGGAAGGGAGGTGCCTCGGCTGGTCCTGAAGAAGAAGAGGGAAAGGGCCCGGCGCCCAACATTACCGACGTAAAGCCGATGAGTCTGAGGTTTGGATCAGGTGGGGTGTCGTCGGACGAGGCGGTAGCGGCATTGAGGTCACTATTAGAGGGTATGACTTTTAAGAACGAGTGCCGAGCGATGGTGATACACCCCAAGGACGCTACCAGGGGCGCCACCGCGGCTGGTCCAGGTGGGGCGATCGTCCCGATGGGTGGTCAGACCCTACAGAGGGGTTCTCGTGGGGGGAAGTCTGGGTTTTCGCGTGGGGAAAAGTCTGGTTCTCGAGAGGAAGAGTTGCGTATTTCGCGTAGTATCGCGTGGTCTCTGGCAAGACATGAGAGATATGCCCGTGCTCTACAGACCGAGGAAGATGAAGCCGTAAATTGGCTGGCAGCGGTAATGGCCTCGAAGAGAAATTAGCTATCGAGCTGTCGGAGTCTAATTCTCACCGCATCGGATGTGAGCTATCCCAGATCCGAGCATGCTGCACCGAGCTCATTAGACGACCTTTCTTACTCCACTTCCTCCCGTGCTGTTTGTGGCTCAAACAATCGTTTCGATGTTGTTTTGGGAGATCAGGAAGAGAAAAATAAAAAATCAAGAAAAACGTCCAGGGGTGTACAATCCCGGTTTTCCCGGAAGACAAGAAGAAATAGTTGGCAAAGGAGGTCGCCAGGTTGGAGACGAGCGTGCAGGCGGCCAAGCAACGTACGCTGGACCATCGCCATCGGGAAAAATCCAGTGCGAAAGAACGTCTTCGTCGGGGAGAGGAAGAGGCCTCACAGAGGGCCTTCCTTGAAGAAAAACGCCGTACGGCGGAGCGTACAAGGGCCGAACACGACGCTCGAATCCAGGCTCGGCAGGACTCCGAAAGGGAGGAGTCCAAGCGAAACGCAGGTCTGACGGCAAGAATGACCAGCGCGGTGGAGAAGCGCGACGGAGCCCTTCGCCATTAAAAGGGCGGAACTGCGAAAGGAGCAGAAACAGCGCAAGGACCGGGGTGACCGGGAAGCTAGTCGGCTGGAGGGGGTCAAGGACGGAGACGGTCTGGTGGAAAGGCCGTGGCAGTACACGTCCACTTTATACGACGAGGAAGAAGAGGTCGTGCAGGCCCGATCAAGCAACACGGCATCGGAAAAAGTTGCCAACTTTTGTGGCCGACAGTGGGGCCTCAACTGCCACTGCATCTGCTGCGTCTGCCGCTTCTGCTGCCGCTGGGCCTACTGCTGCTGCTTCTGCGGATGCTGCGCCTACTTATGCTGCTGTTGCTTCTGATGCCGCTGCGTCGTCTGCTGCTGCTTCTGCTGCTGTTCTGCTCCTGCTTCTGCCACTACGCCGTCTGCTACGCCAGCTGTTGCTTCTCCGGCAGCTGCACCGGCTGTGGATCCTGCTGCCAACCCTGTCGGAGCTGACGATAGTGACGAGCAGATATTTGATCGCCTGATCAAAAGTAACAACAAAATCAAGGCGAAGTACCCGGAGATGGAGCGCGGGAAAGACAGGGTATTGCCGGGTCGACTGTCAGAGCGCAGTTGGCGGTGTTGGCTGGGCAGGGACCGCCCGCAGTTCCTGCTCCGGCTCCTACTCCGGCCAGGGTGGAGGCACCACAGTAGGCGGGGTTCAAAGGACTAAACCACCTGAGTGGTCAGGGGGGGGGGCTCCGAGACCAACCTAACCGGGGGAACCAACAGCCGCGCAACCAACATGGAGGGAACCTCTTCCTCAACCAGAACCAGACTTATTGCAGTGGAGGGCGAGGAGGCGAAAATATAAGGCATGACAATAATGGGAATGAGATATTGCAGAGTGATAACGATGAGGTTTTGGGATTTGATGCCCCGAGTACATATGGTCCGTCGTTAGTTCCACTTCCTGCTGTAGCTCCCAAAATTTGTTGCTGCTCCGACCGTAGCCACTGAGGCTGCGCCGGCTATTTCTCTAGCTACACATGCTGTTGTTCCGGCCCCAGTAGCCGCCCTTGCTGTTGTTTCGGCTCCTGTTGTAGCTGCGGTCCCAGAACCAATTGTGGCTCCTGTCGTACAACCAGCCGCAAACTCTCATGACGATGTGCCGAGCCCACGACGTAGGGCAACGATAGGGAGATACTATGCCAGATTCGATACGAAGGTTTCAATGCCAATTCCTGTGATCCCTTATTCGCACGAGCACAGTGTGACTGATTTAATGCAATCTCACAACAGCCATCGACTATGCCGTGACTTGTTTGAGGGTAGCTTGTGAGGACCCACACCCCATATATTGGACACCAGGTTGGGAGATGTGTCTTTTGAGACATATATTTCGCTCTGTTCGTACAAACGTGCCACTGGTTTCGAAAGTGCGATCCTTAGCGACTGAAGCTTTCAAGCAGGGAGTGAAGCTGCAACAGGATAGACGAAATGGCCCGGAAGTAATGCAGTATATTCTTCGCTCTTTGTGTCGTGGTCTGAGCAGGGCTACCCCTGCGGCAGTGATGCAGGCGCTGCAGAAATTGGTTTATGTCAGCGGGCACGCCATTTTGTGTGTATATCACGTAACTGAGACTTTTGCTTGTAAACGTGCGTAGTGTTGGACACGTTGCTCCTGAAGATGGTACTCTTCAGATTGCGATCAAACCCAGGGTGGATGACCAGTTTCCGGGTTTAAGTTCACATATTTCTGCAGGTCGGAACGTGCGTGCGTTGCCTTTCGATACGGTAGATTATTTAATGGGAGCACATGATGATTTATCGTTGGATCAGACACGGGCGACTATGTCTGTGAGGTTGACTGGTGGGGCGGCAACCCGGTCAAAAACCTATAATCAAGCGTTCCGTAGCAGGCAATATGGGGGGTTTATGGAGGTAGAGGTTGATCCTTTCGAGGATGAAGAGGAAGAGACTGACCATGTGCATGCAGTCATGTTGGAGCGTGGGGGTTTTGGGAGAAATAATCGAGAAGCACCATTTTGGGGTCACTTCAACTCCAGGGAAGAGCGAGATGCTGCTCGCCGATCATTTGGCAACTGCTGTTTAATTTGTTCCCAGGAAAACCACTTTGCTCGTGAATGCCCCGAATAATTGCTCAACGGTTCCAATTTAATTCATCCTTTTGTGGGTCATGGCATGCCTCAAGTGGCCGAATCTCGTTGGCGCCGATAGCAAGAGCGACTGTGCCAATGGGCGGAATATTGTGCATGCAGAAATTGGCAATCATCTTGATATCGCAGCGGTAAGTTGGCCGACTTCCCGGTAGCATTGTGGTCGTCATCCCTCTCGACACCCCCCTTGTCAGGTGGAACGAAAGCGTCCCGTGGGGGTGAAGCCAGAGAAAAATTTGGAAGTACGGTGGGATATGTTTGGCACGGGACAGCTCAGGACCAAGTGGCAGGATGCAATCTGCCTAAGAACGGTGAGAGGGGTGGGGTGAAAAATAGTCGCCTTCCAGGTTGTGATGGAAGTAACTATCCCGGAGCGCTGTTGCGCGATAAGGTAGGGCCGCCCTCTTTAACACGTCTTGTTGTTAGTGGTAGAGCAAATAGGTCTGCCCGTCCGAATCGTAGTGATAATCGGAATAGGCCCCCGGAAAAAATGAAAGTTCGAAGCGGCGAATTTAAGCGGAGTGTAGAAGTTAAGGGTTATACTGAAAACCAGTCAACACCCGTTACTGTAGGGGCGAGATGTGCGCCCCCTTCGGCTGATCAACCGAAGTTTTTAACTACCCCTGAACAGGACACGAGCACCCGGGGAAGTTTACGAAGGGGAAAAAGGAAACGTGAGAGAGTTTGGTGCTACCCTGGCAAAGGTAGATCCAGTACTCCGCGTAAGACCCCGCAGCTACCAGAGGTATGTCTGTTGGTTTGAATGGTGTTTTTGACCTTGGAATACGTGTAAAGAGTGGTCGTGTTCCGAGGTGTAAGGAGGGTTGAGACGTATAAAAGAGAGGCAAAACGAGCTAAAACCATACCGAGTAGTGACTGGTGAAGTTAATGCATCTAACTTGGACTCGAATATTTTGCACGCTGAAGGGCAGTCAGCGAAGGATAAGTTTAGTAAGGATAACAGTGGTGATTTTTCTGGCTCATAATTAATCAAGAATAGTATTCACGCACTTGACGCATCAGCAAGAAAATATTATTCTGTACCCACTCCTGAGTTTTCCTCTACCCGCGTGTCGCTGCAATCTGGGGAACGTGTTGCTAATTTATCGGAGTTTACGAGAGCGGTTGGTGGTGATGACATGCTGGATAGAGGTGACCATACAGCTGGGGGACAGCTGTTCAAGGGAACCAGAGCACTAAAGACTCAGGCGTTCAAGGCGGTATTACATACGGGAAGCCCAGCGTCCTGCATTCAGGAAAATGTATGGCTGGGAATGCTTGCTTGTGGTGCTGCTTTAAAGGGCGAATTGAAATCTGTGGATAGGAAAACTTGGGGAGATTTTCACGGAGTACCCTTAATTACCTCGTATCAAGTGCGGTTGAATATTTACCTAGGGAATAGAGGGAAAATTGACAGTGGGTCAGTTGTTTCTATCTCTGTTTGTTTGGCGGTATATGCACACGTTTTACCTGATAAAGCGATGGGGACCGCGATATTATTGGGTCGAGATAGCTGGAAACATTTCCCTATTCGAAAGTACCGAGACATGAGTGCATTAACAACAGTACTGACTTTTGAAACCGGAAAATATTTCGCAACCAATGATCAGCGGGTCAACCAATGGGTTAGCAATGCTGTAGGTGTGATTGAAGGGGAAAAGTAGAGGTATCGCTTGCCGAATGCTATGTCTTGGCAAAAAATAAGCCTTACCAATGCTATTGGTAGTCTGCAAAAAAGGGCCAGTAATACATACGTTTTGGAGATGATTGGTTTCCTTAAGAGGCCATCGTTGAGGCAGGCAACCCAGAAATTCCCATGAAAATACTAAGTTCTGATGATGTTTATGTGCAAAGGGGTATGCGGTTGGGTGTCGGCGGTGGGAGGTTGATATAGTGCGAACTGAAGAACGCTGAAATATAACAGAATGTGATGCCGAGCATACATGCTATAGAGAGAACTAGCGATGCATACGGTATAAAAGATGAACCACCTCCGGCAGTTTCGTCCAATTTTGAACCGTTACAACGGAAAGCGTTCATCCAGACTATGGAACAGAGTACCAGCGTATTTGCGCCAAATTATTTTCGGTTTTGAGGAGAGTCTATGGAAGGCGGATGCCATTGATTATCTTGGGAACTTACTCTGTAAATACTCACACCGTGTTTCAAAGCATAGCACGGATTTAGGACATGTTACTGTTGATCCTTTCCACGTTATTCTTAACAAATATGCGCAATCGGTGAAGCAGCGACCATATCGTCATTCCCCTGTGTTGGCTGTAAAGGTGGAAACGGACATTGAAAACTGGTCTTGGCTTGAATTTTGCAATGATCATATTCAAACTGGTCGAGTCCGCTGGTAGTGATCGCAAAAGAAGATGGCCGCATAAGGTTAACTTGCAACTAAAAACGAGTAAATGTGCGGTCCATTATACCAGTTATGCCTTTACCTTTAGCCCATGATTTGTTATCCGACCTTGGTGGTGCGAATGTTTTCAGTACTATGGATTTGGTCAGTGGATATTACCAGTGCTCGATACATCAAGATTCCACGATTCAACCCCACTGACTATTGTCTGTACGCAAGATGGAAACTGCGAGTGGGCTGTGATGGCGATGGTTCCAATCGATTATGTTGCGGGTGTGTGATGGGTTGCAACGTGTTCGACTTTTTATTGATGATATCGTGTGTTTCTCGAAAGACGGAGCAGAGCATGTGGATGATCTGGAGAGAGTTTTCGAACGACTTACGACGTTTGACCTAAACTTAGCGCCAAAGAAAGCCTATTTAGGTGTGCGCGTAATCAAGTATTTGGGTCACCGTGTGACGGCGAAAGGAGTAGAAAGAACCAGATGCGGGTAAAGTAGAAGCTAAAACAAAATCACCCATGCCCGCAAATATCAGCCAGCTACGATCGTTGTTGGGAGAGCTATCGTATTACCGGATTATTTTGCCACGGATGGCAACTGCTACTCGACCTCTGGATAACCTCTTGAAAACGGAAGTTAAGTTCGTGTATACCACCAAACATGTTGATATAGTACGGCTTTTGTTGAAAAGATTGTCAAGCCCAGACGTTTTAGCCTTTCCCGACTTTATAGCGGCAATATCAGGAGATCGACCTTTCCACTTCATTACAGACGCATATATTGATGCGTTGGGAGCAGTAATTGAGCAGAGACAGCCGGGTTCGTCCATCCAACCTCTGGGCTTCCTGAGCAGCACAACACCGCCAAATGAAATAAATTGGAGTGCCACGGAACTTGAATGTGCTGCCATTGTATCGGCTATGAAGAAAAACAGGCAGTTGTTCTACGGGATACCTTTTGTTGTAGTGAGTGATCACCAACCGTTAAAAAACTTGGAAAGTTTAGCGACCAAAGTAAACACGGTACATATATGGTACGATTTCTTTAACGCTTTTACGTATACCTTGGAATACAGACCGGGCAAAATCAACGGCAATGCAGATTTGATGTTGCGCTTACCATTGCCTGCAACAAAAGCTGAAAATGAACCCGATGTCCGATTATCCGATCCTGTAGATATCAGCATATATTTGATCGGTGCAAGCGGGGTATGAATGTTGCGCCAAGCGGGACCAATCGGTTCAAGCTTGGAAGGGTTTGAAGAGCGGAACCCCGGGCTTGTTTTTACGGTGGGGGAGAGAGAACTGAGGACTGCACCGCTAACTACCAACGAAGAGTCAGCTCGAGTTTGGCGGGTGATACAAAAAAAGCGAAATATAAGACAGTTGACCACAGCAGAATCGCAACGTACCTTTGCTATACCGGATGATACTCCTCTGGTAGAACCGACGACACAAGTAGTAAGTGGCAAGTGGAAACAGGGACTTGTATTGCATGCTTGTCCAATGACAGAGGAAGGAAGAAACATATAGGGTATGAGTGGAAAGAAAAGGACTGAGATGACCTATTTTGTTGAGGAAGGTGGAAGCGATGCTGGTGTAGCTGATAGTCAAGGATCAGTAGAAAATGAGGTGAAACTTCCAATAGAGGAATTGGAGAGTATTAAAATGCGAGAGTTCGGCGAAAGATTGTGTAAAAAATGTGCTAGTGATTGGCCTATAGAGCAGCTAAAATAAGAAAGAACGCGAATTTGAATTGAATGTGTACTTGCCGGCGTTTCAGTTGAAAACATTACGGAGGAAGTAATACTGGGAACATTAAATAAAGTGGAGGTGGAGCGTTTAGTCGCACAAGGAAAATGATGGAACTCCCTAACTTGCAAAAGCTGTTGGTGAAACGTCTTACCCCTGAACCCGCCCATCGCGATAACAGGAACCCTGGACGGTTTTATCTATAGCTAGGAGAGGAGCCTGTGAGGACATATGTGCCGCTGCTGCTGAGACCTTGGGTGATGGATTGTACCCGCAAGGAAGCTGTGAATTTGGGTAATAAGTATTCCTTTACAATGTTACAAATATATTATATGTGGATTGGAATGACGGACAGTGTTTAGTGGTGGATCAGGAGGTGTTATACCTGCCAAGCAAGAAAACTGCGCGAAGCACCGTCAGATGGCCATTAGTTTATTTGCCGTTACCTAGCCGCCCGAGACAGATGGTACCATTTGAGTTGTTGGGACCGTTGCCTGAAACGAAGAATGACAACGTTTATGTGTTTTTGATTGTAGATATATTTACAGTAGTAGCCACGCAGAAGAATATGCTATAACAAAGGAAGCGAAAACAGCAAGAGGATGCGCTGCAAGTATTGTAGATGGTTACATACCAAGTTGGGGATGTCCAAATACTTTTTTGTCGGATCGTGGGATCGTGGAACTGGGTTTATATCTCAAGTGAGCAGGGAGGTGTATGAAACGCAGGGAGCAGCTAATAAGATTACGAGCTCCTAGTATCCTCAGACGAACGGAATGGTTGAAAGGCTAAACCATACCCTTTCTTTGTCAAATGTTGTCGTATTTATTTGAGGATGACCAAAATAACTGGGATCATATGTCGATGCATGCGGTGATAGCACACAACAATAACGTTAGTCGAGGTACATGTTTAGCCCCAGACGAGGTACACATCGGCAGATAATCACGGTTGACTGTGATGATATTGGAAGGAAGAGGTGTTAAGGACCATCAGGATCAATTGGACCATCTTGAACTCATGCGATATGGGAAAGTGAAGGCATATGAATTGGTAAAAGAGGAGGATCAACTAGTTAAAGCCAGACATGAAGCGCCAAACGAAAACCTTGCAGAGTTAATAAATCGACGTCCTAAGTTTGAAGTAGGAGGATGGATGTGGATTTATCACGATGAAAGCACGATTTCAGGTGGCGGAAAACATCCCAGGAAACTGACGCTAAGAGTAGGAAGTTTTCTTTGGCTGCAAAACTGACTCAATGTTGGACAGGGCCGTATACGATTCTATTTGTAGGACAAGGTACGGCTGATGATGGGGAAAACGGTCGGATCTAACTTGCGGTTGGTTGAGCTTCGAAAGGATGCACCTGGAAGGGGAGTCAACGCAAGGGTGTCCATGTATAGGTGTAAGAAGTGTTATGATCCGCATGAAGGAGAGGAAGGACCGAATTTTCTGCCATGGGCTATGAGTAGTTATGTGTTGAGCACGTATTGAGAACGTTCACCCCCTTTTCATTTGACAGCCGAAGATGTCTGTATGGAATTAGACCATTATCGAATCAGGCCGACGTTTATAACGAAACACATAATTTCGAGAGGATTAGGAGGCAAAAATGCAGTTCAATATTAAACTAGTTGGGATGAGGTATCGGTAAAGACTTAAGAACATGAGACAGATTGGAACAGTCCGGAACTTTAGTATCTAGATATTGGGCAGGAGACCTGATTCAAGAAGGCGGAAAAGACGCAAAGTACACAAGATATCGAGTGCGGCTTGCTAACCGTACACCTGCATGTGCGAGAGGCGGGCAACATGTCGCTACCGGATACAAAGTTTGTTGTGATACTCGAGGGAGACCAGGAATTTACTATCGTGACATTATTGGGTCGTACATATATTTCAAATCTTCCCGCGCAGGTTGAAAAACTGGCGGGAGCTGTGGTGGTGGCTGAAGATGGCGAGACCAAGGAACTGCCTCACACCATCAAGTTGCTGGACCTGGGGAAGCGCTACAACGTGCATCTTTCCGAGGAAAAGCTGACAACTGTTAGCGAGGATACTAAAACTTGGTGCTGGCACGCACACGTAACCTCTAGTACTAAGAAATTTTTGCATGCGTACTAAGTACGGGTTGGGTGGTTCAAGACTATGGGGTCAAGTACGTTTTATTGGTGAAGCACGCACTGCCAAGCACCTGTGGTCCTCGAGAAAAATAAAGTGGAGTAGTCCACATTATTAGCTAGTTAAGACTGTCCTAGTTGTTACAGCAACAGTATCTACGTGTCAGTAGGGATTTCATTATGCACTCATCGGAGAGTGTCAATGAACTTGGGGGGGCAAATGTGGTGATACTGGGTGTTGTTTAGCTTTTAATATACATATTTCAGTTTCATTGAAGTTTAGTATGAGATCGTGGGTTTCAATGTAAACCAGTAGGATGTCTATTTATTGGAACAAGTCTTAGACTTGTAAAGGAACGGCGTTTTCAGAGGCAGTTTAAGTACGTTCTATTGAAGAATCGTAGAAGATGAGGTCGTGAAGGACTGTTGATCACGTTCTACCAAAAGAAAAGAGATTCCAGAAGCATATCACAGGTCAGTTGAGAGCGTTTGAAATCAGTTGAGAGAATATGTACAGTAACGAACCAATCATCAGCAGAGAGTTTGGTGATCTACCGAAACAGAGGCAAGAGTTGAAGATGGGGTAGCTGGAGGGATGATAGCTTATAAGTATAGGATGTGTTAAAGATAGCCTTGAGAGATGAGCAAAGCTCCCGTCGAAAAGAACGACACGCAAATATCTGACTACGTCGTTGAAGGAAGAGTGGAATGCGAGCAGTAGGAGACAGCAAGACGAGCAGATGTGCCCCGCCACACCCCAACCCTCCCAGTACTCGTTTCCCGGCCCCCAACTGCAACCGAGACGATAATAAGACATAATAAACTATCCTTGAATTAAGCTACTGTTGTATTGATACTACGAACTAATCAGCACATAGCATATTCTGCTGCTGTGTGAGAGAAGTCAGAGAGCTACCATCGGCTTTCATCAAATATTTGAAAACGTTTTTGCACGAGACCTCGGAGGCATTATAGGCGAATTCGATCACAAGTGCAAGCAACCAGCTACCGATATCCAACCCTTCGCTACAGCTGTAGCCTGGACACACCGCCCGTACCCTGGCCGACATGAACAGGAACAGACTTCGTACGGTATTATCCGCGACCGTATGTGCTGTGGCCGCATTTCCACAGTGGCAGCAGCTGCGCTTGGCACTTTTGTCTCCTGGCGTGGATAATTCCCAGTCGGACGACGATGCCCCCAAACCCAAACGCAGGCGTTGCAGTCGCCCTCTACTTGACTACAGTAACAGTGGGTGGGCAATCATGCTCCGTCAGACGGCCCTACTCTCCGACCCAACGACAAAGAAAGCTGCGTATTCCCGCAGGAGGTTCCACGTACCGTACCCTTTCTTCAAGGAGCTGGTGAAGGAAAAAAGCAAAACGAGCCTGCTCAACCATGCCTGTTCGTTCCATCGAAAAAATTCATAACGCCAGCTTTGACAACAACGAAAACATGCACGAAACGAGCACGCGAATAGCGAGAAAAAAACGTCCTTCCAGATCCACGGCCAAAGAGCACAGAACAAAACAATAACAACACCCACGACGCATCCAAAACCAAAAAGAAAGCAACCACCACAAGTAAATAAAGCGTGCCTGTCTCAAACATTTCAGTTAATTCCACGAAAACGTTCGTAACAACAAAAACATGCACGGAACGAGCACGCGAGCAGCGGGGTGAAAAAACCTGCTCCCATGTCCACGGCCTAGAAGCACATAAGTAAAAACAGAAAACAAAACCATTACTCATCAGACACCGAAACAAAACGCCGATAACCCTAGGAAAACCAAAATGACGCGCCTGCTCAAACATGCCTGCTTGTTTTATCAAAACGTTCATAACGCCCGCCGCGACAACAACTAAAACCTGCACGAACCGAGCACGCGAACAGCGAGAAAAAACCATCCTTCCAGATCCACGGCCAAAAAGCACAGAAAACAACACAAAACACCCACGTCGCATCCAAAACCCAAAAGGAAGAAACCACGACAAAGAAAAAACAAACGAGCCTGTCTCAAACATGTCTGTTGGTTCCATCAAAACTTTCATAACGCTAGCTTTGACAACAACGAAAACATGCATGAAACGAGCACGCGAACAGCGAGAAAAAAGGTCCTTTCAGATGCACGGCCAAGAAGCACAGAGAAACAAGAACAACTACCACGACGCATCCAACCCCAAACAATCAGCACCCAGGACAAAATATAAAGTGAGCGTGCTCAAACATGTCTGCTCGTTCCATCAAAGCGTCCATAACGCCAGCCTTGACAACAACGAAACGAGCTTTTTCGTTCATATTATTTTCATCCGCTATTCCGCCGTGGCAACCTGTTATCGAATATGTTCAGAGAAATACCAAAACGATCCCCCGCTACAATGAAAACAAGCAATCAGTTCTCGTCGTTTTCGCTTCCACCACACAGACGTTTCTCCCCCCCACGCCCATTGCATGCCTCCAGCCACCTTTCTCCGGCGTCCAGTGCTTGACCACCGGCTGCGAGCCCCCGTTTCGACCGCTGCCCCGGCCGTTCGTACCCAGCTCGCACCCAGATGATCCCCCACCCCCCTTTGCAACTTCGCCTAAATGACTGCCTTCGATGTCTCTTGTGCCGCTTATGTCGCTATTGTAAAAGACTGCGCTGCCCACCGCGTGTGAAATGCTTCGGCATGGGCCCATGGAGGACGTTCGGTCGGCATGAAAGGCTTCTCCTTGAAACTGAAAGACGTCACTTCTAGTCGGGACTTGGCCGACGCCATCGAAACGCCTGCCATACCCGCAAGGCCCGCCTTGGGCCGCGCCCGGAGCGGCGATACCTTGCCCACCGAAACCGGGCAGGCGGTTTCGCACCGCCATAGGGGCCTCGTTGGCGTGCTCGTTCTGCCCAGTCACGTGCCGTCCCGAGTCTTGTCCGGCCGACGGGCTCACGCGGCGGGGGTCAGTTGAGCCGACAGAGCTGATGGGAGACTCGTTGCCATCCCACAAGCGGCCGCCCGAGTCGGTTCCCGATCGTGCCGCATGCTCATCGCGTTGAACGCGCGTACCAAGGGGGTCGGGCGATGACACTGGCGTCCAGTTTGTCGAGTTCTTCTACGCTCTCTCTTGCTGAGGTGGCCCGTCCGGTGGGTGGGCCGCGTAGGCTCCCGACACTACATGACATTGTGTCCACGCGTGCATCCATATGCCCGTTGTCGCTCCTTGCTGAGCTGCTGTACTCGTCCGCCGATGAACGTCAAGACCTCGGTGGTTGCAGGCGGGAGTAGGACCTCGGGAGAAGGGCATCGATGTCCGCCGGGGCTGGTTCTGCATCCATCCCAACGTCGGCCACGCCCGACGTCGCGCAAGTGAGTGCTGCGCGATTGGTTAGTGCAAGCGCCTCCAACTTGCAACGACTTACTTCCACCAACGATGGCGGCATCGTCATCGTCAGGACCTGCCAGGAGCTTTATCCGTTTTTTGCGGACAACATCGGCTAGCTCATCGTGGCCTTCGTCTCGATAAAGCTTCTCATTTTCTGTCAGTTGCTTGGATTTTCGATCGTTCTTGTTGTAGTTCACATCCCGGGCAACTTCGGAGACGAGGACCTCGAGGTGGCCGCACATTCCTACCATTAGTTTCTCGTCTTGCTCGAAAAGCTCGACCTGGCGGGGGTTTTGCGGTCGTGTCGCAGTTTGCCATCTTTCACCTCGCGCTCGAGCTTCTTCATAACTTCTCTGCTCGCCCCTGTAGCTCGAGGAACCAGCATTTAGAGGTCTGCAGAAGAACGAAGGGATTCGGCTCCAGCGTTTAATCCGGGTTTTCCCTCCGCACCACCTTTGGCGCTGCCAACGTTGGGGCCAGAGCTCATGCTCATTGAGAAGTCCTTGCCTGGGCAGGAGCTGAGGGGACCAAATAAGACCCACGAGGGCATAATAGGGAGGGAGCCATCCGTCTGGTTTCGTCTTGTCGTCAAGGAAGGCCTCCTCTTCACGCTGTTCGTCGTCATCGCCTGAGGGGTCCTCCTCTTCTGCCGGATCTGGTGTGCCGCCCACGGCGTTGTCCCCCTCTTGCGCCTGACCCGCTGAGCCATCCACGGCATTGTCCCCCCCTGGCGCTGGACCCGCCTCCTATGGATTAGGGTTCCGCACAGAGACGAACAAGTCATCTTCCGTGGGAGAGTGCGTCCCTGTTGGATTAGGCCGCCTTTTTCGATCTGGCTTCCTCCTTTTCATCTGTTCGTCCACACAGAGCTTCGTCACCGGCGCATCCCTCAGGTCACCCCACTGGTGACCTCAAGGCCGCTGTCCGGTCGCGGGCTTGACCCTGGAAACCGCGAACGACGGTAGCACGAACGACGAAGGAATGGCCGTTGAACGAGAGTGGCCGCACGTTGGAACGCACTATACTAGAGATTCAATACATGCTGCATCTTCCGAAATAAGTAATCCAATCGGCACGTTTGAGAAACCGTGTTCCCGATTAACGCTGGCTATCTTACCTAACGATAGCAGGAACTCGCGCAGGACGACTGCAATTATCGGCACCGTCTGTAAGTCGGCGGAACGTGGACATTAGGTGTTGGGTTTTGTCTCATCGCCATGCTTCTCGCCAAATTACAAGCGAATGCGTTTTTCTAATTTTTTCCGGCGCCTTTTTAAAGGGACCCTGCGAAACTGCTGTTAACACACGACCGCACGCCCGACGAAAAACTAAAGCTAAAAACGGATTCAACGGCAATAAAAATAACAAACATCCACCACGACAACAAAAACGACAGCCAGACCAACAGACGGGGGGGTCGCGAGGGGGCGAAAGGTGGGAAGACTGACGCCTGGGGACGGCCATCCTCGTCATGATGCGTCCCGCGCGTTGAGACCCAAGTAGTTCGCAAAGTGCCGCGAGGACACCCGTTGCATCCCTATTAGCCCGAGTGCATGCCCTTGGCTTCTTGTTTTTGTTCCCGCTTATCCCTTGTTCTTCCTTTCCCTTTCCCTTTTCCTTTTCCGTTTTGTTTTTCTTCTTTATTCCGTGATCCCCTGTATCGCCTTTCGCTTATTTTCTGTTCGCTTCTGCTTGTGATATGCGGTTGCTCGATAATGATTTCCCGTATATGGCGGTTTCATGTATTGTGGGATTTTGTAATATGTGTCGAGGCATTATTTAGTATGCCTCGTGGTACCTGGTGTGTTTCTGTCTCCCTCCTGGGATCAGTCGATGATGTTAAGATACGACCCGGGCTTTGATGATAAGATACGGCCCGTATACATGTGAGGGTGGAGCGTGACGGAAAGGTACGGCTCACTCCTGTGTGGTGTTCATGATGGGCCTTTGACGACAGGTACTGGCTCTACTTGCGTGTGTATATTTGGGTATTTGGTGATACGAGTACATTATCTACGACTCTCTCCTTGACGACCCATGGTATAGGCACGTGGTTACACAGAACACTTTTGACAGCGGCGTACATAAACACGATCATCGGATTGCTTCGGGCCCGGAGGTCGTTGGAGCGCTATACTGTGTTAGAGGAGAGGACTGGCCATGGAGATGGTTTTCGAGGATTTTGGGCGGCAGGATAGACACCTGCAGGATGGACAGCAACAGCAGCAGCTGGAGATGGTTTTCAAAGATGTGGAGCGGCCGTACGGACAGCAGCAGCAGCTGGAGATGGTTTTCGAGGACTTTGAGCGGCCGTATGGACAGCAGCAGCAGCTGGAGATAGGTTTCAAGGGTTTTGGGCAGCAGCAGCAGTACGGAGGCGCCTGGCCACAGCAGCAGCAGCAGCGGCAGTACGGTGGCGCCGCACAGCAGCAGCAGCAACAGAACGGAGGCGCCTGGCCACAGCAGCAGCAGCAGCAGCAGCAGCAGCAGATACAGGACGTGAGGTCGGAGCTGGATGTCATCAACAAGCGGGATGCCCGTAGAGCAGCTGCGCGCGAGGAGCTGACGAATATGTTTCACGGACCTCAACCGCGTACCGTGCTGCAGAAGAAAGCCTGGTGGGAGAGGTTGCAGTCTGCCAAGCGACGAGCTGGAGGAGTTGGTGTTCCGTACCGGAGCTTCGACGAGCTTGGTGTTGCTAAGGAGAAAGAGCTCGTTTATGCTGAGACTGAGGTGGTGGAACTTGGCGTTGCTGAGCCCGAGGTGGAGAAGCTCGGTGATGTTTGTGAGCCGCTAGCTGCGTCTGTCGAACTTGGTGTTGTTGAGCCCGAGGTGGAAGAGCTCGGTTTTGCTGAGGTTGGGGTGGTGGAGCTTGGTGTTGCTTAGCCGGAGGTGGAGCTCGGTGGTGTTGGTGTCACGTCCCCGCCGCTTTCGTCGTTGGTGGAGCCGCACCAGCTGCGTGGGCATGAGGGGGTGTCGATGCAGTAGCAATGGGATGAGGACGGTGTGGGCGGCGGAGTGCCGCAGATTGGTTTGGGCCAGAGTGGCTCGTACCCCTTCGACCCAGGGAAACCAGACGAACGGGATGGGCGTTGGGGGGGGGGTGGCGACGGACGGCCAGGGGTGGAGCTCGTGGAAGAGGGGAGCAGCAGCAGCATCTGCGGCAGCGGGGCGCGATCTTTTCCATTCGATCCAGGGAAGCAGGCATGTTATATTTTTCAGTCTGGCCAACTTTCTTGTTGGTGGATTCAGTGGATTGGATTATATTGGTCTATTGTTTTGTTTTTATGCTTCTTTGTGTCTTAGCCGGCATATTTGAGCAAGGACTGCTGTAGTTGCGATGAGCTTGTACCCTGGTAGGATGGATCGCAGCTATGTGTGTGGTTGAATGGGAACTGGGCAGGAGAGCGAACGTTCCCGTTTGACCCAGGCAAGTCAACAATCGGCTGGTATGTGTGAGCGAGGGCTTTAGTTGTGTGATTGTACCCTACGGGTATAACGGACCACAGCTATATACGGTGTGTCTTGCTGTTGGAATCACGGAAGGGGGGTTGTGATGCCATGATTCTACAGACAAAGTGCACTGCTGTTTCGAACCAGTTTGTGATGGACTGATTATACAGCAAGCAACAGCGTATGATAATTTCGGATTTTGAGAACCGTCAGTAAACAAGATACGCAAAAATGTACTGGTGTAAGTGCACAACTGGCTACAACGGGCTGGTCAGGGGGGGGACAGGCTTCAGAGCCGGAATAAGTTACTTGGATAAAGTAGGAAAAACGGGGGGATGATAGGAAAAAGTTTCATGTGCCTGACATAACCCAGCTCCTAAAGTCACTGGGAAAAACTGTCATTGTGACCGACGCCCGACGTCCCAGGAGATCATCTGTTTCGTGAACTGCTTTGTAGTCCAAGAAAGTAAGACCGGGGGCCACCGCGGGAGACGCTTCTGTGAGTCCCGAGTCTGATCCCTGGGCAGCCTGCGCGAATTCGTCTTCAACGTCGTGGCGCAGGTCGGCCGATCGTAGATGAAGGGGCTCGACGTCCGGGGCCAACACACGAGAACCAGGACAATAAAGAAGGGGTACTTGTCGCGGTAGGGGAATTCTGTCTAAACACAGACAGCGTTGGTACGGATGACTACCCCGTTTAGTCCGGCAACTGCAACACAGGTTGATAAACATAGAGTGGGCGCACAATGATGACCGGTGATCACGTGTGCGTGCACGAGAAACGGGTAGACCGGGCACGAGCCGGCATCGCCCGATGGCCACGGACGTGCGATACGTACAATCACCGACCGTACTTGTACATGTGCATGCAATAAAGCGCAAGGTGCATTTGGTTGTGAGACACGCCAGCATTACACACATAACGGATATGGATAAAAGCACATTGAGGAACGCGCAGGCGTGCATATCCGAATGGCTAACGAGCATGCGAGCACGAGCAACGGGCAGACAGGGCCCGAGCATGTGGAGCACGAAGACAGCATTCATACATGCACATACAAAGCGTGGAGCACACATACTTGCATATAATATACCGACAACGCGCAGGCGTGCATATACGAATGGCGAACGAGCATGCAAACACGGGCAACGGACAGACAGGGCGCGAGCATGTGGAGCACAGAGACAGCATGCATACATGCACATACAAAGCGGGGAGCTACACTTGCATAAAGTATACTGACGCAATAACTAGTGTACGCGAGGATGCACGGCGGGCGAGCACGTAAGCAGGAGTGACGGAAAAACAGTGGGCAGGCAAGCGGAGCGCGGTGCTGGCAGACATACATACATGAAAGTACACATACATGCGTACATTCAATTCTAGCTTAACACATACACTCATGCACGTCAGCACGCTTCGAGCATACCGTAGTGCACGTCCGCACGCTTCGAGCGAGCATACATGCATACGCGTCTGGGCATTTGGTCGCGGGTCATGCCGTCGTTCGATTAATATATGAACATGCACGCAAATGATGATGACCGACGAGCGGACGCAATGACATGCGATGGGCAAGCGTGTGAGCCCGAACGGGCATGCATGTGGCATGTCCATGTGTACATATTCAATAATCATCTACTACCTGGTATACGCCTATCAACTGAGCGTTCAGCCATGACATCCAGAGCGGCTCAAACGCAGAGACCGAAAACAAAAGAGGACTGGCCGAGAAAGAGCCTTGTTTGCTGCCGCTCAGGGCATGATGTTTTATCACTCTGCCCCCCCCTCCCCTATGCTATGACGACATAAACTGACGTAGTCTAAGCAATAATGGCAGAGTGCGCTCGACCGTGGTCCAACGGTGGCAATACGGGTAGTTATATCTACGGCGCTGTTATCTAGCGTAGGAATATACACTGATTACTTCTGAAGGTTGCACGAGTACCTGATAATAGTTACCAGCCCTGACTAATACAAATAACCAAAGCAGTCACATTCCAATCGGTATCTTGTGGTGTCGGAAAGAGGAGTTCAACCGCACCACCGCAGCGTCTGGTGCCGCGTGCTGTGTCGCAGGTTATGTGACGTTTAAAAGATTCAACCGCTAAAGAGAGGCGGGTGTCCGTGACTTTACGCCTCTGGAGAGCAACGGCTTCTATTAGGTCGAATGTCCGGCAGTAACGAGAAACTAAGAAACACGTTACCATGTCTTCGGTGGATAATAACCTGATGCGTATGGGAAAGTGACCTGGCCTTGAGCAAAACTTAAGAGTCTGAAGCTCACTCGAAATAGGAGGTTATTGTGGGCGGGCCTATACCGTATATTTATAGTATTCACTGTTAATATGAGTGATGCACATTTGGCGCACGATATAGCCGATGCCAGGCGTGGCAATCAAATACACCGACAACGCGTGAAGATCCCTTTCGGCGTCATCACCATCATCATACCGAGCAGCATTAAATAATACGGATGAAGCACTCTGTGCTGCATTTTGTACATACGAATAGCCTCAAGCGTATCCATTGTACCGTCCAGTCGGACACAGAGAGTATATGTAGGATAGCTAATGCCTCGTTCCATGAAATTAAAGCGAGGTCAGTGCGAGACAGATACAATTTTCATTTACCGAGGCCTGTATACAACGACCGTCAAGGATGCAGCCCTATCCTGATCGTTAATATAATGCATGTATGTACATACGAGACGAGTATGCAATGCATCGAGTATTGTTTGGTGTCACGAGCATGTCGATGCAACGAGTATCTTAAACAAACAGACACCATGGTGTTGCAGTATGACCTACCAGTATAATATAATGCTGATCTAATGCTGGCGACACTCATGGTATGGGCCTGTATCTTAGTATAGATACTGCTGTACTCGTAGTGGGCAATAATAGAAGTACTGCTGTTACTGTAATGTAGATCAGATGCTCCCTGCACGCTTCGTGCTCTTAATACGCATACACTACGAGATATAGTAGTATCGAAGTATACCAGTAAATATATGTACTGGGAGTACTACAGCAGCAGTGTGTTGCATACAGTAGTTCCGAAACGCTGCGATTGATGGCAATACGAGCAAATCTGACGGCGGAAATACTGCGGGTACTGCCAGCACGGGTGTATGCGATACGAGTGACTGATATCCTGCCAGCATCAAGCCGATATGTGTGCGTATGGTATATCACCAGTATTATATACTCGTACGAGTACTATTAATAGGTACCAGGCACGAGATGGATATGATATTCATACGTACGAGAAAAAAATGTATGTGCACGTACTGTATATACCAGCCCACTGAAGTACGAACAATCCGACTATGTATGTACGTACGTAGGGATCGTACGGTCCTACTTACTCGTAGGAGTGTATCGCGTAGTGCATACTACTGTAGACAACATTCCGTGATGTATCGGGGGTGGTATGTACAACTAACTGCATATAGTCGTAGACGGTACGTAGCCAAGTTCCAGGCATATACACCGCGGTCGCACCATAGTATACGACGAGAACGACGTATCGTCGTGCGTAGTCAACGATGTCGGCGTTTGACAGTTTCGGAATATCGTGTGCCGATTCGACGAAAGTGTGATTATTTGCAGTACGTACATGTGCCGTTTCGACCAACGTATATGTGCCATTTCGACCAACAAAGTAAACCGACGCGGTACCACGTACGCTTGGATCGTTTACGAGTGGATTGAGTCGTATCGACCTCGTGCCTTTTATGGCTGCTTGCCTAGCCTTCCCCCCCTCAGCGCATGCGGGCAGGTCGCGCGTGGCTGTGGGTTTGCGGGTAATCAGATGGGCTACGTATATACATACCTGGGATATGATACTGCTGTACAGAGATCTATACTTCATTCGTAAACCGAGATATGTCTTTGTACTCGTACCGTACGTGAACTTCAAGTATCCCCAGAATAGCAGCAGTATATATAGTAGTACTCGTACAGTAGTAGGATTGCACTCCCAAATACTGTACTCGTACATCGTACGACGACTACTTGTACTGAAATACACGCAGTAACAAGAACACCAGTGATCCTGAAATAAATGTTGACGGTATCATGCGAGACAGACATACTCATCGCCTCATACACCAGACGGCTACAAACTTCGTACAGTCCGAGTGCAAACATAAATAGTTCCACGCGTGCACTGCTGTGTTCCTCGTACGTCTCTCTGTCTGCGGTACAGATTCGTAATGTATTCGTGCGTTTTATCAGGTACGTGCCAGTATCATACAATGTGATACATACCAGGATCCTATGTACCGTTTCGACGCACGACGTCGGTGCGGTGTCATTCTGATCGTTAATAAGTTTGTTGCACCAATATTTTTCCTTACATGGATGCATGCCTAGCCTCTCCCCCCCCCCAACGCGTGCGGATAGGTCGCGCGTTGGTGGTGGGCATGCAGGGGTGGGCGCATTGAGCCTGTATTTCGAGTCGGCTACACGGAGATCCATTTTATGTGAATCTACAGTGCTAAAATTGCGAGTATCAAAACGTATCATGAGCAGCTTCTACTCATTGTGGTCGTACACCTGTCCAGGCACCACACGCACAGGGTTCCAAGCTTAGCCTGCCGACTGTACTCCTACACAATATCTCCCTGGGTTCACCATTTTACGGCTGGACCAAGGTCTAAATACATGCCACTCACCTTGAATCCAGTCTGTGTTCGTTGTAGGATCAGTCCGGCCACACAGGTCCTTCCTTGCTCGCTATCCAACGTATCCGTCTCTGTTCTCACATATTGGGAGGGTAGAACGTCCATGTTCTCGCAATGCATCCACATTCCGAGGTCCAGACAAGTACAAAGCGGGTATTCGAGCATTCGAGCATACACTGTGCGATAGCATGCAATGCGTGTAATTCGTGTGATACATAGGCACAGAGGTGGTACGTGCGGCAATGCTTCATCTTTCGTTCGTCGGGGCCGTATCGAGTAGACACGTCGTTGTAGTCCGACCTCCAGATACTGACCCCGTGCCCAAACGCCATCAGTATCTTGGAAACCTTAGGTGACGGTTGACTATCGTCACCTTCCCACTAGAGTGCAGCGGGGAGTGTCTCACCACTTGTTCCCCACTCATACTCCAAGCCCTCCGCGCGTAGCTAGTATAGGTAGCTACGACACATCACCGTATTTTCCGTACCCAAGCACCTGGACCGCCGTAACATCGGTCCGCTTGAGGGTGAGTCTAGCCGTGCTCGCTAGAAAGACGCCCCCGCCATGTTAAAGCAAAAACCTTCCCGAGGCAGCGACTCTTATACAGCAGTATTATTGTGGGTGGTTATATTAATCGTTACGGAGGTTTCGGGGTATCTGGTCCCAAATATGATCAGATTCAATCAGAATCGCGTCTTATGGGGTCTGTTTGGTGGAGAAAATGCTCCTCCGAGATACTATCATTGATAAAATCTGAGAACCAACGCCCAAACCGGTAGGGTGGATCGTAACTTATCCGAGTCTGGCGGGAAGGCTTCTTGGCCTGGGTTTTTGTTGGTGGATGAGCTTCGGCAAGTTTGACACTACCCGGAGAGTTTACTCTTCGGGTGGCTATCGCCACCGCACCGGGCCCCTTCGGCGCTAGGACTTACCTTCTTTTTTTTCTTTTTTTTATTCTCCGGCGGATGGGTAAAAATAAAGCTTACGCCCTCCACACTTCCACGTCTAACTTCGTGTCGTGTGTCAATTCACTCCATGCCCCCTACCTTCGGGGGTCAGGTCGGGTCAACATGCTCAAGCCTTCGGAGTGGTAGGTAGCAGTGGCCGATACTTCCGAGGGGGCATGGAGTGAATTGACACACGACACGCAGTGAGACCTGGAAGTATTGAGTTTTACCCATCCGCCGGAGGATAACGAAAAAAACTAAAAGATAAAAATGATAAAAATCTGACCAAATGGTTTTTTTTGCGGCCTTTTTCAACCACTTGGTATTATTTCAGAAAGTGGTTTGTGGTGATACTGGGTTTTATTTAGCTTTTAGTATACATGATTCACTTGAATTGAAGTTTAGTATGATATCGTGGGTTTCAATGTAAACCAGTAGGATGTCTATTTAGGGAAGAATTCGTATAATTATAAAGGAACCGTGTTTTCAGAGGCCGTTTGAGTACGTTATATTGGAGAATCGTAGAAGGTGAGGTCCTGAAGTACTGTACTGCTGAGAACGTTCTACTGGGAGAAGAGATATTCCAGAAGCATATCACAGGTCAGTTGAGAGCGTTTGAAATCAGGAGAAAAAATGAATACAGTAAAGACCCAATCATCAGCACAGAGTAAGCCGGTCGCCCCGGTAAAGAAGTGGTCATCTTCAAAGGCTACTATCATTGGTACCCAGGTTCGAATCCCACCGTGGTGATAAACTTTGACTTTATTTGAAACGATAAAAAGGAACCAATTGCTGAGAGCACCTTCGTGGTGTGGGCAGGCGGAATCCGACGCAAGTCGACAAGGGAAGAAAGTGCTGAAATCTGCTCGCGATAAAAATGCAAGGCAAGAACCGTAATGGGGAGGAGGGAGAAGAGCCTACTTTGTCACCCCGGATCTGAGTTACGACTAGCAAGGAGAGGGAAAGGAAGGGCGAAGTTAAATAATGGGATGGACAAAAAATTGAAAGAGAGAGTAAGACGATCTACGTAAACAGAGGCAAGAGTTGAAGATGGGGTAGCTGCAGAGATGATAGCTTATCAGTATAGGATGTGTTTAAAATAGCCTCGAGAGATGAGCAAAGATCCCGTTGAGAAGAACGGCACGAACATCTCTGACTACGTGGTTTAGGAAGGGTGGAATACGAGCAGTAGTAGACAGCAAGACGAGCAGAGGTGCCCCGCCCCACCCCCACCCTCTCAGTACTCGTTTCCCGGCCTCCAACTGCGGCCGAGACAATAATAAGACATAATAAACTATCCTTGAATTGAGCTACTGCTGTATTGATACTACGAACCAATCAGCACATAGCATATTCTGCTGCTGTGTGAGAGAAGTAAGAGAGCTATATACCATCGGCTTTCATCAGAGTGGCGTCGTCGGCATACGTATCCTGCTCGGCTCCATCGGGTCAACACCATGTCTTCGTCTCCGCTTTTTTTTTTTTTTTATTTTTTTGGTTTTTGGTAATTGGTTTTTGTCTTTGTCTTCTTCTTTTGTTTTTATTCTTTTTTTTTTTTTTTTTTGTTTTGTTATCTTTTTTTTTTTTTTTCCTTTTGTTTTTTTTTTGGTTTTTTTTTTCTTTGGTCTTGTTTTTTTTTGATTTTTTTTGGGGTTTGGTTTTTTTCCCCTTATTTTTTTTTTTTTTTTATGGGGGGGCGTCGCTTTGTTGGCAAGGAGGGACGTGTTGGCTCTCCCAGTGAGCACCGGGATGAGCTCATTCGCGTTGCGTCTGAACGCGACATACCGTCGCCCCCGCACATGCTCTTGCCGCTGGCCACGTGTGCTTTTCTCTATCGCCGCTCTTATCTGGCAGTAGCCAAACAGCTTGCCCAGCCGCCTCTGGAGGCGAGCGAGGTTCGTCTCGTTGACGATGGTGTGACGGATAAGCCTGCCTCATCAAGGAGGAGGAGGAGGAGGAACATAATGATGACGAGGAGAAGGGCCTTGTTGTCGATCGTCGGAAAGAGGATGGGCAAGGTCTGGCCGCTGCCTCTCTGAGCGGTGGAAAGGGGAAGGGAGCTGCCTCGGCGGGTCCTGAAGAAGAGGAGGGATAGGGCCCCGCGCCCAAAACTACCGACGTAAAGCCGATGAGTCTGAGTGTTGGATCAGATGGGGTGTCTTCGGGCGAGACGGTAGCGGCATTGAGGTCGCACTATTAGAGGGTATGAATTTTGAGGACCAGTGCCGAGCGATGGGCATGCACCCCAACGACGCTACCAGGGGTGCCACCGCGGCTGGTCCAGGTGGGGCGATCGTCCCGATGGGTGGTCAGTCCCAACAGAGGGGTTCTCGTGGGGGGAAGTCTGGGTTCTCGAGCGGGAAAAAGTATGTTTCTCGCGAGGAAGAGTTGAGTCTTTCGCGTAGTACCGCGTTGTCCTCGGCAACATATGAGAGGTATGCTCGAGCTTTGCATGACGAGGAAGATGAGGCTGTAAATCGGCTGGCAGCGGTAATGAGCTCGAGTGAGAAATTAGCTATTGAGCTGTCGGAGTCTGATTCTCAAGTCGCATCGAATGTCAGCTCTCCCAGATCCGAGCACGCTGCACCGAGCTCATCGGGCGACCTTTCTCACTACACTTCCTCCCGTGCTGTTTGTGCCTCAAACAATCGTTTAGATGTTGTTTTGGGAGATCAGGGAGATAAAAAGAAGAAAAGCTAAGAAAAACGTGCAGAGTTGTATCTTCCCGGTCTTCCCGGAAGACAAGGAGAACGAGTTGGCAAAGGAGGTCGCGAGGTTGGATACGGGCGTGCAGGCGGCCAAGCAACGTACGCTGAACCAACGTCATCGGGAAAACGCCAGTGCGAAAGAATGTCTTCGTCGGGGAGAGAAAGAGGCCTCACAGAGGGCTATCCTTGAAGAAAAACTGCGGAAGGCGGAGCGTGCAAGAGCCGACCACGACGCTCGGGTCCAGGCTCGGCAGGACTTCGAGAGGGAGGAGCCCAAGCGTAACGCAGGTATGACGGCAAGAATGGCCAGCGCGGTGGAGGAGCGCGAAGGAGTCCTCCGCCAGAAAAGGGCGGAACTGCGAAAGGAGCAAAAACAGCGCAAGGGCCGGGGAGACCGGGAAGCTAGCCGACTGGAGAGGGACAAGGATGGAGATGGTCTGGTGGAAAGACCGTAGCAGTATACGTCCACTTTCAAGGACGAGGAAGAAGAGGTCGTGCAGGCCCGATCAAGCAAACGGCATCGGAAAATGTTGCCAACTTTTGTGGCCGACAGTGGGGCCTCAACTGCCACTGCACCTGCTGCGTCTGCCGCTTTTGCTGCCGCTGCGCCTACTGCTGCTGCTTGTGCTGCTGCTGCTGCTGCTGCGACTACTTCTGCTGCTGATTCTGATGCCGCTGCGCCGTCTGCTGCTGCTTCTGCTGGTGCTTCTGCTGGTGCTCCTTCTCCTGCTTCTGCCGCTGCACCGTCTGCTACGCCAACTGTTGCTTCCTCGGCAGCTGCACCGGCTGTGAATCCTGCTGCCAACCCTGTCGGAGCTGACGATAGTGACGTGCACATGTTCGATCGCCTAATCAAAGTGAACAACATAACCAAGGCGAAGTACCCGGAGATGGAGCACGGCGAAAGACAGGGTATTGCTGAGTCGACTGTGAGAGCGCAGTTGGCGGTGTCGGCTGGGCAGGGACCGCCCGCAGTTCCTGCTCCGGCTCCTACACCGGCTAGGGTGGAGGCACCACGGGAGGCGGGGTTTCAAGGACGAAACAACCTGGGGGGTCAGGGGGGG
>MEHQ01001210.1:0-181063 GCA_008828725.1 Saccharina japonica | reverse complement strand
GGGGGGGGGTGGGGCGCGGGGGGGTACTCAGCCGTGCGTGGTCGTAGTGGTATGACCATGTACCCTCGCATTCCTATATTGCCGGGACGGGGCACGTTGCGGTTTCACCAGCCAGGCAGGCATTGCTTGCACCACGCGTGAAGCGCCGTAAGGTATTGGGCGAGTCGCATGAAGGGTGAGGTGCATCCTACTTAGAACCGCTTGTGAGGCAGAGTTGTATATGAGCGACAGCCTCCAATTAATTGGTTTGCTTTCTGGTGTGGCCACTTCCAGAGACAAGAAATGGGTACGTTTACCGTGTATCTGCCGCGTGGGTGCCTTAAAATATACACGCTACGTGATAATATCGTTCCCCTTGTGCGGAGTTAAGGCTCTCCACCCCGCAAAAATGGTCTAACTCGACCGCCAGCCGTGGTAACCGCCAAAAACAAAAACAAACAAAATCTGTACCCTGGTTGTCTAGCTCGCGCTGTGAGAGCCGTGGTTTACAGCATCGTCGACAACCGACGACAACCCAACCTATATCGTGTCCCTTTTTTTGTCAAAATTAATTAATCCACACCTCCCCTTCCCACCTCTCTATCTCTCTATATCTCTAGAGCAAATATGTCCCGCTAAGCATCCAATACCAGGTATATACATGTATATATTATATATGTGAGGGGGGCGTGTCAAGCAAAAATCATCGCGTTTCCTGTCGGTTAAATGTTGGGCGTTATCGGGCTATTTGTGGCAGTGTGAGCTTCACGAGTAAACGCTTCAGAACGTGCCACCGGCAGACGCTCGTCTCAAATATCCTAGGACCTATGTGCACGGCCTTTTGTACTCAAGGAAATATATGTGGGTGCCTGCAGCCTAGGACAGCCGGAAGCATACACTGCTCCTAACTGCGAAGGGGGGAGTACCGTTAGGACGACCACGACTATGGCGCCCTTGGATAGGAAAATGCGAAGTAAAATGCCTCTCAAGACGGACACTGCAAACCTACCGACGAACGATGGACCGAATTAACACCTCGGTTCCTACGTCTACAACATACGGGACAAAGCGTACTAAGTACGTTCGATATGTTTAGTGCGGCCTTATCAATGTAGCAGAAGCTCGAGACCCTAATGCTCAAGCGTCAACACATTTTTAAGAGTGGAGAAGCTATGGCCCACATCGATACGTCCTTTGGTGAGTAAATGCTCGGTTGGCTCCGCTTGCCTGCTGCACGTATGGTACTCGTCGCGCGAGGCGGTGTACAGTGGATGCGATCCATCGGTGCGAACTAGGGCACGATGGGCCAACAACATTTCCGAGGAAACAGAGTGATTACGCTTGTTCACAGGCGGTCGACGTTGAAAACAAGGCTACGACTTCTCCTTACTGTTAGGGTCACTCATGCTGTCCCCGCCGTGATGGTGTTCCAAAACCGGGCGGAAACAACTCACCAGCACGTTTGCCAAATCAGCAGCGGCGTTTTAAATTTCATCTTGAAGGTTGTCACCACCGTTCACTACAGCTTACCGACTCCCAGTCGTTGTTGTAGAGGAACGCGTTTTCCAACGCCGAGTCGTCTGCAGGCTTGAACACAACCGTGCAGCCACGTATCTTGAACTGCCGCGGGTTCATACACACGAGCGCAGCGAGGTGTGAAGGCAAACACGCGGCGGGCGCGTGTTTCATAGTGGGTATGGGAACATGACAGAGAGAACACAAACGCGAGAGCGATACCCGTTGGGATATATTTGCAGTCCGACAGCTGCACCTGGCGAATTAAGTTTGGTCTTGATGTGTCGGGTACACAAAGGAAGAAGAAACCCAGCAAAATTAGAACGCAAGTAGGGGCAAGAGAAGGAAGGAAACTTGACGTCATCATGACGGCAGCAAACCGTTGGCTGTTGTACTGTCGTCAACGTCCTGTTCCCCTTGTAGACGAAATAGTATATGCCACACTGTTTTTTAATTCATACCAGGTGCCAGGTATACGTGTTTAAATAAATGCAGAGGTAGTATACCTGGGCGTTGATGTAGAAGTTTTGAGTTTCAAGTTCACTGATGCCCGCTGTGTTGAAGTTGTCGAGAAAGAAGCCACCGCAGACCTCGGACACGTACTCGTTGTTGAACATGTTGGACAGTGTAAACGTTTCCGTCTTGCCAGCAGCATCCAAGTAGCAAAGGATCTGTTGCATGTTTTAGTACCAGTTAGGTGTGGTACGGTGGGGAGAGAGGGGTTGCAGGGCGTCATAAATCTAATCGCAAGGACTTTTGAAAATTTACAGCAATACAAATTTAACAACGTAGCTCTCAGGATGCGGACACAGAAACCAAATCGAACGAAGAATGCCACGATAGGGGTGCACTTAAAATGGTACGAAATATGGTGCTCCTCACCTGATTATAGTATAGGAGCTCTATACCCCACCCACACCCTGGCCATGACGTAACCGAATGTGTAACCCTGCGAAAAACGCCATTGCCTGGGTAAAACATGTTTTCCCTCCGGAAACTACAGCAACTAATTGCATTCCTGCGAACCCCTGCCCCCGTTCGACACATGTTCACAAGGCTGCGATACACCGTCAAAATAATTAAATATTTCATACGAATTCAAGATATTCATTAAAATGACGCATGCTATAATACGATAGGCATGCACCATGTTTTTTCTGAGAGTGGCCAAGTCAGGAGCTCCATACCCATTCCAATCGTGACGATACATATCTCACGAAAAACTCGGACACATTTCGTTCTACTGTGCCTCTGTTCTATACGAGTACTCGTAACATCCCTCGAGACGTCGCTCCGGGTTAATAGTGGAATGATTATGGTGTCACCACCGCCCGCAGACTTCGCTTGTAAGGGCCATGGTGGAGAAAGCAGCGTGCTCCGGGTGGGGTAAGGTCTACTTCACCGGCTCTAATTTTACCAGCAACCCTTGGGACGAACATCCCAGTTTCTGGAACGACCTGGTCACCGAGGTGTCACAAGACATCGACATCACCTGCGCGGACTCAGCTGAATCCCAGATGAGGATCATGGTGCCTCTCCTGCCGAGTCCTGTGCCAAGCGCTGCGGGTGCGTGTGTCCGTATGATGATACTAGTAGAAGCAGAAAAAATCCTCTAGTTAGGTCGGTTCCCTCTCGGGTACGACAATGCTTCCACCCATGTCTGCTAAGGATGGGGACCAGAGGCAGGCAGTGCGCTACAATGCCAGCACTATTTTTCCTTAGCTGTTCAGGGGAATGGGTACATCAATACCACCGTATGTATGTAACTGGCATCGCTTGTCATCGTAAACAATTTGTTTTTTCGGTCGATGCTTGCTTCAAAAAAGTGCAACCAACTAAAATGCCGAACGATCAAAATGTGACATTTTCTATCGAACCGCACAGCTTGGTTCTGAACACCATCAATGTTTTCCCCCTGCCATCGTAGATGCAACAACCGACAAGAAATCCATGAATGCAATCTATGTACGCGACAGGTATGTCCGACATGATTGCGCCTGTGTTGGGCGTGCTGTCGAAGAGCGACTACGGTGACGTTGTGTCCGTTGTCCTCGATGCGAGTGACGCTACCATAATGGCGTCTGCTGAGGTTCTGCGGGATGCTGGAGCGAGGGTGAGATGAAACCTTCGCCTTTTTTGTTTTTGTTGGTTTTGGTTTGAAACGGGAATTATGGTTCCGGTTGGTGGGTCAGGCACAGTTGAGCCTCGAGACTAACCAGCAGACGCGGCGCATGTAGTACTGTAGTCATAGTGGAATACCATAGCGACGGCTTCGGGTACGCGTATCGCGAGGTATGACCGTGGCGATCTGGCACAAAGCCATACGGCACTACAATTGAGAGCCACGCAAATGGGGGCGAAACTTAAAACACAATTCTCGCGAAGTATCTTGTCACCCGTTTCGCGTGGTTTGGTTGCTACCCGTTGGGATACAACTGCCGAAACTATGGCAAACACGAAGCCACGTGTGTGAGATGATGCAGGAGGAAGCATTCCTGAAACTATCAAAACCACCCTATCAAGCAGGACGAAAAACACGAGACTGAACATAGTGCATACGACGTATGAGCCATGTGGCGGCCGAAACAGGGTGCCCACAGGGTCGCCCAGAGGAGGGGCGCTGGCGTTTTCTGCCGAATCCCAACTTTGTGCTTACGCAACGCAACTACCTGACATAAACTGTCAGCAACTAGAACAAATACTCCGCGGTGAAATTACTAGTAGTTGGCAGCTATGAACGAGACGCATGAGAGCATGTATCGTCCTCACAAATCACCAGCAGAACAACGAAAACATCTACAAGTATAATACAACAAATGTATTCCGCGGATCCGCGGGCCTAAAACTGACGAGCTCGAAGAGAAACAGCACGAGCCAACGAGCTCCAGCGATGTAGTGGTGATACTTATTCCGGTCCGTAAAGGCTCGTGGGGCCCCGTCAAGCAATATCGGGCTTGTACATGCCCGAGGATAAGGCCCACGACGGACCGGTTGTCCTTGTATCTCCCATGAACACAAGAAGATACCAGGTAAGTAATTACTTATAGTTCAAGACATACCGCGTAAATGTTTGTGTCCGCCTCCGAACCACACGATATCAGGGGCGTGTCCAAGGACGGGGGAAGGGTAATCGAGCATTTTGGAAACGTCAAGTACTATGTTCGGACGCGCAGTTCGATACAAATGCGTAGCACTTTTTGTCCAAGTTTTCGAAGGGATTTAGGCACTACCAGCTGATCACGGAACGTGCTACGCTTCCTTAAGTGACCAGGAAGGTACGACTTAAATAGCAATCCTTTGTTTAAGAAAAAATAGCTCATCGTGTACTTAGATTCTCTAGGAGGAAGTGGTGTCGATGCAGGTGCACGGAGATACTCAAGGTACTGACAAAATTCTTCTTTCTGTAGGTCGATAAGTTTCGCTGGATCTACAGTAGGGAAGACAGACACTGCGCTCATGAACAATTCACGATCGCTTTCGACAGGTGCTACATCGTGCAAATTAGACGCGGATAATTCGTAATCACGGGGTCCAGGTGGGTAGTAAGGTCCGTCTGTCGGTACGTTACGACAAATTGCTGCCAATTTGGGCTCGGATGGGACGGGTTCCCCGTTGACTTCGCTAACGATACGAGACAGGGTATCCGGGACAACATTAAGTTTTCCGGGGACATGTTTGACTGTAAAGTCGAAATTTTGAAGACAGATAGCCCAGTGGGTGAGCATATTAGAAGTATCCTGCATATAGTACAGGTACGTGAGTGCCTGGTGGTCGGTGCAACACGTAAAGTGTCGACCCCAGCGATACGGACGCCAATGGGTTAGAGCCCATACAACAGCAAGACATTATTTCGTCGTGGCGCTAGTAGTGACTTTGACTACGTGAGAAACGCTTGCTGGATTACGTGACAATATCTAGCTCCTTGTCATCTGTGCTACCCTTCGATGGTTGTGCGAGGAAAGCACCTACACCTTGCTCTGAAGCGTCGGTGTGAACGACAAATTCTCTCGAAAAGTCGGGAAAATGAAGGACAGGGGCTGAGGACAGAACATCTTTGAGTTTCTGGAAGGTGGTATCTTGTTCCGAACCCCAAGCTTTTTTGAAACTCGCGTGTTTTTTGTAATCCTTTCGAGTTAGTTCGACAAGCGGTGGAGTAAGATCATAATAATCTTTTACAAAACGCCTGACATAATTAACCATGTCTAAGACAGAACGGAGGTCTTTGATGGGTTTCGGCGTGGGCAGGTCTCGAATCGCATTGATGCGGTCGGTACTGATCAAAATACCTTTTGCGGAAATGACATGACCAAGGTAGTCGACTTATTTCTTACCAAACTGAATTTTCGACGGTTTCAGTGTCAGGCCTGCTGCTTGCAACGCTACGAACATTTTCTCGAGGGAGACAATGTGGCTCTCGAAGGTGTGATTGATGCAAATGAGATCGTCCATATACGAGAGAACACCAGAGTCGGGGCCAAGGTGACCCAGAGCTAAAGACATAACGTGTGGAAATAGCCACGGCGCATTCGCTACTCCAAACGGCATACGCTTAAAACAGTACTTGCCGGTCGGTGTCACGAAGGCGGTGCGGTCGACGAGCTCCTCTGCCACCGGTAGCTGCCAAAACGCGCTGAGGATGTCGGCGACGGAAATGTAGAGGGCGTCTCCAACGGCATCCAGGCAGGACTCGAGGCTTGGCATAGGCCAGCTCTCGCGGATGATGTGGCGATTGAGGGTGTGGCGGTAATCAACACAGAAACGGGGACTGCCATTGTTTTTGGCGACAATAGTACAAGGGCTACCCCAAGGACTTGGCCGTTTTTCGATTATTCCCCATTCTAACATCTCTTTGACACACTTGTCAATGACAGCAGAGGTGCGGGGGTTAGGACGGTATGGGGGACGGTCGACAGGACCAGGCTGTTGGTCCGCATTTTCACCGTTGGATACTGACATGGTGCTCGAGAGAGTGACGGGTCAAATCAACTGCCGTCTGACGCCAATAAGGGATAGATCTCTCAGAACACCGTAGGGAGTGGTGAAGCTCCAACGCGTGGGTGAACCAGCGTTCCTCTCAGGCAACGGCCGAAGGATGGGGTTGGTGTTCACAAACACCGGACAGACAGAGTGCTCGGTAGAGGGACAGATATATCAGGAAGAGATGGGAGCAGACGTGGAAACAGAGTGAGAGAGGTGCGGGGGCAAGCCCACGCATCGCTCTCGGACGAAAGGCACAGACAACGTGCCGAGGAAGCATCACAGAAGATGCCCTTGCGTGCCTCGGTGCGTTGTACCCTTTACTTGTGGCTCGGAGCCTCTGGGAGAGAGACATCGCTCCGAGGACAAGGTACAGACAACGTGCCGAGGAAGCATCACAGAAGATGCCCTTGAGTGCCTCGGTGCGTTGTACCTTTTACTTGTGGCTCGGAGCCTCTGGGAGAGAGACATCGCTCCGAGGACACTATTCCGAGGAGAACTCATGGAACGTCCCCAGTACGTAGTGCTAGGAATTATGGACAGACACAAGTTGGCAGTTGGGTTCGCAGAGCAGGGACTCTTTTTTTTTTTTTATATTATTGTTATTGTTATTTATTTTATTTATTATGATATTATTATTATTAGTATTAGTATTATGTATTATTATTATGATTATTATTATGAGTTATTATGTGATTATGATTATTATTATTATTACTATATTTGATTATTATTATTGATTATTATTATGATTATTATTATTATGATTATTATAGGATTATTGATTATGATTATGATTATATATTATGATTTTATATGATTATATATGATTATGATTATAATATGATTTAATACCTGGTATTATTATATAATATTATTATTTATTATTATCTTTGCCATCCGACAATGTGTAGCATGATCTTCAGCGTTGATCACTCATAAAACTCCCAAAAGCAGAAGACCACGGAAACCAAGGAAACCTATGCGTACAGTCTAACACCCTTCTATGTCTGCTTCCCGCCAAGATTTATCCGAAATACTCCATTTGTTGTCCTTGCTCCCTCCTTCTTCCCAATATGCCCTCTTTACGTTCAATACTTAAGTCCTAAGCCGCATCTAAGCTCCATCCCCACACCATCGGTGTGGGTCTGTCATCCCCCCCCCCCTGCTCCTCCTCGCTTCCTGGCGACCCCTGAGCTGAAGTTTGAAGCGTGAAACCCTCCTGGAGATGGCGACCTGTGTGGTCACCGAGACGATTTGCAATAGGCGTTCTTTCACCACCCCTTTCCTAGCCATGGATCCACCATCCCTCCCCCCCACAACGCTCGCAGCCAGCTGGTCGATGAAAGTGCTGCCCTCTACCCCGAGACGCCCAAAGCTTTCCACCGCTAAAGTGGTAAGTTTGTGGCTCCGTTCGTCGAAGGACACATGTCCCGGACGAGCGTAGTGTTGGCGCTTGCGCGCCTCGGAGGTAGAGGCAGCTGATCCATCGTGATCAGCACTGCCTCCTCGCAGGTGTACCTGCGCTTGAGGGTCAGCATGGGTGACGTCCAGCAGGATGGACTTCTCCCTGTACTCCCTGTTTGGAGCGTCCCGGAGACCTCCTCTCCTGACTACAATGTCCATCCGCAGATTTCGGTCTACAGTGAACGGTTCACCGCTCTCAACTTGGTGTTGAATGCCCAGACGCATTATTATGTATTATTATTATGATTATTATTATGTATTATTATTGTGATTATTATTATGTATTATTATTATATTATTATTATTATGATTATTATTAGGATTATTATTATATTATTATTATGTTATTATTATGATTATTATTATGATTATATTATTATGATATAATATGATTATTAATACTGGTATGAATTTTTATATATGTTAGTATTATGATTATTATTATGATTATATTATATTATTATTGTGATTATTATTATGTTTTATTATATATTATTATTATGATTATTATTAATTAATTGATTATTATTATGATTATTATTATTATTATTATGATTATATTATTTGATATGAATATGTTATTATGGTAGATTATATTATGATTAGTTAATTAATATTATTATTATTATTATTATTTTATTTTTTATTAATTAATTATTATTATTTTCTATGCATCCATCAATGTGCATCAATGATTTCAGACAAGATGATCACTCATAAATCCCATAAATATTATTTTTCCTATTTTTCTCTTGCATGCGCGCGATCACGGAGTTACTGCATTATATGATTCACGTACAAAACACTAAGCGACTCATCAAAACCGTGCAAGCATATGCGCAAAATGGGGGACAACGGGATCTATGGGTGGGTATGTCTCAACTGTTCGTCTTTCCATCCATTACTTCTAATATGGGACTGGTTGGTATATTGTACATGTCACATTAGTATTTCATTTTTGTCACCCGACAATGTGTACGTAGCCTTATTATTAATAGTGAAAATTACAGGATTCTTTACGGTGCGGTTTTCCTTTTTGCCCTCTTGAAAACCACACCGCACTGCATCGTAGGTTTTGCGATTTCGGAAAACCGCACCGAACCGCACCGTAGGAAACAAAATATAACCAAACCGCACCGTAGGGTTCACGACATCTGAAAACCGCACCGAACCGCACCGTAGCATTACCGATTTCTGAAAACCGTACCGAACCGCACCATAGTAGGATGCATGAAAAAAACGAATCGCACCGTAAGATTTTCAAAATCTTAAAACCACACCGAACCACACCGTAAGATTCCCGATTTCTGAATACCGCACCGAACCGCACCGTAGGATGCATGGAACATTACTGCTGCTGTGTGCCAACATGATTCACCCAGGCCCCAATAAGTCCACACCTAAAACGGTGATTTGCAACCGCCGAATACTGCGAAAATTATGTGCCCACCTACGTATTTAATTACCCCTACACCATCAACCTCCTCCCCGTTGACTTCCAAGGAAGCATCGAGCGACAACCCCCTCTGCAAATAATTTCCTTGTTTGCAGCTGTTACTTTATGATGTTATCCTGCCTTGAGACAGAAACAAGCAATCCTTCGATATGTTTGCCATAAAAATGCCAAGTATTCTTGACATCCGACAATGTGTAGCATGAACTTCAACTTTCATAACTCATGAGCACCCGAAATAATAAAACAACGGAAATAAAAGTAGCGTTCTTTCTATTGAGTTACTACTTTTAATACGAGCCGCTCACACTTGTGGCCCTACCGCCGTGGGGGCGGGGGGGCCTCTTATTCCCTAGTAATAGATAGATATGGTAGAACCTTGCGGCAAGAAGGGAGCTTTTCGGGGTTTGGTCCGAAGAAGAGGGGCCGTCGACCGTGAGGACTACAATGATGACTCTTGAAACCCTAACCTATTCAAGCACTCAATCGGTCGAAGTCACAGCCGACGTATTTGTAATAACTAAAAATATTAATCACATTAAACAGCTATCGCACCCGTGGCGGTTATCCTCCCCTAGCGACTACCCCGTGATGGGTATCCCCACTCGGCGGTGAATCTAGACGCATTCGCATAACGTCAATACGCTCTCGTAATTCAAGCGTCTCACGGTGGAATCATGACAGTGCTTTGTTCGGGAACCAAGCCGTATGCGAGCCACTGATGATCCGCCGTGATGTCGCAAATCGCGAGCTGACCACGACTCAAGTTATGGCACCGGGCAATGCCCGCGTGTTTGAAAGTTGCAGGCGGGAGGCGGGGAATTCGACCTTGTAGTGGACCCTGACAGTGACGAATCCGGTGCTTGGTAGAAGTGAACTCTAAACAATGGAGCTCGGCACCCCAATCACCTTGACTACTGTTGTCAGTATTTGCGCAGTGGAGCGGCTAAGACGCTCGACACCACCGTTCCATTGGAGGTGTGAGCTCGTGGCGATATTGCGAACTCAAGTAAATTGCACAAGGGGTATGAGAGCTTCAAGTATAATTGAAGACGTCTTATTGAATACGCAGTTTTGTGTCGAGAGGCGAAAATGCTGAAAAGGTGCCGTGGTTGCTCTCGTTGCCACAACGCTACAATTTATCTTGTTGCTGCTGGATGAGTTACGCGGGTCATAGTTCAAGCATTCTTGAATTCCGTCAGAGCGCGCGCGTGCGGGGGGGGGGTCGTCACAGGCTCGGCCGACAGGATTTAATTCTTACGACACCAGATAAAACGTCGTGCGGGCGCATCATCACGCACGAGTACACATGTAGTCTGGCCGACCAAGAAAGTATCTCCAGGAACGCACTTGGCCAGATGCCAAGGTAGTATCGGTTGCAGCGAAGGTCCCTCACTTCAGATTCCTTCAGCAACGTTGGCCAAGTGATCAAATACATTTATAACCTCTAAGAAAACGTGAAGGCTTTCGGCTTCAGCAAGGAATCCCGGAGCTGAGCTCCATCGACTGACTCGAGTTTTCGATACCGACGTTCTCATACCTCACACGAACTGATCTAGGGGCCAGGTCCACCTATGAAGTTCCGGGCGGAATCCTCGCTTAAGGTCGCTGGTCGTGAGAGGCTGAGGCTCTGTAACGCGTGGCAAACTGTAGCCTGGAGCAGTTTTCGAAAGAGTGTTGAGCAAGCAGGCGATCACTCAATGGACCGTGCTGAAACGAACAAGGGCGGTGCTCATCTTTTTGTTGCAGCGCGTGTCAACATCGACAAAAATCTTCGAGAGAACGACGCCGGTGCCGTGTTGTTGAAACGTTGCACATGTCCTGCGATATCACGTCGTGAACAGGGTGTGGGGCGAAGTAGTCGGGGTTTCTCCCTATGAAGCGACTAATCGATAAATGCGGCCATCGCGTCGTGCCATCAGCGATACTACTTATAAACATTGGGGGGTGGGACCGTGTTGCGCGACAGCGGTGGCAACGCCGGTGGGGCGGTCGTGATATCGTGTCGGAGGCGCGAGAGGCGGGACGGGCTCGAAAAACAAGCTTACCACGGAACGGGGATACTTTACTGCCCCCGGAGTGCTGGTGTGGCAGATACGTCACCGACTGGAGCGACGAATAAGCAGAGTGGCGTTGACCATGGCTGGGCTTGGAGTGACACCCTCTGCTGTGACAGTTGTTTGTGTCACGCTTCTCGGCATGACGACCAGACGAGCGCTGGCTGTGCGAACCATGATCAATAACCCCACGATTACGGGCATGAGAAGCGCTACGCCGATCGGGACGAGAGTTGTGGCTCGCGTCGGGCCTTTGAGTGCAAGCACGAAGGCCAAGCTACGGTAACGACTTTCCATACAATTATAACGACGTCTACACGCTTCTGATAATCGTTGTCGCCGAGCAGACCAAACTAGGGTTCAGGGTGCCGCTAGCACTTGTGAGCGGGTACCGGCAATGCCTGAATGGATGCGACGTTCCTGGCAGTCCAAGCAACGGCCTTGGGTACATATACCGAAATACCTACGAGCGGGTGGCAGGCGTGAGCAGGGGAACCCACAAAAGTGGGATCACAGTGTACACCAACCGCGAAACCCTCATCTGAATAAAATGGACCCTACCACCATGGGGGATCAACGGAAGTATCGACAAGGGCGTCCTGTTGGCTAACGCTCTCGACAGATATTGCTTTAACCCATTCAGAACTAAGAAAAAAACTCACACTATTTCCAAGTAGTTTGTCCCCAAATACGTGGGGCCAGTTCTTAAGGTATTAAGAGCCAGACTGCGACGACTAGTAGAATGTGAACGCTGCCTCGCTTGCATAGCCATTTTCAAAGGCGCGGTGCCCCTGCGATGCAGAAAGTTGCCCAGAGGCTGTGGGCTGTGGGCCGCAAAGGACATTATTAAGGTAGTTCATTTCAGGGGCTGAAATACTAGAAAGAGTCAACCGGGCCCGAACGGTTCGGGGGTGGTGATGAAATTTCCTGGTACAGGGTAGGCGTACGTCCCTGCAATGACTCGTTAGGAATACGAGTACTGCGAACTGCCACAGGGGCATTCCGAACGGACAATGTAAACCAAGGCGCGAAAACATCTGGATGTGACATCAAAACCAACTAAGGCACAACCGAAGGGCCAGCGAATGCGGCGGAGAATGGTGTAGACTGCAAATCGTAAAAAAACGTGCGCGGTCCACATGTATGTTAAAATTACAAGTAGATCGCACGGGAGAAGCGTCCTGGATACTGTCCTCAGCTTAGGCATGGCAAGCGCTAAGGGCGGACAGGGAATTCCAGGGGCAATGTCGCCAACACGGTCAACCACCAGTGACGCAGTGATGCGCACGCAAAACCTAAAACACACGGAACATATTGGCAGTCTACGGTTGCTGGTTGCGTCGCAAAACTAGGAGAATGGACAGCGAGTGGAGCGTTGCTTCGCCCGTGCTCAACGCCACCAGAAAAAAACGATGCGGCACACACGTTTTTCCGAGGCACAGGTTCCAACGGTGTTTTTTTGGCGCACTCCCGTATTTTCGGCGGAACATATATCACGGAAACGAGATGGGGGAAACGCTTCTGCCGTTGACTGTTAGAATAACAAAAGTAAAAACATGAAACAAAACAGCTGGAAAATGGCTGACGCTGGCTGCACCTGCCTCAAAAGAGGCAGTATTGAACTTACCATTACCGTGGAAACCCACGCCCGAAGCAGCAATAGTTTCCGCGTGAGCAAGCATCGACAGGATCTTACAGGATTATTGTCGCCATTCTATGTTAAAAGTGGCGAGACCCTGCGAATTATTATGAGCGACCATTTGGCGCACCCACGCTGCCGAACGCGGACGAACTGCACTTAGCTGGAGAGGTTGCAATGACCTGCGCACGAAAAAAATGCCTTGTTACGCTAGCTCGTGGGCTGGAGGAGACACGCTTGTTGCGTTTGCAACGCTAGGAGGACGGGCAGCGATCAGAAGAGCGTTGCTTCACTAAACGCCACCAAACTATGTGGCACACACTCTTTTCTATACACAGATTCCAATGGTGTTTTTCGGCGCACTCTCGGTTTTTCGACGGAACGAATATATAACACGGAAACGATATGGGGGAAACTCTTCTGCCGTGACTGTTTGAGTGAAAACGTACCTGGTAACAAAATAAAATAAAGTAAAAACGGCTGTCGCTGGCTGCGCCTATGCCTACTCTGCTTACTGCATTACAATGTAGTATCCCTGCGTCGTGGTTTTATGACCACAGAGCTACAGTAGTATCTCTGTTATGGTTTTGGGACCTTTTGACTAGTTACGACGAAACAGGCGTTTCGTATGACAGGGGTCGCTTACTTTGCGTCCCCTCCATCTCCGTAGAGTCGCTTCGAAGCTCTAGGCACTCTCTTGTGCTCTCGTGTACTCTCGTCCTCTCTCGTGTTCTTGGTCATCGTCACGACTCGAGAACAAGCAATCCGTTTACCATCTATCTCTACAGTGCTGGGATGCACCATCCCCTGCCTAGCAGAAGCCTGCTCCGCCTCAAGGAGTCGTACGAGCGCACTCTCACGAGCTCGGTGGATCATATTCAGGTCTGAGATTGGTCTTTATGTGATGTTCTCCTACCTCCTGATAGCTTTGGCAACCCTTCTCACCTATGCATCTTACACCCTGAACCTGCTTGTACCGTTTGCCTCATCGAAGACCCTAGACCTCACTACCGTGTCCTTTAGCCTCTCAGCCTGTTTCCTATGATCTACAATATGGTGTCCAATCCGAGAACCGAACTCAGATTTCCACGCTTCCCTGTTCCCCACTTCTTCTGTTTGTCCTTTTGTTTCAACTCGTTGACGGGAGGGAGTTTCCCTGTTCTCCACTCCTTCTGTCTGTCCTTTTATTTCAACTCGTTGACGGGGGGGAGGTGCCACCGTCGTCGGATGCCTGCGACGGCATGGCAACACCCGTCGTCTCCGTGGCCTTACCCGTGCGCTGTCCCCTCGTCCCGCACCCTTGCTCGTGCGCCACTCCCTCACTCCGTACCCTTGCCCGTGCGCTGTTCCCTTGCGCCTCACCCTTGCCCGTGTGCCGCTTCCTCTCCCCGAGACCTTGCCCGTGCGCTGCTCCCTCGCTCCGAAGCTTTGCCCGCGCGCCGTCACAATAACAGGGAGGGGCTGATCCGCCACGCGATAGAGCAGTTGCAGAGCGCAACCGATGATGAGCGTTGGACCAGAAGACGAAGATCTACATCTTCTATTTTGCGTTTTTCTTCAAGCCGCCCTTGGATTGAGGGCTGTCGTGGTGTTTCATGGTTGAATGCTGGTCGACTTGGCTTGTAACAGTTGGATGGACAGTTTAGGGCGTTGGATTTCGGAGTGTGAATCTTGGCTTTGTGTTGTGTGCAGTACGGGATATCATTTGTTGCGACAGCGGGGTGAACGTTATTTGTGGGTATCTATATCTAAGAAATGAGTAATATAGGTTTCCGTATTTCATCAAAGTAGAGTGTTTTCGTTGCTGATCATGTTTTGCCTGTTTGAATTTCTTCTATTTTCAGTGTTTCCCTGTCTTATTTTGCTAGTTTGAATTCTTCTATTTCTGTGTTTCCGATTGCCCCCTTTATCGAGGAGTACCGCGTTTCTTGAAAGTCACGTGTCTTCTTTGCCGTTATTGTTTTGCCAGTCTGTGTTGCTTCTCTTTCTGTGTTTCCGAGTGCCCCTTTAAATTTTGGTTCTGGGTTTTTGGATCAGATGCTTGAGTGAATTTTAGTCGAGTGCCCGCTTTAGGCGGCAGTGCGTTTGGTGTTTGTGTCGTAGCGTGACTTGCTCCCTTATGTTCTTCCGTTTTGTTCGATTTTTGTTGGATTGTTCAGAGGATGAAAACAAGCGATTTATAAGCTTAGGCGTTCGGGGACACTGCGCATATTTATTGCTGAATGTGCGTAGGGGGACTATTAACCATTGAATAGTGGTCGGGCAGTCAAACTTTCGCGGTGAAGAAGCAGGGGTGAGCGTTTTTCTCGGGGATTTCCCTCTGATGGCCTCTGCGTTTTCGGTTTGTCTGTTTATCCCCGAGGTCATTATTTTTGTATAGAACTTTACGGCTCTGTACCCTTGGTGATAGTTACAGGGTTGCTGTAGCATATTGCTCAGTCATTCGCATTATGCTAGGGGGGATGTTATGGTTTTGGGACCATTTGACTAGTTACGACGAAACAGGCGTTTCGTATGACAGGGGTCGCTTACTTTGCGTCCCCTCCATCTCCGTAGAGTCGCTTCGAAGCTCTAGGCACTCTCTTGTGCTCTCGTGTACTCTCGCCCTCTCTCGTGTTCTTGGTCATCGTCACGACTCGAGAACAAGCAATCCGTTTACCATCTATCTCTACAGTGCTGGCATGCACCATCCCCTGCTTAGCAGAAGCCTGCTCCGCCTCAAGGAGTCGTACGAGCGCACTCTCACGAGCTCGGTGGATCATATTCAGGTCTGAGATTGGTCTTTATGTGATGTTCTCCTACCTCCTGATAGCTTTGGCAACCCTTCTCACCTATGCATCTTACACCCTGAACCTGCTTGTACCGTTTGCCTCATCGAAGACCCTAGACCTCACTACCGTGTCCTTTAGCCTCTCAGCCTGTTTCCTATGATCTACAATATGGTGTCCAATCCGAGAACCGAACTCAGATTTCCACGCTTCCCTGTTCCCCACTTCTTCTGTTTGTCCTTTTGTTTCAACTCGTTGACGGGAGGGAGTTTCCCTGTTCTCCACTCCTTCTGTCTGTCCTTTTATTTCAACTCGTTGACGGGGGGGAGGTGCCACCGTCGTCGGATGCCTGCGACGGCATGGCAACACCCGTCGTCTCCGTGGCCTTACCCGTGCGCTGTCCCCTCGTCCCGCACCCTTGCTCGTGCGCCACTCCCTCACTCCGTACCCTTGCCCGTGCGCTGTTCCCTTGCGCCTCACCCTTGCCCGTGTGCCGCTTCCTCTCCCCGAGACCTTGCCCGTGCGCTGCTCCTTCGCTCCGAAGCTTTGCCCGCGCGCCGTCACAATAACAGGGAGGGGCTGATCCGCCACGCGATAGAGCAGTTGCAGAGCGCAACCGATGATGAGCGTTGGACCAGAAGACGAAGATCTACATCTTCTATTTTGCGTTCTTCTTCAAGCCGCCCTTGGATTGAGGGCTGTCGTGGTGTTTCATGGTTGAATGCTGGTCGACTTGGCTTGTAACAGTTGGATGGACAGTTTAGGGCGTTGGATTTCGGAGTGTGAATCTTGGCTTTGTGTTGTGTGCAGTACGGGATATCATTTGTTGCGACAGCGGGGTGAACGTTATTTGTGGGTATCTATATCTAAGAAATGAGTAATATAGGTTTCCGTATTTCATCAAAGTAGAGTGTTTTCGTTGCTGATCATGTTTTGCCTGTTTGAATTTCTTCTATTTTCAGTGTTTCCCTGTCTTATTTTGCTAGTTTGAATTCTTCTATTTCTGTGTTTCCGATTGCCCCCTTTATCGAGGAGTACCGCGTTTCTTGAAAGTCACGTGTCTTCTTTGCCGTTATTGTTTTGCCAGTCTGTGTTGCTTCTCTTTCTGTGTTTCCGAGTGCCCCTTTATATTTTGGTTCTGGGTTTTTGGATCAGATGCTTGAGTGAATTTTAGTCGAGTGCCCGCTTTAGGCGGCAGTGCGTTTGGTGTTTGTGTCGTAGCGTGACTTGCTCCCTTATGTTCTTCCGTTTTGTTCGATTTTTGTTGGATTGTTCAGAGGACGCAAACTAGCGATTTACAAGCTTAGGCGTTAGGGGACACTGCGCAAATTTCTTGCTAAATATGCGTAGCGGGACTGTGTGTGTTCTTCACATTAAACCTTCCTTTCTACCCGTCGACATCCAGCACACCTAGTGTCCGTGCCGATTCTTCATCCTAAAAAGGTACCAGTTCTGTGGTCACAAAACTACGACACAGAGATACTACGCTCAGTGCAGTAAGCAGAGCAGACAATGCAATGCCATATACGACAGGCAAGACCTACCCTCAACACAGCCATACACACACGAGACCCCTACCAGCTACCAGCGGAATAGAGATGGCTCCCGGATTCGTGGGAACCGGGTACCCGGATGGGTACCCGGAACCGTCGGTACCGGTACCGTCCCGGTTTCATTTTTATTACCCGCGGTACTGGGTATCTCGGGTACCCGGGTTCCCGGGTCCCGGGTACCCGGGTTCTTTCGCATTTTTATTCATTGAGAGAGACGACATGAAGGCTTGTCCTCCCACCTTCCGCCTCACCACGCCTCACCACCCCGCCTGAGGACCGTTCACGCCGCTCAAACACAAGAGTGGAGCAAAATGCACATGTAACCCCGGGTACACGTACGGGAACCCGGGACCCGGGTACCCGGGTACCTGAGGAACCCGGGAACCCGGGTACCCGGGTACCCGGGTACCCGGGATACCCAGTACCGCGGGAACCCGGGACGGTACTGGTCAAATCCCACCGAAGGCGGTACTGGTACCGGTTCCAATTTTCGAATCCGGGAGCCATCTCTAGTTCAACACGCCATACACACACGAGACCCCTACCAGCTACCAGCGGAATAGAGATGGCTCCCGGATTCGTGGGAACCGGGTACCCGGATGCGGGTACCCGGAACCGTCGGTACCGGTACCGTCCCGGTTTCATTTTTATTACCCGCGGTACTGGGTATCTCGGGTACCCGGGTTCCCGGGTACCCGGGTACCCGGGTTCTTTCGCATTTTTATTCATTGAGAGAGACGACATGAAGGCTTGTCCTCCCACCTTCCGCCTCACCACGCCTCACCACCCCGCCTGAGGACCGTTCACGCCGCTCAAACACAAGAGTGGAGCAAAATGCACATGTAACCCCGGGTACACGTACGGGAACCCGGGACCCGGGTACCCGGGTACCTCGAGGAACCCGGGAACCCGGGTACCCGGGTACCCGGGTACCCGGGATACCCAGTACCGCGGGAACCCGGGACGGTACTGGTCAAATCCCACCGAAGGCGGTACTGGTACCGGTTCCAATTTTCGAATCCGGGAGCCATCTCTACTCGCACCACACTACCACACGCCACTCGAGCGACACACATATCTTCCTGCACACCTCCGCCGAAATAATACGACATAGAAGGCTCTCCTTCGGGATTGTGGTTGACTTGGAATACCAGGGGTGTCGCAAGCTGAGAAGGGAGAATACAGCAGCAGGCGTTCGTTCCTCGTACTATTAATAGCAGCTACTCGTATACGTAGCCACCGGGCGAGCACGAAGAACATGAAAAAAACTCTAGTTGCGTTGCAAGGAGCGGCAGGTTCGTGGGGTGCGTTTTAAACTTGATTTTAGTATGTACCTGTTTTTGGCCCCGAACGGACCAGGTGTACCTGTTTTTGGCCGCTGCCCTAAAAACATCTGATCTACTCGGAGTACTCCGAGTATCGAGAGTATTTGACACCGAAATACTGCGAGTACGCAAAGTACCTGAAGTATTTTTTTCTCGAAAATACTCTAAGGGCCGTTTTTAACGACACAAGCAAACAGCAAAAAACTTGCTATTTTGGCAACAACAAATTGGCAAGTATTGGAAAATACTTTCTATCGACAAACACGATGAAATGGCAAGAAACTTGCTATTTGAGCCACGTAACGCCTTCAGTTTTTTTGTCAAACCCCGTACAGCAAGGATCGGACAGCTAGACGACACCCTCGTCGAGGCATGGGTGGCCTGGAGACGGATCCAAGCATATCTCGTAGATCCCAGAGGTGGACAGCCCTCCAGGGAGACCCCTACCAGCTACCAGCGGAATAGAGATGGCTCCCGGATTCGTGGGAACCGGGTACCCGGAGGGGGTACCCGGAACCGTCGGTACCGGTACCGTCCCGGTTTCATTTTATTACCCGCGGTACTGGGTATCTCGGGTACCCGGGTTCCCGGGTACCCGGGTACCCGGGTTCTTTCGCATTTTTATTCATTGAGAGAGACGACATGAAGGCTTGTCCTCCCACCTTCCGCCTCACCACGCCTCACCACCCCGCCTGAGGACCGTTACGCCGCTCAAACACAAGAGTGGAGCAAAATGCACATGTAACCCCGGGTACACGTACGGGAACCCGGGTACCCGGGTACCCGGGTACCGAGGAACCCGGGAACCCGGGTACCCGGGTACCCGGGTACCCGGGATACCCAGTACCGCGGGAACCCGGGACGGTACTGGTCAAATCCCACCGAAGGCGGTAGTACTGGTACCGGTTCCAATTTTCGAATCCGGGAGCCATCTCTAGTTCGGGGTAATGCCGCACGGACAGAGGTTTCGTATAGTGCGGGGGTTCCATACACAGCAGTAGTAATGTGCGTACTGTAATAACCCTGGGGAGGTGCTGGTCGTGGCAGAAGGCCTAATGTGATTCAACCCAAAACATTCATCGACCTTTTAGTTACTGCACTATCTTACATACAAACAAACATTCTCGGTCGAAATTCCAAGTTTTTGTCCCGACATATGAATCCGACGGCATTTTGACTAAGGGGCTCCGTTTTAAAAGAAAAGAAAAAAAATATCGGAAAAAAATCAGTCTTTCAGATACCGCTATCATTAGTAAACACGACAACCAAAGATAGGATCTGAGGGCTATATCAGGTCTTTCTGATTGTCGCACATAAAACGACCAACGCCCAAACGGGTAGGGTGGATCGTAAATGATCCGAGTCTGGCGGGAAGGCTTCTTGGCCTGGGTTTTTGTTAGTGGATGAGCTGCGGCAAGTTCCACACTACCCGGAGAGTTTACTCTTCGGGTGGCTATCCCACCGCACCGGGCCCCTTCGGGGGTCAGGTCGGGTCAACATGCTCAAGTCCCGAAGGTGTAGACAGCAAGGGCTGATACTTCCGAGGGAGGCATGGAGTGAATTGACACACGACACGAAGTGGACGTGGAAGTGTGGAGGGCGTAAGCTTTATTTTGACCCATCCGCCGGAGGATAAAAAATAAAAAATAATAAATAAAATTACAAAAGCGGAATTGATTTTATTTTCAATATAATTTGCTCCTGCTACTAATTAATACTGGGACCTAAAGGGTTAAACCAAAGGAAACTTAGATTATGATACTCATAGATATAAATAAAATGAGCATTGGACCACTCAGGTGATCTTGGACCTGTTCGGCTCTGACTTGCTTTAGACCGGACTCGCACTCGGGACCCGTTTTGAAGGCCTCGCGTTGGCTTTCTCGCCCGCTCTTTCTCGAGGGTCGCCCCCCTCAGCCTCCGCCCGTGAGCTTTCCGCCCGCGCGCACTCTCGAGTCAAGCGCCGCCGCCGAGCGCAGCGACCTCGAAGTGCGTGGATCTTGAGGAGATATCTCGGCTCTACTGGCCGCTGAGGATGATATGCGTGGTGCTGTTGCTGCTGAGAGAGATATTTGTGGTGCGAGTATCAACTCAAAATATCTCGCCTCAATTAAAAACTCAAAGATCCACGGATGAATGAAAACTCGGCTGATTTTTTTCGGGTGGATTCAGTACAACAGTACTGTAGCTTATTTTTCAGCGTAGATGATATTACTGCTGTGCCTGGCTGTAATACGTAAAGAACAAACAGCAGTACGTAAGAGTAGTACCAGGTACGAGTACTGTATGTACGACGTAGCGAGTAGCTGGTGTGTATAGTATTGCTGAGTGCTGTTGTGTAGTACGTACTGCTGTACAGCAGTACTACGTTGTTTGTTGTAGTGTACAGTGCTAGATACGAGTCTGCTCAGACACACGAGAGTCAGAGAATAATTGAGATTTCCCCCCCGTTGCCTCGACTTCGCATATCCATGCGGAACCGCTTGCTCGGCACGGAGTGTTTCTGCCGCACGTGCCAAAACTGAAACTGAGCCCGCCACCGGGACCTCGACTGGTCATTTCTGACAGAGACTGAGAATGAAGTTGCGAACTGAGTATCAGCAATTACAGCAGTAGTAGCGTTTCCTTCTTCCTGCAATAACACCTGGCATTGCCTTGATTCTGCACGTAGTATGTGTCTAGATGTCAAAACACGAGNCGTGTGTGTATGGCGTGTTGTGTGAAGGTAGGTAGGGTATGCTGTGCATTGTGCGCTGTGCGCTGTCTATCGGGGGCTCCGTGGAGCGTAACCAATAACGGGTACCCGGGTACCCGGGAACCCGGGTACCCGGTATACCCAGTACCGCGGGTAATGAAAATGGAACCGGGACGGTACCGGTACCGACGGTTCCGGGTACCCGCCTCCGGGTACCCGGTTCCCACGAATCCGGGAGCCATCTCTACCCCGAACCAGTCATCACGTGCCATGTGCATCATTTCAAAGTTCGACGCACATGACATGATACAGCAGCTAGCTGCTGCTATGACCGTCATCGGGGTTTGTTTGATCGTTTGATTTTTTATCACCGGCATCCAAGTTGAGTCTGGTCGCTGGCGACTACCTGGTACACTACAGGGTCCCCAAGGAGGTACTAGGGAGGCAGCCCGATACGTATATACTGCAGTAGTAAGTCATTTTTTTTGTTTCAATCCCTTGGTATACTACTACCGCTGGTCCTCCTCAGTCCTCCTACTATCATACTGCCTCACTCACTGGTGGATCGTCGATCTGCGGCTGGCTTCCGATCTTGCAAGGCTTCCTCCGCGTTTGATCCGATACACAGCAGCAGCAGCAGCAGCAGCAGCAGTTTACCTGACAGAGCAAGGGTACAACAGCAGAGCGGTATGTATCCGTTTCACGGTGGTTCGCTTTCCATGTAACTCGATGTACACACAACGTACGAGTACGAAGCTGTGGCAGGCAAAACGTAAAACCAACGTGAAAAAAACAAACGATGACGATGACGTACGAGCAGACGACCAGACAGTCTGTTCATTTCTTGGATATGTTTCTTCACTACACTGCTGGTGTAATATTTTGGGAGATGAGGTTCCTCAATAGCGTGAGGCGTTTTCTATCACTGCTGTGATAGGGTACGACAACCAACCGCTCCAAAATACGTCCGAACAGCACTGCAGCACCACCATGACGGCCGGCCTCCATCACCCGGCGCCAGCGCACAGCACCACCGCGTATCCGGATAGATGAGTGTGCAAGGCGGGAGTTATTGCCTCATCCAGCTCACTCTTTGCCTTGCCAACTTCCCTCAGATCCACTGCCACTGCTTACACAACGCGCAACAACCCCCTGCTGGCCACGATGATGAGGAAGATGAGGAGTTGGTCGTTGCCACAACAACTTGAGGTCAGTGCGAGTACTGCAATCAGTCATCACGTCTGTCTACAGACAGCAGTATAGTTGTCCTCTTGGTAGCCATGTTGCATCTGGGTTGGGCGTAACTTTTTCGGCCAGAGCAGGCCAGAGGCTGGATTTTTTTAATTGCGGAGCGCGGTAGATCAGATGAGACTTCTACGTTGCTGAGTTTTTAGTTGCTGCTGTTGCGGTGGTGGGTCATTTTTAATTTTTATGTCATTACGAGTACGTAAAAGACCAAAGTCCGTGCGCGATACGATCGTATGATAGCGAGAAAACGGTTCCAGTTCTCTTTGCAACGGTCGGTCGCTGATGCAACGGTGCAACCGGCAGATCGACACTACGCGTATATATACACTGCTGTCTCGGTGTCTCTATTACTATTAATACTACACGTACTGCTGTAGTATATACAGTAGGTACCTGCACTGCTGTTGTTGTTGTTGTTGTTGTTGCTGTTGTTGTTGTCGTGGTTGTTATTTTTGTGTTGCTGTTTTGCGATTTTGTTGTCCTGTGACCACGGGCTCAAGCAGTAAGCGTAGTCACAGCAGAACAACAGCAATCACAACATAAATTGCAATTCAAGTACTATTATACCATATACAAGGTTCCCCTCCGGGACATGCCTAGGGGAGTGGCGCAAGGACGAATCGAAAACCTACTACGCATATCATAATGTATGTATAGTACATAAATACGACGTTTTTGAGTATCTGCGTATTACTGTACATAAATAAATGTGAGTACGTAGACCTTTTCAGATTTATTTGCACCTGCATTTTTGGGGATAAAATATACTCGAAATATGGTGGAACCGTTACTATTGATCAAGAGTAACGGTTCCACCATATTTCGAGTATATTTTATCCCCAAAAATGCAGGTGCAAATAAATCTAAAAAGGTCTACTGTGAGTCTCAGGTTGTTGCTACATTGTCAGTTGGCGATATCTGTCATGCAAGATCGTGCATGATCAGAAGATGTTCCTCCATTATCGTGGATATTGGATCTTGTACTAAAAGTGGTCAGAGGTCTCCGTAGATCTGACGGTAGTTGAGGCGGGGAATTACCTCGCCTGGTCACCAAGTAATTACTTGTGACAGCTGTCGTGACTCCTGATATGAGATGAGCTTGTGCCTTGCCTCATGTCACTTCTGCTTGGCTTGCCGTGCCGAGCACCACCGATACCTGGCGTGTACTACACGCTACAAAGCCAAGAAAGAGAAGCTTGCTGCAGACACAAGTCGAACCCGGGACACCAGAGTCCCATATTGGCGTCGACGGCAGGACAGTCACATTTATTTATGTACGTAATACGCAGATTACTGCAAAAACGTGTATTTATGTACTATACATACATTATGATATGCCCGTAGTAAGGTTTTCGATTCGTCCTGCGCCACCCTCCGAAGTTGTTGTTTACTTGATGTTCTGGGGTTTCGATTTGGAAGTAAGTCATGAGATACAATTACTTCAGGTACTTCGTGTACTCGGAGTATTTCGGGGTCGATACTCCGGATACTGCTCGTACTCGGAGTATTTCGGGTATGAACACTCTCGATACTGCTTTACTCGGAGTATTTCGGGGTCCGATACTGCGGGTACTCCTTTTTCTCGGAGTATTTGGGGCTTCAGTACTGCTCATACTCCAAGCTCGAGTATTGAGCCGCTAATACTCAATACTCTTAAGTATCGGAGTACGAAATGTACTCGATACCGGAGTTACTCGGAGTAAGTACGTAGCATTTGCATCATTTAAAACCGGCCGTCGATTCTCCGGTCCTGGGAACATTGTGCGGCGTTTATAGCTCTAAAATCAAGATGCTCCATTACTGGAGTATAATTAGTAGTACTTTCAGAAATATTAGTACTGTTACGAGTATTCGGTGTCTCAATCTCTCGATACTGGGTCACCGAGTAATTATAGATGTTTTCTCCAGTACTGCTTGTACTGAGTATAAGTACGGCTCATACTCCAGTACTCGGAGTATTTGCCTTCAGTATGCTATACCCAAGTACCGATATTTAGCACAGTATTTAATCTCGACTGAGTAGAAAAATACTGATACCAAGTAGAGTATACTCGGTATCTGTGTTTTAGTATTTAATTGTTGTGCTCAGGTGGAGGTTTCGCGCACAAACGGGACTCCCAACAAAAAAGTGAATAACACCCAAGCGTGAACCTGCATCACACGGTGACACACGGCACACAGTACACGCCGACACGTGACAACAGGGACAAGTGCCGTCAGTGTGGTGGATCATATTTGCCAGAAGACGTAGAAAGGATGACGAAGAAGGCGGGCTGATATCGTACTTGTAAAAGAAAGTTGAAAAACAAAAAAAGAAAAGCAGGCTGTAGAATCGAACTCAGCCTTCAATCCACAACGGCAGTGGTACCATTTGATATACACCAAAAATTCTACACTTATACCTGGTACTGTACCGAGGTTAAATCAACAACTGCAACCTTTGAAAAAGGCACACAACAAATACAACTACTTTGCCTGTACTGCAAGCAAAAAAAAAGAAAAGGGCATCTCCGGGATTTGAACTCAGGTTCTATACGTATTCAAGTCGGGAATCGGACGCCACATGTACGTGATTATCTTGCTAGAAATATATATGTTCTCGTTTTTGGAGACAGATCGCCGGCAAACATGATTAGTATCATCGCATGCGTCGGGATGCAGCATTGCAGAGCACACGCATGACACATGGAGGCCATCAACAGCAGCAGCAAGCAGGAGAGTGGTGGTGTGGTTTGGTGACGGATTGCTGGCTGCTATGAAAGCAACTAATCGTAGCAACAACAGAGCACATCATCGGTCTGTCTCCGAGGCGCACAATGTTGTACAACTTTGTCCGGAAAAGTAACGACAGTTTATATATATTTTTAATGAACAAAAGGTTATTACATTTCGGGACAGCGGAGATATTCGTACATGAGCATTGATCTGCAGGTATGATACCATACCATGACTCGGAAAATTCGCAGGCTTCGACAAAAGCAACTCGTGACGGTACAGCGCGGATCTGAGGTACGCGCATGCATGGTGTAATGCCTGCTGCTGCTGCTGCTGCTGCTGCTGCTGGGCGGTAGGGTTGTAACATTGAGGTTGTACTGTTTGTAACACGGTCTCTGGGGTGCTGCTGCTGTTCGTGTGCGCTCCACGTGCTCCCGGCAAGAAACACACAAAAAACGCACGACTGAACAAAAACAGGGCCTCAGAGAAAAACGTGAAACAAAGCAATATTATTTACTGGCACGTACGTACAAAACACGGCGGCACAATGTTGTACAACTCTGTCCGGAAAAGTAACGACAGTTTATATATAGTTTTAATGAACAAAAGGTTATTACATTTCGGGACAGCGGAGATATTCGTACATGAGCATTGATCTGCAGGTATGATACCATACCATGACTCGGAAAATTCGCAGGCTTCGACAAAATCAACTCGTGACGGTACAGCGCGGATCTGAGGTACGCGCATGCATGGTGTAATTTTACGGCTGGACCAGGGTCTAAATACATGCCACTCACCTTGAATCCAGTCTGTGTTCGTTGTAGGATCAGTCCGGCTCACACAGGTCCTTCCCTGCTCGCTATCCAACGTATCCGTCTCCTGTTCTCACATATTGGGAGGGTAGAATGTCCATGTTCTCGCAATGCATCCATTTCGAGGTCCAGACAAGTACAAAGGGGGTATTCGAGCATACACTGTGCGATAGCATGCAATGCGTGTAATTCGTGTGATACATAGGCACAGAGGTGGTACGTGTAGCAATGCTTCATCTTTCGTTCGTCGGGGCCGTATCGAGTAGACACGTGGTTGTAGTCCGACCTCCAGATACTGACCCCGTGTCTAAACGCCATCAGTATCTTGGAAACCTTAGGTGACAGTTGACTATCGTCGCCTTTCCACTAGAGTGCAGCGGGGAGTACCTTACCACTTGTTCCCAACTCATACTCCAAGCCCTCCGCGCGTAGCTAGTATGGGTAGCTACGACACATCACCGTATTTTCCGTACCCAAGCACCTGGACCGCCGTAACACCCCCCCAGCATATCGCCAACGAGACGAATGCTAGTCAAGGCGTCCGAGCGTCTGTGCCTCTGAGTACAGTCCTCCATCCCCCACAACCGACCCGCCGTTTCAGCGAACGGTTCCCGTAGGGATGATCTTGAAACTTCTCCTCGATCCCAGGAAACAGTGGAAGTTGCAAGTCTTGGGTCCACCCCCCCAGGTTAGACCACGTAGGGGAATTTTCACCTTGTGAGGGTGGTACTGACCCTGACCCCCCCAGCTTCATCCAGCTGGTCTGCTGCCATCTTCATGCTCTTCCTGATCAGAACGCGTGGAGAACATGATGAAACGTCGGCTGACTGTTGCTTGGTCCTCCTTCCTTGGCTCTTCAGCTCCTTCCGGGTTTTAACCTTGGTAGTATCAGGCCGATGCGTCCTCTGTTTCATGAACTGTTTTGTAGTCCAACAAAGTAAGCACGGGGCCACCGCGGGAAACGCTTCTGCGGGTCCCGAGTCTGATCCCTGGGTAGCCTGTGCGAATTCGTCTTCAAAGTCGTGGCGCAGGTCGGCCGATCGTGGATGAAGGGGCTCGACGTCCGGGGCCAACACACGAGAGCCAGGACAATAAAGATGGGGTACGTGTCGCGCTAGGGGAATTACATCTAAACACAGACAGCGTTGGTACGGATGACTACCCCGTTTAGTCAGGCAACTGCAACACAGCTTGATAAACATAGAGTGGACGCACAATGATGACCGGTGATCACGCGTGCGTGCACGAGAAACGGGTAGACCGGGCACGAGCCGGCAGCGCCCGATGGCCACGGACGTGTGGTACGTACCATCACCGACCGTACTTGTACATGTGCACGCAATAAAGCGCAAGGGGCATTTGGTTATGAGACATGCCAGCATTACACACATAACGGATATGGATAAACGCGCATTGAGGAACGCGCAGGCGTGCATATCCGAATGGCTAACGAGCATGCGAGCACGAGCAACGGACAGATAGGGCGCGAGCATGCGGAGCACGAATACAGCATTCATGCATGCACATACAAAGCGTGGAGCACACATACTTCCATAAAATATACCGACAACGCGCAGGCGTGCATATACGAATGGCGAACGAGCATGCAAACACGGGCAACGGACAGACAGGGCGCGAGCATGCGGAGCACAGAGACAGCATGCATACATGCATACAAAAGCGGGGAGCTACACTTGCATAAAGTATACTGACGCAATAACTAGTGTACGCGAGGATGCACGGCGGGCGAGCACGTAAGCAGGAGTGACGGAAAAACAGTGGGCAGGCAAGCGGAGCGCGGTGCTGGCAGACATACATACATGAAAGTACACATACATGCGTACATTCCATTCTAGCTTCACACATACACTCATACACGTCAGCAAGCTTCGAGCACACCGTAGTGCACGTCCGCACGCTTCGAGCGAGCATACATGCATACGCGTTTGGGCATTTGGTCGCGGGTCATGCCGTCGTTCGATTAATATATGAACATGCACGCAAATGATGATGACCGACGAGCGGACGCAATGACATGCGATGGGCAAGCGTGTGAGCCCGAACGGGCATGCATGTGGCATGTCCATGTGTACATATTCAATAATCATCTACAGTACTACCTGGTATACGCCTATCAACTGAGCNCATATGCTCTGCATGCTGCATCCCGACGCATGCGATGATACTAGTTATATTGGCGATCTGGTCTCCAAAAACGAGAACTATTGATATTTCTAGCAATAATCACGTAGCATGTGGCGTCCGATTTCCCGACTTGAATACGTATAGAACCTGAGTTCAAATCCCGGAGATGCCGTTTTTCTTTTTTATTTGCTTGCAGGTACAAGTCCAGATGGTGCTGTAGGTGGCGTGCCCTGTTTCAAGATGCATTTGTGATTTACTCGGGTACAGTACCAGGTTGTAAAAGAGTTGGGAAATTGTTTTTGGGTAGTATAGTCAAATGGTCACCATGCCCGTTTGTGGATGTGAAGGCTTGAGTTCGATTCTCACAGCGCTGCTTTTCTTTTTTTTTTTTCAACTTTTCTTTGTATTACAAGTACGTTATATCAGCCTCTCCCTTCTTCGGTGCATCCTTTTCTACGTCTTCTGCAAATATGATCCCACCACTACTGCACGGGCACTGTGTCCCATGTGTCACGTGTGCGTGCGTGTACGGTGTGTGCCGTGTGTCACGCGTGTGTATGCAGCGTGTCACGCTTGGAGTGTTTTCAAACCTTTTTGTGTTGGGAGTCCTCGGTTTTGTGCGGGATAGACCTTCCTTACCTTGAGCGCCACAACAATTAAATACTGACAAAAATGCACAGATTATCCGAGTATACTCTACTTGGAGTATCGAGTATTTTTCGTACTCCGAGTACTGAGATTATTAAGTACTGGTGCCTAAATACTCGGAGTACTTGGAGTATGAGCAGTACTGAAGGCCCAAATACTCCGAGTACTGGGAGTATGAGCAGTACTTATACTCGAGTACAAGCAGTACTCGGAGTAAAAACATCTAAATTACTCGGAGTACTCCGAGTATCGAGAGTATTGACACCGAAATACTGCGAGTACACAAAGTACCTGAAGTATTTTTTTCTCGAAAATACTCTAATTATACTCCGAGGTAATGGGAGCATCTGTGATTTTTAAATGCTATAAACGCCAGTCACATGTTCCCAGGACCTGGGAGGAATGACGGCCGAGTCTTTAAAATGATGCAAAGATGCTCCTAACGTACTTCACACTCCGAGTATACTCCGAGTATCGAGTACATTTCGTACTCCGAGTACTTAAGAGTATAAGAGTATTAGCGGCCTGAATACTCGGAGTACTTGGAGTATGAGCAGTACTGAAGCCCCAAATACTCGGAGTACAAGGAGTACCCGCAGTATCGGACCCCGAAATACTCCGAGTAAAGCAGTATCGAGAGTGTTCATACCCGAAATACTCCGAGTACGAGCAGTATCCGGAGTATCGAACCCCGAAATACTCCGAGTACACGAAGTACCTGAAGTAATGTATCTCCAATACTCGGGACTTTACTCCAAGGTACTCGGACAACCTGTTCAAACATGATAACATGTTTGGCGGGATCTCTAAGAACGATCGAGCTCGATCGTTCTTAAGAGATCCCGCCAAACATGTTATCATGTTTGAACAGGTTGTCCGAGTACCTTGGAGTAAAGTCCCGAGTATTGGAGATACATTACTTCAGGTACTTCGTGTACTCGGAGTATTTCGGGGTTCGATACTCCGGATACTGCTCGTACTCGGAGTATTTCGGGTATGAACACTCTCGATACTGCTTTACTCGGAGTATTTCGGGGTCCGATACTGCGGGGTACTCCTTGTACTCCGAGTATTTGGGGCTTCAGTACTCTGCTCATACTCCAAGTACTCCGAGTATTCAGGCCGTAATACTCTTATACTCTTAAGTACTCGGAGTACGAAATGTACTCGATACTCGGAGTATACTCGGAGTGTGAAGTACGTTAGGAGCATCTTTGCATCATTTTAAAGACTCGGCCGTCATTCCTCCCAGGTCTGGGAACATGTGACTGGCGTTTATAGCATTTAAAAATTCACAGATGCTCCCATTACCTCGGAGTATAATTAGAGTATTTTCGAGAAAAAAATACTTCAGGTACTTTGTGTACTCGCAGTATTTCGGTGTCAATACTCTCGATACTCGGAGTACTCCGAGTAATTTAGATGTTTTTACTCCGAGTACTGCTTGTACTCGAGTATAAGTACTGCTCATACTCCCAGTACTCGGAGTATTTGGGCCTTCAGTACTGCTCATACTCCAAGTACTCCGAGTATTTAGGCACCAGTACTTAATAATCTCAGTACTCGGAGTACGAAAAATACTCGATACTCCAAGTAGAGTATACTCGGACTAATCTGTGCATTTGTCAAGTATTTAATTGTTGTGGCGCTCAAGGTAAGGAAGGTCTATCCCGCACAAAACCGAGGACTCCCAACAAAAAAGGTTTGAAAGTACTCCAAGCGTGACACGCTGCATACACACGCGTGACACACGGCACACACCGCACATGCACGCACACGTGACACATGGGACACAGTGCCCGTGCAGTAGTGGTGGGATCATATTTGCAGAAGACGTAGAAAAGGATGCACCGAAGAAGGGAGAGGCTGATATAACGTACTTGTAATACAAAGAAAAGTTGAAAAAAAAAAAAGAAAAGCAGCGCTGTGAGAATCGAACTCAAGCCTTCACATCCACAAACGGGCATGGTGACCATTTGACTATACTACCCAAAAACAATTTCCTACACTCTAAACCTGGTACTGTACCCGCAGTAAATCACAATGCAATCTTTGAAAACAGGGCACGCACACCACACCAATACAGACACCATTCTCGCGACTTGTACCTGCAAGCAAATAAAAAAGAAAAAGGTGCATCTCCGGGATTTGAACTCAGGTTCTATACGTATTCAAGTCGGGAATCGGACGCCACATGCTACGTGATTACTTGCTAGAAATATCAATATTGTTCTCGTTTTTGGAGCCAGACCGCCCAAACACTATTAATAGTATCATCGCATGCGTCGGCATGCAGCTTGCAGAGCATATGAAGGGGGATCGTATTGTCAGGTTATATCACCCGCTTCGGAAATCTACTTCGACCGCCCGCATTCCGTGCCGCCTATACACGAAATCGCGCACTCCGTCCAGGTGGTGGGGGTAGCCGAAGCTCCCCGTCGGGGGGAGTGCGAGCGCGCGCACGGTCGCCCGGCTGACCCGTGGGAACCAGTACGCGCGCACGTCTGGGAGCACGATCACGGCGTGTGCTTTACATTCGGCCATGTGGTGTATCACGTGTCCCACCATGACCGGGGGTGGGAAGCAATAGCCGAATGCCCTCGTGTTCCCCCCCGGCGTAACTGATACGTTTTGCCGGAAGACGTCTACCACCGCCGACCCCTCGCAGTGGTACCGCGAGAAGAAGGGTAGCCTTCGCTGCCCGTCCGTCCTCGTGTTGTGGCCGTCCTGGGCGTTTTCTGATGATGCCATGAGGTCGACAGTGAATTCTCCGAAGAACTCCTGCAATTGTTCGAACATCGCCGGCCGAAGCCGGATAATCTCGGCCAACCCAGGCCTAGTAATCGCGTCGGCCGACTGATTGTCCGCCGTTGGCACCCATCGCAGGGACAGCCAGAATCCCTGGTTCACCTGTAACTCGAACAGGCCGACCAGCAGCCCGTGCGTGACTGGATTTCTTGACCGCCCTTTTTTTAACGCGTCCACCACGGACCGGTTGTCGACGTCCATCACCAACTGCGCTCGCCGTAGTTTTCCCGGGTGCGCTCGGCAGCACTCTGTCAGCACTTCGAGCAACGCGAACATTTCCTTCCCATTGATATGGCGTGGTAGCCACTCGTGAGGGAATCCCCCGCCCGCGGAGAACTCGCCCCGCGGCAATGATACCACGCCGCCCCACTGGTTCGAAGACGCGTCAGACGCCGCGACGGTGACCTGTGACGCGAAGTGGCGTGGTTTGTACCACGGCCCCTCCTGGGTTGTCGCCGAGTACCCGAGCCATATGTGAAGCTCCGCCCGCAGGTCGGGTTTCTGGCTCAGCTGGATCGTATTTCCCTTCGCTTTCGAGATCGCCGCGAACATATAGTGCGTCCACAGGGACACCGGGCGTATGCGACGGACATGCTGACGCACTTTCCCGCGATTCTCTCCGACAGCTTCCCGCGAAGCGAGCCGTGCTCCCGGACGGCACGGATCAACGCGTGGAGCTTCTGGAGCTTGTCTTCCGGGACCCGGAACGAGGTGGTGGTCGAATCGCACAAGATACCGAGGTAACGCTGTATCCTCGATGGCTTCAGGTCGCACTTGATATCCGACAGGAAATACCCACACAAGTACGAGACCAACATCCCCACATGTATGGCCTCCGCGGCAGCCAGCCATTGGACCTTATCGGAACCCCCAAACGTGGAGGAAAAAATTCTGTACCAAGCATCGTCGATATATGCTAGGACGGGGATACCGCGAGAGCGTAGGTACTCCGCTTTTGCCTCGCTAAGAGAGTGGTAGCACACCGGGCTCTCGTTCCAGCCGAACGGGATGGTAGTACACACGTAGTCCGTAGCCGCGTACTCCACCCCGAAGAGCGGCCAGCTCTCTGGCTGCAGGCTCAAATTGTGGAAACCGGAGCGGTCGTCCAGGCTTCCCATGAAGATTCCCTCTTCCGCGACATCCGCTACCCTCGCCACCGTGTCCATTTTGAAGGGACCGTGGCGGCAGCACTCGTTGAGCGCCCGTGCGTCAATGACTAATCGCGGCTTCGAGGGCTCAACGGACAGAGGCAGCACCAGCCGAGGGCGCGCTCGGCCGGTCGGCCCTCGAACGTCTCGCCACCTCACCAAACATCCCCGTTTCACTAAGGCGGCGATTTCAGACTGTACGAACTCTGCGTGGTCCCGCGGTATGCGGTTGGGGAGCGACGCCCCTGGGAAGGCGTCCCGCCGGTAGGGAGACTCGCGTGATGTGCCCCGGTACTCTGGGGTAAGGAACTCAAATGCGCTCACGCCGTCCTTGAGATATGAGAGCAGTTGTGCTTTCTGTGGACGGCCCCGTAGCACGACGCTCTCCCAGAACTTGTATCGATAGTTCAGGCCCCCTGGCACGAAGCCGGCCCCATTCGTTCCCGCGTCGTGCATAGGTGCCTCCCATGGCATACGGGCGCGGTTTTCCTCGGAAAGGATTCGCTCTACGTCTGTCACAGTCGGCCTGTAATCTTCGTTCGGCTTGTCGCGCGTCCCCGCCCAGCTTTGTTCCTCGACGGACAGAGTTGGGATGGCTGGGAACGAGATTCCTACGTCTTGATGCCTTTGCGTTAGGTTCGCGCGCCATGCGTCGGCGGACACCTATTTCGAGCGATACGGCACGCGGTACATGTATTTCCGTTGTTTTAGTAAGGATTACGGGCACCGACTAGACGCGGTGTGCTACTTAGTACATGCGTAGGAGTTGACATACAGCGAACGTAGTTACGATGCCACTGTGACCAGACGTACTCACCGAGAGACAAGGCGGACGTAAGGGCGATCAATTGCAACGACACTTCGGGCTGAGCCTCCAACCTTAGCATATACACCTATCTCTATTTGTATAGTTTCTACCTCCGTGGTAAGTGAGACAGTTGTCGATAGAGTAAGTATATATGGTTGGTGGGGCCGACAGTGCCGTTGCTACAAAATTTTGTACGGGTGGCCCTCGCGCGCGCCGGCCGGGTGCGCGGACACGCGGGGCCTCCTACCTGTGCGCTCGCGAGCGTGTGGCCTCGCGGGTCGTGCGCGCACGCGCTCTGGGCTGAAGCGTGTATACATCGATTAGTTTCCTCTCCCCTTTCGTTATTTCCTGTTGTTGGATATTTTATTTATATGTCCTGTTTTCGTGTATGTTCTTTCGACTAGGACTTCCCCGTGTTTTTTCCCTAACCTCTTTTCTACTTTGTCGTGCTGTTGTCGAGCTATGCTGTCGCCCACGGAGTGCGCCTCGCCTACTCTCTCTTTTAGCACAACAAATAGGCTTTCCCGAAAAGGGGTTCGCCCTGCTGGCATCCCCTCTTTATTCGGGATTGTAGATTACTTCGAAATGCGACGGTTAACTCACACGAGAGCCGCGGCCACTCTCTAATTATTGTGCAAGCTGTAGCAAATACGTACCCTGTTGGTGTCCCTACCGGAGTTGGGCGTACGGGGCACTGTACCAGAAAAAACTAGAGCAACACAGAATATCGCGCTACTACTTGCAACTTAGAGCAGTCAGCTGTCAGTTTTAGTGTGCGAGTTTTGGCAGTTGACACGTTCGCATTTCCCCCCCACTATACCAGGTACTGGGTATTTGGTAATATTGACACCGACTGCTGTGTACGTGTGCTCCGACGATCGTACCATGATACTTCGAAGTACAGCATTATATTGAGTGTTTTGCCTCGAAAGTGCGGCTGCAAATCTCGAAAGAACAACCAGGGCTTCCTCAACTCCATTCCCCCCAATGCTTATATCGAGTCTCCGCAATGGATAAAGTAGCGCACCTCTGCGTCGCTGACTTCAAACCAAGACTACCCCTGATGGCTGCCGTTTGGCCTCTTGGCGTTTTTAACGCCTATTTACAAGTATTTGACGTTATCAGGACTGGTCGGCCCAAAACGTTATGCAGGACGTGTGCGGTGAATTTTAACCTTGCACGTGGGCCCAGACCAACCCGACCCCAGATCTGACCCTAACCCCTACCCTTCGGGGGGCTCGAAGTCGGCAGGGGCAGCCACTCACACGGCTCCGCCGCGTGTTTTGGTGGCGTTCTTGAAAAAAACTCCAGGCGACCGAAAGTCCAGCCTTTACCAATAAGACCCGCATCCTGCACAAAGTTGTGTGCCGGCCGCTCCTGCACATAGGTCGAGCCATATGCATGATACAAGTGGATGGGTTTGTCTTTCCGGGCAGGCGTACTCGTTCGTATGTACCACGGCAGAGCAACCGAACGTTGAGCACACACTTCCAAGTGTTTTCTGTCGTTAAGAATGCGACGCGCCGCAAGTAGAACCGCATTCGCGATGCTGAGTCGTGCCATATTGGAAAGACGGTAAGCCTCCAACCGCCTCCCGGTAAGGCCAACGCCCCCCCCGGGGTCATCGTCCTCCTTTGGGCTAGCAGCGCGTTGAGCGTCCGACCAGCCTGCTCCACTCCGCGCGGATTCGTCTGTTGATGAACAATCTGTGTGGACTTGTTGGTGAAAACAAACGGAGGCGGGATTGATGGATATTGACACGTGTACCGGTTGGTGCTTGAGGGGCCTTGGAGTGACCGGTTTGGGTCATCTCTGCACGTGGCCATCGAACACAGCGTTCCAATCCACCACAGTTTTTCTGAAAAGTGACGTCACGATTCCGGACGACGACAAATGTAGACCAAGGATTTTCCACCAATCAAAGATTCTATCCTAAAAAATTGACCAATCAGAAAACTGCGGGCACGAAATACCTTTCTTTCTCTCTACAGGACTATCTGTAGACGCATGCTTCGTACGGTAGGGGTACGAGTAGCACCTTACCTATTGTTCCTGAGGTTCCTCACACGACGAGCTCTATACTAATACAAAAACACACAACAACTGACATTGAGAAAACTCGTAAGCTACGCCCGACACGCAACCCTATGGGCTACTGTTCAAGGTATCTAGCGAACAGTAACGTCAAGTACAAACAGGATCTAAATCTATTAGGTAGTTTGAGAGTCGAGGAGCTCCGTTAGTGATAGTTGTTTGAGCTCAAATGTGCAACCGCTACCGTGGCACGGCTCGATACTGCAATTACTATTAGGATCAGCTCGAATAAAATAGTGGTCCACGTCTACGTAGATAATGCGTGGGTAGATGGCGTTCAATCTTGGCCAGGACGTAAAATCATGCGAGCGAGGGAGTGTGTGATGGTATGGGCTAGGAAGGCCGGTGATTACTTCTGTGTAGGTAATTAGTCCGTTTTTGTATAACTTGGATGGCATTCGTATTCGGGGTATTTATGAGATCTGAGGGCTATACTTGAAGCCCATCGAGACAGATATCGTCTGGCTCGGGGGTTCATAAACGCTGCTTCTCTTCTACGCTTGATTCTACGGTCTCACCCAGTCCCATAACAAGTGGGCGAGAACGGCTAAAATATGTTCAAAGCTTCGGTGGCTGTGATCTAACGCTACCAGCCTCCAATTTGTGTCAGCTTTTTTGGCAAGCTAATTCCCTTCCCATGCCCGAACAGGCTTGCATCCGGCAACCTCATGTCCCACGGGTACCGACGTCCCAGAGTTACTCGAAGTCTACCCGATCATTTAGACTTGGAAGAGCCTTTTGAGATTCGAGCGCTTTCTCTACGTCACACATCGTAAGTCCCCAACGAAACGACGCCAACGCTTTTCTGTGTTAAGAGCGAGGACGTCCGGTGCTGGACGTCGTGCGCTTGTTGTCTGAGTGCGCACACAGCGTCCTCGATGGCCGCCATGGCCACTTCTTGTATTTGCCACGTCTCACGTTTCCATGCGCCCCTCGTTGAGTCGAGTGCCCCCTCCGATCAGACAGGTACTTGTGCAGGTCATGAACTGCCCTCTCAGATGATGGGCCAATCTCTGGGTCGTTAGCTGCGCTCTCTAATGTAGACGGGCTTGAGAAGCTCTCCCCCTGCTGGGGCTGGTTTGGTGCCTGAGTTTCACATCGCATTTGCGACCTCTCGGCAACGGTAAGGTTGATACCACCGATTTCGCAGCTGCTACTATGATACTTCGAGCTTGACATTGACCCCCTGGCGCATTCGACGCTGCTGTCGCGGAATAGTTATTTCTCACGGCTAGCGCTGTCCTCGATGTCCCCGGATTTGTCCCCGGATTTCTATTGGGGCACCATACCGGTAGTCTCTGCCACTCGTGTAGCCTGGCGGAAATCATGGGCCGTAGGCGTCGTCTGCAGGCACCCCGTCCTCCAACTCGCTGCCCCCGCCCCCCTCCCGCCCGCCCAGCAGACAAGGTGCTTTCCTCGAACGCCCGAACACTTGAGCAGTATGATCCCCTTTTCTGCATCAAGGGCAGCGGCAGGCTGAGAGTCAGCGGGTACCATGAGGGGCACGTCCTGTCAGTTACTTTATCCCGATGGTCGTTCATTTGGGCTGCGACTTACTGGCTTATTCGTCTCGTCGCCGCGAGGTTTGCAGAGCGGCAGCACCGTCACTGAAGAGTTCATGAGCGCATGACACGCCCAGGCCGTACCTTTCGCCCCTATCTAATTGTAATAAGGCGGGTCTGCGTGTGGGAAGAAGCTCGGTACTTGGATTATTAACGCCAAAACGACCGCCTCGCTCAGCCCCAACTGCGAGATGGGCCACACTGTTGAAGCGAGTCGTAGAACTCGATCGGCCACACTGTTGAAGCGAGTCGTAAAACTCGTTCGCTATCGTGCTACAAAGAGGACCGAACGGCCCTTCTAGAAACTTCCAGTCATTCGCAGACCAAATGATGTCCACCTAGTCGGACGGATTACGAGTAGCGCGGTTGCCGGCTGGGGATCGTGTGGGTGTGTCCGCCGCGTCTGTCTTGCGACTGTCTTGTGGCGCATACAACAGCAAAAACAGACCACCCTTGTTTTTTTCGTGCGTTATCACTCTGTAGCGATTTTGGTCGTACGGCTTTGCTCTCTCAGGCCGTGTCGTTTCACGAGCAACGCTGTCTCGCCTAATTATTTCGGCGCGTGACGTCAATGAGCTATAATTGTCGCCAAGCATCGCTAGGACGACTGCTGAGTCGATTGATGTTTTTTATGTTGGTCTTGAAACTTGAGCTTGTGTTTCACGTTGCTATGCATAACGCAATCATCCTCGGCCTTGTACCCGGCCGCAGCTTGGTCGGCGCTCGTGGGTTTGATTTTACTTCAACGGGGACGTTTAACTCATCAAAAACTAACCGAAAACAGAAGCCAATTGTGCATACCAGGTGTATATTATAGTATGTAGGTGTATACGATCTCGAGATTACGCAGAACTCTTCCGGGTGCAGCTTCACTGCTTTTCCAGCCGGGGCTTAAACGATGTAACCCTAAGTCTTTCTGATTTCTGGTGGTCATGACGTGTCATAACGTCGCGTGCCCCCGGCGAGGGAGCAGCACTTGACAAAACATGTATATGTTTTTTGGAACTCTCGTAGATCTGCCTGCGCAAGTACCTTTTTTGTGCCCACACAGCAGCGACCTACAGTACCCGTAGTCTTTCCAAGCACAGCGACCCCACAGCACACCAGCCAAGCAGGCCTCTGGTTAGATGTCAGGATGCCAGGGCAGACCAGCGAATTTATTTTCCGGGAGATCTAAAAAGCTCTTGACGACTACTGGTATTGCTTTTTGGGAATTGGCGCTCAGCAGGTATGCCTGGAACGGTATTGCAGGTCTCAGATGTCTACGCGACAATATATTTCGTTGGGTTGGCGAGTTGTTAGCCACGCCTATCCCTTGTACTACTGCTAAATAATCTTCAACTAATTTAAAGTATTCCCTTGTACTACTGCTATTTTTTCCTTCACTCATTTCAAGTAGTTTGTCCCCCAAAACGTGGGTGTGCAGCTGTACAAGGGTCATCAAATAACGCAAGTTGGAAACGCGAGCGTGTGGAACCAAAGGGAGCAATCTCGATGGCCGCAGGCCGTTTTTCAACCACGACAACAATCACTGCAACCGAAATAAACTAACTCTTACACGACCCACGTGAAATAACGAAATAACCACCAGGAACGTATGGCACAGCGAGTTCTGGTGTTGTAGATGAACACGAAACAAGAGCTGGAACTTAAAGAGGCGTGCTAAAAAAGCCTGGTACGTATATACCAGTACGAAGTATTTGTTTACCAGTATATAATGGCAATCTACGTATTCATACAAATTTCAAACAATCATGAGTGGAGTCCGCTACCCATAGCATAGAAAGGCGTACTGTACCGTAAATACAAAACTGATATAACCAAGCATGGACACATGAAAAACCATGTAAAGGAACAAAAAAGAGTCAAATGTAGAAGAAGAATATTCTTATTTGCTTTGCTACTTTGTTTTACCAGCACCACTGCTGCTGTGGCTGAAGCATCATGGGTAACCTCTCGTACCTCGATCGGTCATGACCAATGGACTCTACTCAACGCAGAGAAAGGAATACTAATACTCACTGCCCGCAAATAGAAAAATCATGCATACAAGCTTGCCACGTGGACACACCAGGTAAAAACACACGTGGAGTCAGGGGGGCTCCTGGGCCATGGCAGGCTATGACCCTAAAGCTATGCAGGTGCAGAGTACTTGGATATTTCTGTCATAGCCCGTGTAGGGGGCTCAGCCTGACTGAAGTATAGTATGCGCGTGAACGCGTGCGTCGTGTTGAACGTTTTATTTTTTTATTTTTTTATCGAAGATCTCTCGAGGTCAGTATTCTTCATCACACATCGAAGGTCTCTGCTTTTGTGTGTGTTAACCGGTGTTACTTAATGTGCGGAAGAACAATATGTTGGAGCGGTGAGCGTGCCGATTGTTGTATATGTATAGTTATGTTTGTGAATTTTTCGCACTTTTCGCAACTTTTCTCTCCGCGCGAGCGCTTTTCGGCAAAACGCTAAGTACCCCGACACGGGAGGCCCGGCCGGACACATTGGTCGAGGTTTGGGCTCGATCCGAGCTCTGTGGCTCGCGTGGCGGGCGCTCAAAGTTTATTGTTCGGCGGGAGTGGATAAGACGATTTCCCGGGTTTCGCTGCGTGAGGCCCTGTTTATGTTCAGTCGTGCGTTTTTTGTGCGTTTCTTGCCGAGAGCACGGGGAGCATACACGAACAGCAGCAGCACCACAGAGAGCGTGTTACAAACAGTACAACCTCAATGTTACAAACCTGCTGCCCAGCAGCAGCAGCAGCAGCAGCAGCAGCAGCAGCAGCAGCAGCAGCAGCAGCCATTACATCATGCATGCGCGTGCCTCAGATCCGTGCTGTACCGTGACGAGTTGCTTTTGTCGAAGCCTGCGATTTTCCGAGTCATGGTATAATACCTGCAGATCGATGCTCATGTACGAATCTCTCCGCTGTCCCGAAATGTAAGAAACTTTTGTTCATTAAAACTATATATAAACTGTCGTTACGTTTCCGGGCAGAGTGATACAACACTGTGCGCCTCGAACGCAGATCTGTGATGTGCTCTGTTGTTGCTACGAGTAGTTTTGCTTTCATAGGAGCCAGCAATCCGTCACCAAACGACACCACCACCACCACTCTTCTACCCGCTGCTGCTGTTGATGTTGCTGTAGTGCTGTGGCTAGCTGTGTCTATCGGAGCCTACCGTCCATTATCCACACCATCTACCTACCCTTTTCTGTTCTGCTGCTGTGTGTGTAACAGAGCCACGCCCACTCTGACCGGAAATTAATGACCGCTTTTGAATACCACGATACATCACACAACATGCAACGAACACAAGCAACGCCACAGCCCCGGCTAGAAGCACAAGCAGCAGACGTGACTGTGGCGGATCCACCGTATACTGCTGTGGCTATTAATTAGTGGTTGCTTCATCGCAGCAGGCTTGCCTCCGTCATCAGGCACCACCATCTCTCTCTTCTGCTGCTGTTCTGTTGTTGCTTGCTGCTGTGCTTGCATCATGTATGTGCGACCTGTCGTGTTTCTGACGCGGGCCGCAACAAATAATCGTGTAGTACAGGACAATGTATCTTTGAAAGTATAGGCAAACGGTTACCATGCACGATTTTATGCTTGAAGGCTTGAGTTCGATCCTTGGCGATGACTCTGGATACTTTTTTTTTTTGTATTGTACATACGTAACCCAGACCCCCTGTATATAAGACAGGAAGCACACAAAAACTAAGTGGATTTCTTAGGCAGGTATACAATATGATATGAGGTGGATTTCTTAGGCAGGTATACAATATGATATGCGTATGATACAATATCGCATGCTGTTGTTTTGATATTAATAGTAGGTTTTCGATTCGCCCTTGCGCCACTCCCCCAGGCACGTCCCGGAGGGGAACCTTGTATATAATATACTCGTATATATTTCATATGTAGGGTGGAGAGAGAAAGGAAGGGCGAAGATAATAAATGGGATGGGAAAAAAATAAAATAAAAAATGTATACAAGGGGGGCTTCGCTGCGGCGGGCTGACGTCCGCCTGCGGCTCCGCGCAATGCCCGTAACGGCGAAGAGTAGAGGTAGATTAATAGGTAAGCTTATGCCGTTTCTTATGGGATTTTTGTTTAGCTTCATAAATTGACCCCTTTGACTCGTCTGTTTGTGACTTCATTTTTGAAGTCTTGTAGCCAAGTGTAGTTTCTTATGGAAGCATATGACAAAAAAACGCATTTCATTTTTTTCGTATGAGGCGGAGACCACAAAAGACGAGAGACCACACATAAACCAGGTACTGCTGTACCAGGTACCAGGTATGATATTATACCAGGTATATGCTATGTATACAGCAGCAGACAGCAATGCTACTGCCACCGTATGAAGCAGGTACCACCCAGATCGTACTCGTTCAAAGCAAAAAATTGCATCGAGCCACCCCAACATCGCCCAGCACATGCCGCCTCTCCGCGCGCAGCTCTTTCGACCCCAAGAGAGCGGTGACGGCACCTAGATGCCGAGCGTGCTCGGCTAGTCGAGAGCATCGTGTCGGCTCCGTATAGGGACAAAACACACGCTCACAGCAAGATGCTGCAGCAGTGGTAGGATACGAGCTGCTCAGCGAGAGCTCGTTCGTCGATAACTCCTAAAGACGATCGATGGCTCACATCCACCTCATCGTCCCTCCCCGATGCCGTAGTGAGAGTTCCTAACTGAGGGCCGGGCGAGGAGTGTGGGCTTGTACACGACCGCTTCTTCAGTCCGTATATACAGGAGCTCTACTGGTGTGCCGAGTAGATGTATAATCGTACGAGTGCTGTTATACTAAACATGGTATAAATATAATAACCTATACAAAGGCTCAAATATGAACCTCAGTTTGTAACCTCTGACGCTGATCATTCTGGGGCGCAGAATGATCGAAGTGGCCTGGTCAAACTGATGTTGATATTTTTTCGTGATCAAACGTTGTCGTTTTGAGTTGCTGTTTTTTTGCCCTTGGTCAAAAGGGGTCCATTTATGAAGCCCAAAAAGAAACCCATAAGAAACGGCCTTAGGGCGAACAAAAGCGACTCTGTACTGCCAAGGGATGTACAGTAGTACAGGACACCTTATGAGAAACACTCCATCTGAGCTTCTCCAGTCCGTATATACAGCAGCTCTACTGGTGTGCCGGGTGGATGTATAATCGTACGAGTGCTGTTATACTAAACACATTATGCATATAACAACCTATACAAAGGCTCAAATATGAACCTCAGTTTGTAACCTCTGACCCTGATCATTCTGGGGCGCAGAATGATCGAGGTGGCCTGGTCAAACTGATGTTGATATTTTTTCGTGATCAAACGTTGTTGTTTTGAGTTCCATAAGATGCTGTTTTTTTGCCCTTGGTCAAAAGGGGTCCATTTATGATCCCCAAAAAGAAACCCATAAGAAACGGCCTTAGGGCGAACAAAAGCGACTCTGTACTGCCAAGGAGTGTACAGTATTACAGGACACCTAATGATAAATACTCAATCTGAGCGAGGCTGGGTTTCTTATTTATTTGAGAGGAGAGGGTGCGTTTTACACTATTAATAACTTAACTTCGATGTAACGGCTCCCGAATTTCTTATTTTCTTGTAAATGTCACCCTGTGGCACTACTGTGGTATACTGGTACGTATATACGTACGTGTGCATACCAGCAGTAATATATTCAAATCCGTACGTGTATCAGCGGTAAGTAGTCCGTAAAAATCCAGCATCGTCAACGTAAAAACAGAAGCTTGGATCTTGCGTGTAGATCACGGGATAACTATAAATGCTACAAGGTTCCCCTCCGGGACGTGCCTAGGGGAGTGGCGCAAGAACGAACATGAAAACCAAACAGCATACATAGAAGTCTATATATGACTTGGTTTTCGTGAGCGGGCCGAAAATGACTTGATTTTATTGTGAGTTCAAAATTGACTCGGCTTTTGTGTGGGTGGTATATTTATTATATTACTTGCCTTCCGACAATGTGCAGGGCATTCGTTATTCATTCAGAATGAAAAATTGACTTGTTTTTTGTGTGCGGGCGGGAAATAATCGATTTGCCTTGATTTCGGTGTAGGGATCGAAATTGAGTTGGCTTTTACTATTTCGTTTGCCCTCCGACAAAATGCAGCCTGATCTAAAACATTGATCATAAACATCCTCGAAGATAAAAAAAATAGGGGCTAAATAACTTAGTGAAACAAAAAGGAGATCTTATGGATTGAAACTCCATGGCTAAAGCCCTGGAGAATACATAATGTATAAATATGGAGTCTCATTCCTTCCTGCATCTTCTCCTTCGTGCCTCATCTATACCAGGTATTATATGTACATGCGTAATTGCTGTTTTATTTTTTAGTGCTTGGTGTCTCGATCAAAATCGAGTTACTGTCGTTCTTGTGAGCGGGCTGAAAACGATTTGGTTTTAGTGTCGGGGTCCAAATTTATTAGGTTTTAGTGTAGGCATCTTAATCTACTTGGATTTGGTGTGGGTAGTCGAAATTTACTTGGTTTTTGTGTCGGGGCATCGAAATGGACTTCATTTTTAGAGTTGGAATCGAAAATAACTCGATTTTAGAGTTGGGATCGAACATTACTTGATTTCAGTGTTGGGATCGAAATTATCTTATAGTTTTTGTATGAAGGTGGTTGAGTGTCGGGATCGAAGTTGACTTGGTATTTGTGTGGGGGTCGAAATGTGCTTTGTAAACGCCATATAATTACAGAGGGCCCTAAACACCCACTCTTGTGCCCGTGACGTGTGATGTCAGAGATTTCCAGAGTAGTGATACGTCGTAAGTAGTTGTACTCGCGAGTACCCGGGCATTTTTACTATATATAAGGGATAAAGCTCTGGAAAAATTGCAGCAAAAAAAAACAACATACAGCCTACTCGTACTGTGTACTCGTACCCTCGTACCTGCATGCCAAAAAAAAAGAAGGAAACAGAAGACGTGTCCGGGGTTTGAACTCACGTATTAAATTCACGTCGGGACGTTGGACTCAACATATCACGTGATTACTTGCCAGAAATAAATATTATTGCTCGTTTTTTGTGTCAGACCGCCCGAAGACAGCTGTGTGTGGTATCATCGCATGCGTCGGCATGCAGAGCACACACATGACACATGGACCCCATCAACAGCAGCAGCGAGCAGCAGAGAGGTGATGGTGGTGTGGTTTGGTGGCGGATTGCTGGCTCCTACGAAAGCAACTACTCGTAGCAAAAACACAGAGCACAGCACAGATAGATCTGTTTCCAAGGCGCACAGCCGTGTAGTACCACTCTGTCTGGAAATGTAAGGACATTTAATACATATTTTAAATGAACAAACGATGATTCAATTTCCGGACAGCGGAGAGTTTCGTACATGAGCATTGATCTGCAGGTACCACGATTAGTAAGATCACAGGGTCCGACAAAAGCAACTAGCCACGGTGCAGCACCGATCTGCTGCATGCGCATGCATGGTGCAATGCCTACTGCTGCTGCTGGGCGGCAGGTTTGTAACCTTGAGATTGTACTGCAGCTGCCTCTCTGCGGTGCTGCTTCTGTCCTTGTGTGCTCCCGGTGCTCCGGGCAAAAAACTCACAAAAAAACGCACGACCGAAAAAAAACAGGGCCTCACGCAGAGCAAAGTACTAAATATCCAAATTAATACCATGCATTATTTTTTACGGCACACGACAGATAGATGCACAACGCGCCGTACATACACGACACACCTCATACGTAGCACAGCAGCAGAGACGAGAGAAGGTGGAAATTGGTGATGACTGATTGACGGATGCAAGCCTCTGATAAAGCAACTATGAATAACCACAGCAGTACATGGTGGACCTGCCACAACGCCGCGTGGTGTATAGCGCGCTGCTGCTTGTGATGCTCATGCTATATAGGCGGTGTTGTGACGCTGTTTGTGTTGCTAAATTTGCATGTTGTCTGATGTTGTCTGAAGTCTCTCATCGGATTCCTGCGGTGAGATTCAGGGAAGAAACACGAAACAAATCGGGAACATAATAGCAGTTTATATTCTAAAACTCAATTAAATTGGTCCTTATAATTTCGGCCAGAGTGAGTTCGGATCTTTCACACCCGGCAGCAGCAGCAGAACAGAAATGTAGATGGTGGAGTACAGACAGCAGGCTCCAATCATCACAGCTGGCCACAGCAGTACATCGCACATGTGCGTGTCACACACGCACGGTGTTAGCTGCTGGTGCTTATGCTGCGGAATTGTAACGTTGTGCTCCCATGTTATGTTGTCTACCTGTTGTATACTGGTACATATGTCTGGGCTATCCTGTCTGTGCTCATCACGAGCTCGCGAAAGGGCAAAAAACGAGAAGCAGATCAATGTTATTTACCGGCACGTACGTACAAAAGTAAGGCCTCATGCTGAGAACCCGGGAAATCGTCTTATCCACTCCCGCGCGAAAAAAAACTTTGAGCGCCCGCCACGCGAGTTACAGTGCTCGGATCGAGCTCAAACCTCGACCAATGTGTCCGGCCGGGCCTCCCGTGTCGGGGTACTTAGCGTTTTGCCGAAAAGCGCTCGCGCGAAGAGAAAAGTTGCGAAAAGTGCGAAAATTTCACAAACATAACTATACATATACGAGTACGATATAGGTGATCCGTATACCGGTAGAATTCGGACCACTTTTTTCGGAAAAAAAAGTAAGCTCTCGACCATCACCATAATATTATTGGTGAAAGTTGGAGCGCCCATCGCTCGCATGCTCACGATACGAGCGCACGCGAGGCCCTGCCCGGTGCAAAGAAGGTCGGTGGCTACGATGGCGCACGAATCGACCGAAAACGTTCACCGCCTCGCGATAAAATGTCCCGACATGCTCCTGAGGAACGCATGCAGTAATAATTCGTTTGAGGATCGCGAGGTCAAAATCGTATGATATGATACGAACAGAAAACAACAACACAAGTATCATACTTGCTGTACCACGCACGTATGAACCCGTGATACACAGGTCATCGCATATATGATACTCTGTTTCTGCTGCGGTGCTGGTACGTGCGTACGTACGTGTATATCAGCAGTAATAAGTGGTCTTACAAAAATCCGGGTTTGTCGTCGATATAAAAAAACGGAATCTTTCAAGGTCAGGTTCTGTAGGGTACCTACAGAACCATATCCGGGGTATTTACCCGGGAAATGCCCTACAGAGAACTTCTGTGAGTTCTGTAAGGGTTTTATACCCGTACCCGGAACTTCTGTAAGTTCTGTACGACCTTATACCCTACAGAGAACTTCTGTAAGTTCTGTACTCCCCGTTTCACAATACCCGGGGTACCGGTACAACGTGTTTGTACCTGCCCGGAACTTCTGTGAGTTCTGTACGCCCGTGCCACAATACCCGGAACTTCTGTGAGTTCTGAAGTTTTATACCCTAACCCGGAACTTCTGTAAGTTCTGTACGACCTTCATACCCTACAGAGAACTTCTGTAAGTTCTGTAAAACCTTGGGCACAATACCCCGGGTAAGGATATTTCCTCGGCACAATACCCTGTGTGCCGGTACAGATTAGGGTATCGTTGAGGATGTCAGGAGACGGTCAGTCGAGGGAAAATGGGCATCGGTCAAGGGTGTGGATTGGAGTGTTCCACACTAAAACCTAGTATTTTGGCGTCAGTCAAGGATGAAAAATGAAAAATTGCCGTCAGTCAAGGGGTGAAAGTGCCGTCTCCTGACATCTTTTGAGGAGTGATGTTATGCATTCTGACGTCATGTCTCATCAGTTGACACACCAAAAACGAAATTACGAAATTAAATTACATTGTACAACCCACCTCGCTCACAACCACACATAAATCGAGCACACAAGTACGTGGATTTTAATTTGGGGGGTGAATCTATGACCGCGGAAGTCATTCCCACGAAGTTGGAACGGTCATTACCGTGAAAATCGTGAAAGACAGCTATAACAGGAATTAGCTACAATGGTACATGCATGGTATATACGCGTTAGTACCGGTATAGTGTGTCATGTTTGAAGTACACCAATCGCAGTATTTCGAAATGCATTTTATGTATATTTTTTGAGGAGTACATTTGCAGTTTTTTCGCCCCCTTGAGGTGGGTATTTACCAGGGTATCACCGGAACTTCTGTAAGTTCTGTACGCCCGTGCCTCAATCGGAACTTCTGTGAGTTCTGTACGCCCGTGCCACAATCGGAACTTCTGTGAGTTCTGTACGACCGGGCCACAATCGGAGCTTCTGTGAGTTCTGTACGCCCGTTCCACAATAAATACCCGGAACTTCTGTGAGTTCTGTACGCCCGTGTCACAATACCCGGAATTTCTGTGAGTTCTGTGCGACCTTCATACCCGTACCCCGAACTTCTGTTAAGTTCTGTGCGACCGAGCCACAATACCCGGGGTACCGGTACAACGTGTTTATACCTGCCTGGAACTTCTGTAAGTTCTGTACGCCCGTGCCACAATACCCGGAACTTCTGTGAGTTCTGTAAGGGTTTTATACCCTAACCCGGAACTTCTGTAAGTTCTGTACGACCTCATACCCTACAGAGAACTTCTGTAAGTTCTGTACTCCCCGTTTCACAATACCCGGGTACCGGTACAACGTGTTTGTACCTGCCCGGAACTTCTGTGAGTTCTGTAGCCGTGCCACAATACCGGAACTTCTGTGAGTTCTGTAAGGGTTTTATACCCTAACCCGGAACTTCTGTAAGTTCTGTAAGACACCCATACCCTGACCCTATATCCACAAACCCTACAGAACCTGACCTTGAAAATTTCTTTCTTAGGCAAGAGGCTTTTAGGTACAGGTTGGGCCATTTCTAGTAGTGAGCACTATGTCGCGGCAATGGTAGGGGGAGCTCAACTTGAGTAGCCACAGAGAGGTCTGGAACTTTTCGCCACAATAGGTACGATCGGGCGCTGACCAATCAGAGGGAGGACCAGGAAGTCTTTTCCCGAGTGCAATAGGTAGTGTACCTATAACCTACTCAAAATGTCTAGGTATACCTATTTTTGGATTTCTCGCAAAACCAATACAGCAGTATCAATTATACCAGCTAACAAATAACGGGGAGCCATTCTTGACCGTTCTCACGAGACAGTTCACATTCAATGCAACCTTCTATCTGTGCCGTATTTTGAGCCCTGTGAGCGCAGCGTATTCTTATTCTTATAATGAGCACTTGGAACAGTAGTGCAAGATGTTCTTGAGTCGGATTGCTAGGTTTCGCTACAGTTATGATACGCGTAGTTACTGGTACCTATACTGGGCTATGACCCCTCTCCAAAAATATGGAGGGCATATCTGTGTGTGTGTTCTTCACATTAAACCTTCCTTTCTACCCGTCGACATCCAGCACACCCAGTGGCCGTGCCGATTCTTCATCCTAAAAAGGTACCAGTTCTGTGGTCACAAAACTACGACACAGAGATACTACGCTCAGTGCAGTAAACAGTGCGGTGGGTTGGCTATGCCCCGCTCAATATTACGAATTTGGACGTGATTTTTTTACACGATGTTGATCATGTATCAGCCAACAAACGGAAAGCCTGCTTTTATTTTTTATGTTTCGTCCGAGAGATATGACCGATATAAATAGTCGAAAACATACAAAAGTGGCCATAACTTTCGTGAAAAAAAAAAAAGGCAGGCTTTCCGTTTCAGTGCACATATGCCATTCAAATACGACGTTAAAATTTCAGATCGAACTTCACAAAAATGAACGGGGCATCGCAGTAAAACCACTCGCTCTCGCCACTACTTGTTTATTGTATAGGAAACTTTTTTTTGCCAATATCTCTTGATGGGTGCCGAATTGACAAGTGCAACTGATATCGATCGTCTCCTTGGGTATTCAGCCTTGCCCACACCAATTTTTATCTTGATCGGGAAATACGTTTTTTTCGAGCCGTCATACGGATTTTATGTCAAAATGTCGCCAAAAAAAGGTACTTTCGAGGTTTCTTGGATATCTCGGCGAGATCGAGTCAGATTCTAGAAAAGTTTGAACCTGCCTATCCGCTATGGTGTCAGGGTCAGTGCTTCCAGTTTTCAAGTCCAAACATCCAGTGGTTCACGCGATACGGCTGTAAGAAGCTTCGTCCGTTTTTTGGCTGGCCCAGCCCGTATGACTATTGACCCATAAACTACTTGCTTTTATAATGAGCACCATGGCATTTCTACCTATTTTATTTTTTTGTTTTGTTTTTCCATCTCATTTATTATCTTCGCACTTCTGTCTTTCTCCCTCTCTAGTCGTAACTCAGATCCGGGGCCACAAAGTAGGCTCCTCTCCCTCCTTCCCCAGTACGGTTCTTGCCTTGGTTTTCATCTCGCAGATATTCAGCCTTCCCAACGCTCGTCGATCTTCATCGAATTTTACACCTACTATGACTATTGACCCATAAACTGAATTATTACAACTATGTAATGTCCCTCTCAGCAAGCACCTACCATAATACCTGCGCTGCATTTGCACCTTGAGTTGAGCTGCCTTCTGTAGGGGAACAGGGCTATAACATTTTCTTTCTGCTTTACCGTTCTCTATTCCACGGAACCAGGTCTTTTGTGCACTTGATACCGAGTACGATACCGAGTACGAGTTCCAAGGATAGTTTTAGGGGGGGCTAGAGGAAAAAGGCTCGTATCATATTTAATTTCTGTTACCGACGCGCCTGGATATGTAAATAAATGGATATGGATATTAAGCCGCGTTTTGATTCCGGTTTTTTACGGTAACCGGTTTAAGCCGGTAGAACCGCGCATTTACTTTACCGGTTTCTCGGAACACGCCTGCTGGGTTTCCAAAAACCGGTTAAAACCGGTCTTGGGACCGCTTTCATTGAAGCGATGCGACGTCAGGCGCAGAAACCTTGTACGTATACAAATCATATGACATGATACATACCAGGTATACACATAATATGTATCTACTTTTATCACCAGGCAAGAACAGGTGGCTCTGACGAACGCCATCTACAGAGCATGCCCTCGGAATTGACGACGTGCTATTAACTATGAACAGCTTCAAGTCTGCGCCGCCTCTTTAGCAGCTACAACAGTTCGTAGCACAGCAGCGTGCCCGTTCTTTGTGATGTTGGTACTGCTGTAGTGTATCCCTGGTACCTGGTACTCTCTTTAGTTCTGTATATACCACACATTGCCAGTATATACACCAGAGTTACAAGAACGGTGGGAATGAGGAGCGTGACAGACGCCTTCAAGTGGTCAAACTCCTAACTGCATTAAGCTACTGCGTTGGCGGCTCTTCTCTTTTTGCTGTGTTCCTGCAATTAATTGTCATTGATGGGATCGTTTTTTATTCTAAGCGATTTGGGTCAGCACATAAACCTTTTTTTACTGACCGGCAGGTAATTGATGGGTGTGCGTGGTGGGTGAGAGATTTACTGGGTTGGTCGGTTGGTCCCTCGGCTGGTAGTCCCACAATCACCAACACCACCCACCAACATTTACTGTTAATTAAGCGATGCGTGTCAGCGCAAAAACCTTGTACGAGTACAGAGAAAAATGTACCAGTAAACAAATACATCTGAATCATTTCATAATTCGTTTTTGTTGTATGATCTTTTTGCTCGTATTTTGTAAAATCTGTATCAGGTATCAGGTCGGTTGGTCCCTGGGCTGGTAGTCCTACAATCACCAACACCACCCACCAACATTTATTGTTAAGCGATGCGTGTCAGCGCAAAAACCTTGTACAGAGAAAAATGCAAACTAAGAAATCTGAATCATTTCAGAATTCGTTTTTATTTGTATTGTCTTTTTGCTCGTATTTCGTAAAATCTGTATCATTTCAGAAATCGTGTTTTATTGTCTTTTTGTTTTCTGCATCTCTCAGCAGCAGCAGCAGATAAGAAATGGGATGAAAAAAAAAAACAAAATGCTGCTGTTGCTGAACGAGTGCGTACCAGGAACCACCACCAAACCACGGGACGAAGCCACCACCAACCACCACCAGCCACTACGAGCAACAACAACTTCTGGTGCTCCTGCGGCTCGTGGGGCAGGGGTGGTGGCGGTGGTGGTGATGGTCGTCGTTGTGGTGTTTGCTGGTGATGGTGGTGTGTGTGCTGTGTGCGATGATGGTCTTCCTCTTCTCGTCCGATCATCACCGTTGTTGCTCTACTGCCGAGAAATGTGGTCTTCACTTTCAACCCTTGACAGCCTTGACATGCCGTGACTGTCACCAAACAACTAGTTTTTAGTGTGGAACACTCCACCCTACACCCTTGACAGCGCATGTTTTGCCTTGCTTGACATATCTCCCGACATCTTTGCTTGAGAGTTGCCGGTGGTGATGCTCATCGTTGCTATATACCTGCACAATTTGGTACTGGCAACAGTTTAGGGCAGTCACTACCGCCTAGCTCTCCGATCTCGGCACGGCTTTCGACACGAATAGCACAGGACGGTCGGCACAAATAGCGGGCCTCTATCAGTCCCGAGCGTGTCTGAATCGGTTCAGTGTACGCGTCGCGCGCCAAAAAAAAGCAAAGCGAACGAAGTGCAGACGAAGTGCGAAGTGCAGACGAAGTGCGAGGGACGAGCAGACAGACAAACCTCAATATTAAGGATTCTTTAAATAAAGCCACGCTGCGGCAGCTTTCAGAACTGTTTTTTGTCCGTTTGTGTCCGTTCGCGACCAGGGGGGTACACCCCCACGGGCACATACCCAACCCATTAGGAAGAGCATCTATTGATGCTTCGAAGGGCTAGCGCCCTTCTCCGCATCAAATATCTCCTCAGTATAATACAAGAGGTCTTCCATATCGAAGAAGCATGCTTCCAAGCTCGGCAACGTTCCAGCGTATCACATTCCCTTCCTTTATCGTCTCTCCACGGTTGCCTCATCACACTGCCCTTATATACAGTATCGGACTGGTACATACTATCATGCTATTCTTAATATTAGGGTTATACAGACAGGTATCGCAGATTGTCAGATGTCGAATGGAATATCAATATTACGTACGTACGTACTGGTACGTACCCGGTATCGCAGGCCCCCCCAGTAGACACCATTGATGTCGGATTTCGGCTGAAATTGCTCGTGTTTTCGCGTAGTTCGGCAAAAAGCAAAACATTCGGACTTCTTTATCGTCATTTAGGCAAAACAGGGGGCGTTAAAAAAAAATCCCGGGTACGATCAACGTGCACAGAATAGAATGTACAAGACCCATTATATTTTATTATTATTTGTATTCATTTGATTTTATATCATTATTTATTATTTTCAAGGCTTATCACGGTATTTTGACGGGACGGGAAGGACGGTAACAGCGGGACGGGACGGGAAAACCGTCGTTAAAATGTTCCCGTCGTCCCGTCGAGTCCCGTCCCGCCGACAAATTATCCAACCGTTGTCACTTACTGTCCCGCCCCGTTATCAAAATCTGCCCCGTTGTAATTCACCGTCCCGTCCCGTAAAAACAACAACTCCCGTTGAAAATTACCGTCCCGTCCCGTCGCGATATTGTCGTTTACCGTCCCGTCCCGTCACTGCGCCGTTGTCTTTACCATCCCGTCCCGCGACTAAAACTTTCCTCTCACGCCAATATTCACCCCTGCCCGTTGCATTTCCCGTCCTCTCCCACCAAGAATTTACGAATTTCCGAAACTAAGTTTTCACATTGATACGTAAATATATATGTACATTTCTTTTTAAAATTATGTGAATTGTTATTGCCCTCGATGGAATGCGCTCGAGCGCTGTTCTCAGTTTGGTTGTGTTTTTATTTTGTGGAGTATTCAGACGAGTCGGCACCGGCGCGTGATGATTATAAATATGCAGAGTGGTTGTCTCTCTATTATACATATCAAGTAAAATGCCGCGAGTCGAACGATTTGTCAGGCACTACAAGCTGGTTCGAGCGACAAGCATGATATTCCTCCTTCAGGCAATACACACCAGAATACATCAACTTTTTCAACACTAAAGATAATAACTTTGTGCGCGGAAGGTCTGTCAAATAATGGATGATCTCTAATGCTGGGTCGAAGCGTACAAGGGCACATGGTTGTGGCGGAACTTTGGCCCCACACGCACGTACGTGGTTGTGGGAGTTCTACTGTAATTTGAGCACTTTTTTATTTTCATTTTTGTCCATCCCATTTATTATCTTCACCCTTCCTTTTCTCTCCCCCTCTTTAGTCGTACAGTAACTCAGATCCGGGGTCACTAAGTAGGCTCTTCTCCCCCCTCCCCACTACGGTACGTGCCTTGCATGTTTATCGCGAGAAGATTTCAGCACTTTCTTCCCTCGTCGACGTGCTTCGGATTTCGCCTACCCACGCTACGGGGGCGCTCTCAACAATTGGTTCCTTTTTCAAATAAAGTCAAAATCTCACCACGGTAGGATTCGAACTTGGATACCAATTCCAGTAGCCGTTGAAGTTGACCACTGGTCTAACGGCGCGACCGGTTGCAATGCTGTTATATATATATATTGCCGTACCAATACTATCGTAACCGAATCAACACAGCAACAACATTCTCCGCGTTGCGCTCAACATCAGAAGACTTACTCCGCGTTGCACCTCGTAGAGACCAACATCACCAAATGTAGTTGAGCTGGCCTCGGGCGAGCGAGTATGCTGCTGTTCGTCCCGTCACACTCCTTAGGGATGCTGACAATCGAATGCGACAACTCCACACACAGCGCACCCGAGAAGGTGTAGTTTATTTTGACCATGAAGATCATTGTGTGTGCTGTGACACTGAACGCGATGTGGTATGTCGGTGGTGTGGTACGATGGTACGGTGGTTGGATATATTAATATCTTTAACAGTCGCCCCGGTGGTCTAACTGGTAGCCACGAAGCCTGTAGGCCCGGATGTCGAGGGTTCGATTCTCCCCATGGAGGTTTTTATTCTCAAATGACACCGTCTGTCGAGAGCGCATATTATAGCGTGGGTAAGCAAAATTCGACGAGAGTTGACGACGGAAGAAAGTGCTGAAATCTTCTCGCGATAAAAATGCAAGGCAAGAACCGTAGTCGGGGAGGAGGGAGAAGAGCCTACTTTGTGACCCCGGATCTGAGTTACGATTAGGGAGGGAGAAAGACGGAAGTGCGAAGATAATAAATGGGATGGACCAAAACAAAACAAAAAACAGTAACGGTAAGGTAACGGCGGTAACGGAGTGTGTATTTCCCCCCGAAATCAAGGGTGGTAGTCCAGGCCAACAGGAGAAAACTTACTCCGCATTGCACCTCGTACAGACCAAAATCAGAAAAAGTCGTTCAGCCGGCCTCGGGCGAGCGATTATACTGCTGCTGTTCGTCCCGTGACTCCTTTGAGATGCTGACAATCGAATGCGACAACTCCACACACCGCGAAGGCAGTCAAAGCTAGATGCCCACAGCCCCCCGAGCTATTTCCTTTGAGACAGTGGTTCTAATTAATCAGTCAGATCCGCCCTGCTCTTTTGGCGCGTCGTAGAGCCTTGTGAACGGAGTAATCTTCTTGGCTTCTCTGCGTGGGATACTTTCATCATGGTGCCAGTCCGGCCAGAAATATATTCGACATTTAGATAGTCCCAAAATGTACAAATGCACCTAATAATCGTTACGAGAAGACCGGCGGTCGAGCGAAGACCTGAGGGCAGATAGGGGTGGCCCGACTAGGAACGACATACTCAACACAACGTCACCCGGGGCACGCCAAACGACCTGAAACTTTGACGGCGCCCGTAATGTGATGAATGGAGAGGGTCTGTGCGCTCGGGGGGGGGGGGCTGGCAAGGGCTTTCGAGAATAAACAATTCGAGGGGGTCAGCCTTTCGTGGGGAGAAAAGCAAGTAAGACAGACAGACAGACAGACAGACAGGATTTTAATTCCCAAAATAGAGACTCAGTTTTGCAAACTGAGAATTTACGAGTTTACGAAATACGAAAATATAAGGGCATAAGCCGAAAAAAAGTATACCTGATACCTACGCACTTTGAGTCATTTATAGGTACTCTGCGTAATGTACACCGAAAACGGCTTCCTGGCCCGCCTGGTATGAAACAAGCTTGTGGTCTGGTCAACATAGGTCAAGGGCAGTTTATTGTACCTGTTTTCGGTTATCGCTTGCCGCTCGCGATAACCGACATCCGGGGGTCCTCATGAACATCCTATCTATGATAGACACACGACTTACAGTAGCTTGTACCGAGCTCGTGCATTGACACTACCTGGATCCTCGTGGTGAACAGGCTCCAGCGTTGATGACCTTGCTGCTCTCGCCTCCTCCAGCTGACGAAGCTCCAACTCGCAGAGCGGTTGGTTTAGATATGGCTCAGATATGTCACGTGCTTGCTCCACCTAATTTGTGAGCTAGATGGGCCTTCCATGCCGGGACTCGGTATTGAGCCGGAGTTCCAGGTAAGGAGGCCTTTTCACGAGAGCATTTTTATTCTTCATCGCCCTTGAACTGGGTCTTCCCTTAGCGCCTTCATATATTGCGTACTATCTAGATGCACCGTCGTAACATCCCCCCCAGCTGAGCGGCCAGGAAGGGACAATCACGCGACACTCTCGATGGTGCACTATATCGGAAGACGCTATTTCAGCAACTAGCTTTCAACCATAGGTCCATCGCTTATCAAAATTTCAACGGTTACCATTGGTTTGGGGGGGGGCGGTGGCTTGGTACTGCACGTCGACCTTTTGTCGATGATTTGTACTGTCGCCCGAGGCATCGTACTAGTCCGCACCTCACGCTAGGATTTGCCAGCGTGCTATGTTTTCATACGAACGCCTTTGTCTACGCTTGGTGATGACGCGTGCTACGGTGGAGGTAGCACGTTATGGCTGGGTCGTTTTCTGAACGATCGGGCTCCTTAACCCAAATTCGTCGGACTTTCATTTTTGTGACGAATAATGTTTCAGAGTATACTTCGGTCATGAGATTTCACATCCGGCAGCACTTTTGTTTTCCTCCAAAATCATTGTTTCGGTGAGGTACGGCGCTCCTTATGTGAGGAGCTCAGAAAAAACATGGTGCACCTCTATCGTAGCACGCGTCTCATCTTCGTCGACCTTTTGTCGTCGTTTCATACTCCGCTCGGGTAGTTGGGGGGGGGTATAGTTTGCGGGGGGGGGTGGGGGGGGGGGGGGTGGCTTGGTACTGCATGTCGACCTTTTTTCGATGATTCATACTGTCGCCCGAGGCATCGTACTAGTCCACACCTCACGCTGGGATTTTTCCGGCGTGTTGTGCTTTCATACGAACGCTTTTTGGGGGCTTGGTGATCCGCGTCGACCTTTTGTCGCCGTTTCATACTTCGCCCGGGTAGTTGGGGGGGGGGGGATAGGTTGCGGGGGGGGGGGGGGCTTGGAACTGCCCGTCGCCTTTTTGTCGATGATTCATACTGTCGCACTAGTCCACACCTCACGCTGGGATGTTGCCGGCGTGTTGTGCTCTGATGTGAACGCCTTTGTTTGGGCTTGGTGATCCGCGTCGACCTTTTGTCGCCGTTACAAACTTTCGCCCGTGACATCGTACCTATCCGCACGTCACGGTAGCCTTTTGCCAGCGTGCTGCGCTTTTGTACGAACGCTTTTAAGCTCGGTACTTCGCATCGACTTTTTGTCGATGTTTTGCACTTTCGCCTGAGTAGTCAGCTTAGTTCTGCTCATCGCGGTGGCCTTTTGCCAGCACACTGAGTAACCATGCCAACTCTCCAATCGATCACCCCTTACATACCGATTGCAATCCTATACATAAAATATGTATGACTATACCAAACCGTCGTACCTTCCCCCCCAGCCGGTTGGCCTGCACAGGTCAGCCACGCGATACCATCGACGGTGTACGCTGATAACAATATTAATTTTCGGCTTCATTCTGCTGCTCGAGCTGGTTGTTTTCCGGCACACTAAATGACCGCATAAACTTTCCAGTCGATCACCACCTACATACCGCTTGTTTTATCTATCTTATACGTATGACTCTGGCAAGCCGTCGTATCTTCCCCCCCAGCCGGTTGGCCTGAGACAGGTCATATACGCGATACTGTACCCCGTGTACGCTGATATCAACAATATTATTTCATTTCTATACGGAAGTACTATTATAAGAACGCCGTTTTATCCTGCACTTACTCTGAACATATCATCTTATTCGTACACATATTAAACTAATACGCAGCACAACCTGTCAACGTTTGCTATGGCCTTGCCAAGAGCAAATGGCGACCCGCGGTGACATGGTGTACTCCCATCATCTGGCAGGCGCGTCTGCGCATCTTGGCTCAGACTCTTACTGCGCCCTATAAACCAATACGACTGAATATAATCTATTGTCGTCCCACCAAGGATGCCATCAATCCGTCCTGACGGGATGCCGTTACGTTCCCTCAGTAACGCCCCTCTTAGTTGACGCGCTGGAACATAATATCCGCGCATCTTGGCCCTGTGGCCAGGTCTTCCTCCGTTATTTACTCCCCGCACTAGTTATAAACTATGGACGTCTCTTCAAGGTTTCTAGCAATCGGTCTCGATAACATGTCGTCGCGTCATCTAGCTAGTACATCGCTAGGCTGACGCGCGGGGACATCATGTCGTCGCGTCTAGGTCCTATGGCAGCTCTTGCTCCGTCCTATAAAACCAACGATATTACTTGTTCGAGGGTCTTGCACTTGTTAACTGAACTCTACCGACGTATCGTTTCATGTACGCTAAGAACTACACCTCAGTAAAACTTACCCTACCGGCACGTAGATGTTAGGGCTGCCACAGGCGAGGGCGACCCGACCTCGACATGCACGAGAGGTATGCAGCCGCAGATAACATTGGCATTACCGCTACAGGTGCCAATCTCCTGAAGCGAGGGGCTCCCATTGGACGCCTGTCCAGCGCTGGCACGTCTGGCAACGAGTGTGGTCATGTTGAACACCGAAATGCCCGGTTGTCGTGTTACTGCGTGGCCACCCCTCCCCCCTCGTTACGAGATGGTCCCCAGCGGAATAGCCAAAACAAAAACGAACCTACCTCGTACATTCGTGTGGTCGTTGCCATGTACCAGGTATAGATGTTGAATGCAATATGCGGAGCAGGCATCAGTTCGGGGTGTTTTGTGGTCGCACCTCGTAGCGCCATGGTCAATTATCTCTCGAATACCTCTGCCAACGCCCGTCTCTCCTTTTCACTCTATGTTGCCCCGTTACGTAACCTCTAATTTATTTGTTAGTTTGTCTGCTTGTTTGCTTGTTGCGTATCGCTTGTGATGGGTCATAGCTTTGTCCTTCTTCTATATTATCGCCTATCCAAGCGGAAAATTATTTCACGAGCTATTTGTTGGGGCTTGGTAAACAATGTTTGCGCCCACCACGCCGTCGGTGGACCCGACGCTCGACGTGGTACCTACCGCTGTATAGCAAGGGCTCGGTTGCGCTTCACGCACTGGTTGCATCCAGTTTACAGTGTGGTACGAACTATGATGTTGGTTTATGTGGTATCATCTTGGCTTTTAGAGTATTTGTACTGTTGTGTTTCTGTCTGTCTGATTGAAGATGTACACCGACCACAAAATTCAGCCCACGCCTACCCTGAGCTAGTTGTTGTCCTAGCCAGGGGCTCGGTAAATTCAAATTTTTACCAAGCCCGAGTTTGATTCTCGGATTGGACACCATGAAACAAGCTTGTGGTCTGGTCAACATAGGTCAAGGGCAGTTTATGGTACCTGTTTCCGGTTATCGCTTGCCGCTCGCGATAACCAACATCCGGGGGTCCTCATGAACATCCTATCTATGATAGACACACGACTTACAGTAGCTTTTACCGAGCTCGTGCATTGACACTACCTGGATCCTCGTGGTGAACAGGCTCCAGCGTTGATGACCTTGCTGCTCTCGCCTCCTTCAGCTGACGAAGCTCCAACTCGCAGAGCGGTTGGTTTAGATATGGCTCAGATATGTCACGTGCTTGCTCCACTTAATTTGTGAGCTAGATGGGCCTTCCTTGCCGGGACTCGGTATTGAGCCGGAGTTCCAGGTAAGGAGGCCTTTTCACGAGAGCATTTTTATTCTTCATCGCCCTTGAACTGGGTCTTCCCTTAGCGCCTTCATATATTGCGTACTATCTAGATGCACCGTCGTAACAGATATTGGGCCTGCGCTCCATTGTACATACAAATGGCTCAAAGTGTGTCGGTACAACAATTCTCGCCTACTCATTTTACGTATCACCTCTTTGTTGGCTTCAACTGTACCTATAAATGGCTCAAACGATCACTTGTTGGTAACTGAAATATAGACAGACGACCACACCAGATACCGGGACTGTCAACCAGCCGACCGTACCTGTGTTTCTCATATTGTTTCACCCACGTTTGCTATGGAATGTTGTCCCGGACTGCGCCAACGGCTGTGTAACTCAGACCCCCTTAACCGTATGGTATTACTCTGTACACGTATATGTATACTCGTACCGAAATTGCTCCTACTAGATACTGCACTACAGTATGTGTATTGTATTTTCAGCATAATGTCATGGAAACATTCGTCATTGCCGTTTCTCCGCATCGCGATCACACCCATTAAAGGCATGTGGCCCAAACGTCTAATATCACATATGGTTGACAGGTACGGTCGGCTGGTTGACAGCCCCGGCATCTGGTGTGGTCGTCTGTCTATATTTCAGTTGCCAAAAACAAAAAGTGATCGTTCGAGCCATTTATGGGTACAGTTGAAGCCAAAAATAGGTGATACGTAAAATTATTAGCCGATAATAGGTGTACCTACACACATTGAGCCATTTGTGGGTACAATGGAGCGCAGGCCCAATATCAGGCGGGCCAGGAAGCCCTTTCCGGTGTACATTACGCTGTGCACCTATAAATGGCTCAAAGTGCGTAGGTATACCTAGATTTGGCTAATGCCCAAAAACAAAAACAAAATGAAAATATCAAAAATTGTCACGTACTTATATACCTGGTATATACTGGTATATATTATTTTTGGGTTTAGTATTTACTACTATTAATACTACCGTAGTTCATATACGTAGTCCGTGCAGATTTGTTTTTCTACATTTTCCCCAGCACTATGTTTCTCCTGGAATCGATACGCGATCGAAATTTCGAAAACACCTCAAAAACGCTTGTTCTTCCGCGCTTGTGTTTCTGGGGGAAGAAAAAAGGTATTAATAGTTGCTTTGCAACTTTAGACCAACTATTATGGGAAATATTATTTTTGGGCTCCAGGAACTGATTTCTAGGCCCAATATACCCGTTTTACTCCGTTGGACAGTCAAAAACACCGATACACTCCTAAAGATCCACCCCGTAGTTTTTCGAGGGCTTTCTGGAGCAGTTCTCCGTTTTTCTAGGGTCTCGTTTTGATTTTTGGCGCAACTAATCACAACTATTAAAATCAGTTTCCAGAAATAAGGCTTGTTGGTCAGAACTGGGGCCAAAAATAATGGGTATTTGAGGATTTTTGGCTAAAAATCATCATGTCCTCAGAACTGGCAACTTGGACGAACAGTCAAACTACGACCCTGGAGAAACGAAAAAGTACGTCAGAAAGCTCTACGAAAACTACGGGGAGCATCCTGACGAGTCTATCGGTGTTTTTGGCCGTGCCGCCGAGTAAATCGCGTATTTTTGGCTAAAAACTCAGTTCTGAGGGCCCAAAAATAATTTTCCCATAATAGTTGGTCTTATGTCTAAAAATCAGAAAAAAGTGATATTTCAATGGGGTGAACGGTATACCTTTCGTAGTGTCATTTAGACAACGGATTTTAACAGCCCTTGAGATTCCCCAAGGGACTTTTCTTCCAATTTAATATAACATAAAAAAAACTGGAGAAGAAACGGGCAAAAAACTGGACCCGAAACGTCACGGAAAATTCAATGGAACTCTTTTCGTACCCAACAGAAAGAGAAATATTGGTTGCCAAACGATTCCATTCGCCGATCTGCAGGGGACTCTTTTTTGTTTATCGGGGCGGTGTGTCGCTAAATGTTCCGCACCTCAAATAACGAAACACTTAACGTTTTATGTTAATGTTACGCGCCAGCGGAAAAAAATCGTAACATTACGTTACTACGTTATCTAAATTCCGGATTTTGTGATAACATAGTGTTAGTGCGTTACGATATTGGCGGGCGATCGCGTAACATTATGTTACGAGTGTTACCTTGATCCCGTGATGACCGCGGTATAAGTGTTACGGTGTTAAGGTAGGCAGCCCATAGCGAGTAACACTATGTTAATGTGTGTCCGAAATTTCTAGTTGCCATCGTAACACACGTTATGGGGATAACGTACATGGTCAATGAAGCGTTAACATTATGTTACTGTGTTATCGATATCAGCCCGCAGCGAGTAACGTTATGTTAGTGTGTTAGCGGAATTCTTACTTGCTGCCGTAACACACTTTAGACGGATAACGTACATACATGGTCCAATACACGTTTACATAACACTATGTGTTAGTGTGTTAGCGGAATTACCAATATTAAGTTAACATTGTGTTACCGTGTTAGCGACACCAGCCCGTAGCGAGCAACATTATGTTGGCAGTTACATTATTCTTACTTGCTACCTTGGCACACTTCAGACTGATAACGTACATGGACAATTAAACCCTTACATAACACTACAGTACGCGACACCAGTTAATAATCTCTTAATTATGATCAGACTGGAATTCTTATGTAAGGCAGGGTGTGCCCTACACCATTTTCAGTACGAAAGAGGTCATGTTCTTATTTTGGTCTGAAAATCCAGCCTTAAATTCTTAACTGTCGAGTTCTTAAGGGTTAACGTAAGTATGTATATAGTCAATAAAACGTTGACATTATTATATGTTACCGTAGCAACGGCAGCAGCAGCAGTCCGTATCGACCGACTTATTGCCAGGCCCACCCTCCTACTGATGAGGGGACGAAGAAGCTCTGCTGCTGCTGTGAATATCCTACAGCAGTATGAGTGTGGTGGCACCTGTGCTAAGAAAATATCTGTTGTTGTGGACAGGTACGAATCACAGGTGCAGATTTTCCGTCTTCCAATTATACCGAATATCAATACCGCTTTGGGAAACCAGGAGACACACAATAAATGAAATACTTTTACCGAGGGTTCAAGGGTTAGGCCGACAGGCCGAGCGTAAAGCGACCTATACTGATGCTGCTGATGCTGCTGTTCTGCTGCTGCTGTACAGTACAGGACACCTAATAAGAAACAGGAAATATGGTCCAGGCTGGATTTCTTATTCGAGAGAGGGTGCTTTCTACACTAATTTCAAGATAACGACTCCCGAATTTCTTATTTTACTCTAAATCTCAGCCTGGCTTTCTTATCAGCCTGTTTCTTATTAGGTGTCCTGTACTGTATGCTGACGATATGTTTTGCTTAAAAATAAATAACTCAGACGGCACGTATACGTAGATGTTCATTCGCGTTGGTTCAGCACAATCAGTATTCCCCCAGCGTGATGCATTGCAGATTTGACTACTGCAGGTACTGAGGTCGCGCGTCATATTCACTACGAGTAAATCACTACAGTGGTAACTACTGTGTTACTGGGATGTCAGCAAAATTGGATAACACGGCTACATTATGTTACTCCACGACGCCGCTTTTTACCCCTAACACAGGTAACACATGTTAGAGCGTGGGAAGATCCAAAGGGTAACGTAGTAACATTACGTTGGATTGACTCCGGTCCCCACGGTAACTCAGTAACATAATGTTACGCCCGGATTGATTATTATGGTAACACAGTAACATAATGTTAAAATCAGATATTTACTGACAGTAACACCGTAACATAATGTTAGGCAGACCTCGGCATTTAGGCTAACACCCTAACATAGTGTTACGTATCGGCCGGCTAAGACTGTAACGTATCTAACGTATGTTAAATGTTACGTTATCCGACCTTAAGGCAATCAGACTGGGGGTCCGAATAACGTAGTGTTAGTAGTGCTGGACACTATGTTAGTGTTATGTTAGTGTGTTATTTGTAACACAATGTTAACACTCATTAGAAGGGTAACACAATGTTAGTGTGTTATGTCTAACGCTCCGTGGACAGTAACATTATGTTATCGTGTTAGTCAATCTGCAGATATCGATCTGGGAATGTTAGAGTGATAACGTAAGTGTTGGGCGAGAGCCTAACACTATGTTAAAGTGTTAGTTGAAGGACGGATCACCGTGTAACATAACGTTAAGGCGTGTGCACATTCGTGGGTTTCCAGTTAACACTGTGTTACCGCGTTACCGTGATTGCCCCTCCAGTGTTAACACTGTGTTACCGCGTTACCGTGATTGCCCCTCCAGTGTTAACACTATGTTAGTACGTTGCCAAGTCCTTGTGTTAGGCCCCATAACGTAGATAAGTGTTATCCGAGTGTCACGTTTTCCGAGGTGTGAAATATTATCAAAATTCTTTTTCGTGTTGTTGTTGTTGTTTTCACGTTAAACTCGTTTCAGTTGCTAATCCCTATAGTCTGATCTACTGTAGCAAGATCACAGCCCGTGGTCACAAAAGTGTTAGAGCCATCAGAGAATCCTAAAGAACACGCACACTTACCAGGGAAAGGATACACAAGTCCGAAGAGGTACACCTAAAATCCCTACAGCATGTTATGCGTGTCCAAAACTGAACTACACGCCCGCAATCTCCATTCGACTACAGCAGCATCGTCCCCCCCCCCCCCCCTCCCACTCTTTACCAATGAATTTGCCGACTACAGCGTAACTACTGTCTGAAGTGCTGTCTGTACAAAAACACACGGTAGGCGTGGGAACAAGATGGAGCACGCAGCTGCTGTCTGAAGTGCTGCCGGAATGACAGTCCGCGGGCACACAGTGAAAAAGAACAGCCAACCAAAGCCATCATGTCAATTGACAAGTACCCGAATCTATCCTGAACGTCTGTGTTAGGCACAGCATTATAAACATCGACACTGATTAGGAATCGTTCCACATTGAAGGGGTCTTCCACGATTACCAGGCACACAATTAAGGCACCCGGGGTGTCCGCGCCATCTCTGCCGCGTCTCTCTACAAAACCAGTGACGTCCGAGAACAATTAATAGTACTCCTCGTAGCTTCTACGTGTGTGTCTAGTTATATTACCGACTTGTGACTTCGACGTAGTGATACGCTACGATAGACGAGTATAACATTCGCGAGAACACTACCAATAGGAGCAGGAACCGGGGCTGATTGCTTTGGCGCTGCTTGAGGCGCCGAAGCAGATCCGCCGGGATCCTCCACCTACCTCCACAACGTCCATGCTTGATGCCATGTTTTGTCTTTGGGCCGGGTGGTGGTGTGGGTTTCTTTGTTGGTTTTATTTTTGACATAATAATTTCCCAAATTTACGATTATTTATCGGGCGATTGCCAAAATCAGGTACACCTGGTCACTTTGGTGCCAAAAACAGTTACACTCTAAAATCAAGTATAAATCACGCTTCAGGAACCCTCCTATTGGCCAGCCTCACATCGTACCTGATTTTGGCTCGAAAGGGGCCAGGTACACCTGAGTTTATCTACTATGCCTAGCTTTCAACTGAAATTGCCGTTTTTTTAGCCAATCAGAGGTCATACGTACACTGTCTCCTGTACGGACACGAAGACATCACCACACTACGTACATACGACCCGCCACAACGACTACAGAACGTATCATACGCGCACATACAGCACAATGGACCTGCAACGACTACAGAACGTATCATACGCGCGCATACAGCACAATGGACCTGTTGTAATATATTACGCCAGTTACGTACTCCTGCTTGCTGACACAGACAGTAGTAGTACGGAAAGCGAGCAGTTCAGTCTCAAATGAACTCGATGTTTGGTTCGTATGCTATCAGGCTACGACTATAGAAATTTTAAGATTTACGATTGATTGTCGTTAGCGATAAGCCGTTCGCCGTTCTGCTCACCGGTTCATCTCGCCGTCGAATACGGTGCCACCATTCATCTATCGCCGTCGAATACGGTGCGACCATTTCAGCTCCGTCATCTGCGGGCTGCATCATGGATTCCTTAACTGACAGTCCCGCCAGCGGAGTCGTCTAAAGTTAAAAAAATCGTTAGCGAGAACTGCGCACCGGTTCATCTATCGCCGTTAGCGAGAACTGCTCAACGTATATTTTTGTCTTTTACGTATTTTTCATTTTTCGTGTTTTCGCCTTCTCGATATTTTTGCATGTATGACACCCGCCCGGATTTCATTTTTCGTCGTCGACCGCTTCGGGTGTGCGACCCATATTTATACTTGATTATTATTCCCGCCTTTTTTCCCTTTTGCCGCCCCGATTTCGTTTTTCGTTGTCGTAATTTCACTATATTATATATACGCATCTTTCCGCCTTTTTATTATTAAGATGGGTTTTAGTTGCGGTCCGGGTATGTTTTCGTGTATCATACTGTTCACGTATTCTTCATTATTTGTATTTCCGCCTTTTCGACCTGCTGCTGTGTTCGGGAGGTTGTTTATCGTTGTCAATCGGTATATATTTCTCATGCTTTTACTCGATGATATATCTGTGTTTTCCCCTTTTTTCATTATTCGTGTCCTTCCGCCTTCTTTAAACTGTGGCCCTCTTTCATTTCTTATCTTGAGTAGCCTATCGGGGTGTGTTTGGTACTTTCACTTCGTTTTTTTCGCTTCCTCTCGTACTCTTTTCCTCTTCATTGTGATATTTTTACTTGAATATTATTCCCGCCTTTTTTCCCTTTTACCCTCCAGGTTTCGTTTTTCGTTGTCGTAATTTCACTGTATTATATAGAAGCATCTTTCCGCCTTTTTTATTATTTAGATGGGTTTTAGTTGCGGTCCGGGTATGTATGTTTTCGTGTATCTTACTGTTCACGTATTTTTCATTATTTATATTTCCGCGTTTTCGACCTGTTGCTTTTTCCGGGAGGTTATTTATAGTTGAAGTATAAATATAGGCCATTTGTTGTATAGTCTCATCAATAATCGGTCTGACACTCCGCCCTCCCCTCTTCCTCGGCGTCGTGCTTATACCCTCCCAAAAGTCTTGGGCGGTGTCGTGGTCAAGCAATTATATGATATAGGTGTTGGTGTGGGTTACCGTATTGCGGTCTACTTCATTTTTCTCGGTTGTAGTGGTTTTAGTCTGGGTTACCGTATTGCGGTCTACTTCATTGTTCTCGGTTGTAGTGGTTTTTAGTCGTAAAGTCGATATGATATGGTGTATGATCCCTTTGTTTTTATTACAGTATTATTGCGGTCTTCCCTGATTGTGTGCGTAATGGGTTCCTCAGCGTCGTGTTTTATACCATCACAAAGGTCTTGGGCGGTGTGGTGATGTGATATGATATGGGTGTTGGTTGGTTTTGTTGGTTTCCTAGTTCAGGGCTTTGTGTACGTTGCCTTATTTTAAACGATGAGGGGTGGGTCGTCCTGCCTGATGTGTGCGTATTGGGGTTCTTCGGCGTCGTGGTTTTGGTATACTGTCAATCAATGGGTTTGTGTACGTTGCCTTTTCTAAGCGATGTGGGGTAAGTCGTCCTGCCTGATTGTGTGCGTATTCGGGTTCTTCAGCGTCGTCGTTATGGTATACTATCAATATACACGATGAGAGTGTTGGTGGTGTTGGGTTCTGACATGGGTTATAGTATAGTAACAGGCGTTCGTCCTATAGCAACTGGAATGGCGTGCTGCTTGATTGGAATGCGCGCTGTTGAGGGTACAATGTAGAGTCGAAGCGGAAGGGAAATACTTTCATCTGGAATGGCGTGTTGCTCGATCGGGTGGCTTGATCGAAATGCGTGTGAATGCCTGTTGGTTGTGCGTTATTAATGGCACGGCGCGTTATTAATGCATGTCCGGTCTTTCAATGTTGGGTCTAAGATGTTGTGCAATTATGCAGTCTTGCGTTCTGGGCCGTGGTGCCGTTGAGTTGTGTCTGCTGACGATTTAATCGTTTTCAAATAAAAGGAAGGCGTTTGTCTGCTGACGTGCTTTTATCGTCTTCAAAAGTTGGAACAGCGTTTCCGCTTAATAATCGACCCAAACTCACCTGGTTTACCGGGAAAAGTTGGGCTACACAACGTGTCGCAAGTATTTATTGCATATTGAATAGTGTTACGCAACGTTTCACTTCACACGTGGTTTCTGATCTTATGTTTTTTTTTCACTCACGGCCAATCTCACAATGTCTTTGTTTCGGATATAGTGTTATGCATCGTCCACAAACATTTGTTGAAGTACACTACGTCTCACTTCATGCGTTGGTTGTGATCTTCACTTATTTTTCCACTCACGGACAATTTCAAGCTCTTGCATTCGCTTCTTTGAGCGGGCGGCCTCAGCCGCAAACCCCTTGTATACATACGTATTATACCTGGTACAATAATACGGAAATACACGTCGTAGGAGTGAGTGTGATCACGAAATAAACCAATGAAAGCATACGACAGATATTAATACCCGTACTGAAAATAACATACAACATTTATCAAGAGTTTGGAGGACACACACATTCTCTATCATTCTGCTGTTCAGGCGCAAATAATTCAAAAGTATGTTTGATTATTTCTCACAGCCAAAAGGTCCTGAAAAACACCGTTCGTGGCGTGCGTTTTTCACTTGGTTTTAGAATGTAACTGTTTTTATCACCAAAGTGACCAGGTGTACCTGATCTTGGCAATCGCCCTTGTTTATACGTACCATTATTTCAAATAGTGAAGTGTGAGTGGGGCCGATCGAATGGTTGATACAATTTTTAAGTTCGTGTTCATAAATAAAAAAACGACAGGGAAAAAAAAAAGAAAAGGAAATATATACGTATTCGTGCGTATGTGAGTACAGGTACTCAAGGTTCGACTCGAAGCTTGCAACAGTTTCTTCTTTGTATGCGTAGCGTGGATACACGCCAGGTGTCGGGTTCCAGACTTGACGACAAGTCTGGTCCGTGAGAGTTGTGAGAGATGCGGGCGACGCATCCATCATACATCAGATGTCTCGGGTCAATATTACCAATCATAGTTCGTCCGTAGACGAAGGATTGTACCGAGATCTTACTGATGAGATCATAGGAGATCTGACGTCACAGTTTGTACGATGAGAGACGGAGATCTCATGACGTGGGAATTGGTGATACCTGCTTGGGAGATCCTTACGGTGATCTCCGGATATATGCAGGTTGGACGAGGCATGGCTCCCACATCGCCCCCCAATGTTTGAACGCCTCATACTGGAAAACCCAGTATGCTTTCGAACATTCTTTGGAAAGAGACAGGTCACGATTTCTCTACCAATTTTAAGTCATTGTACGGCAGTAGTTGATGTATAAACTTACTACTTGTCAATCAAGTAATCATGTCACCCCTTGCGTAGTGAAAACCACGGGCTTGTATGAGCATAATCAAATTTCAACAAAGTGTTTCGGTCATATACAGACGAAGTGTCAACTACCAGTGATATTATATGTATCCTTTCCCACGCACGATTGCGTGGTAGAGGGTGAACATACTCAACGAAAATAAAACGAAACCTTTTTATAACGAGTAATGGTTTCTTAAACCTTTTATACTTAACGGTAGTACACGGAACCTTTGTACAAAAACATGGTTTACGGAACCTTTTGTACTATAACGGTGGTATCCGGGACTTTATATAAAATGTTGGTTTACGAATCCTTTTTATACTAACGGTGGTATATGTAACCTTGTATAAAAATGTAGGTTTACGGACCATTTTATACTCACGATGGTATACATAACCTTGTAAAAAAAGATATTGGTTTACGGACCTTCTTACACAAACGATGGTATACGGAACCTTGTATAAAAAATATGTAACCTTTGACAACAGTCAGTACATCACTTACCACTTATGCGATGTGTGTGGTACGGTTTGCTTGCAAGGCTTGATACACACCGTGATAAGACAATGAGTACTGGCTGACGGTTTTGCCAGAAAAATATGCATGCAGAATATGCAACTTAAATGAACACGATGATTGTTCGTTGGAAATACCGGGTATCCAAAATAAACGAGTAAGTCTGCATGACTAAACGATGGTGTGGTTGTAACGACAACGGAACAGCACAACGGGCTGTATTTTGCATGGTTAACGACATGGCATGTCTCAACAATCGAAAAAGGCATCATCGACTACACGAATGAGACTATAACCATGATTCAGTCAATTAAGCTGAAATAAAACGATGTATATATCCCATTGATCTTATACGAATCATCTTGACTCAGTAAAAAAAACTGTAGTAAGACTTTCTGTCAGTCATTCACGTTTGACTTTTGACAGGATCACATGAAATATATCACTATTTGATAGTATACGAACTATTTTATACAGTACCAAACTGTATAATAGACTTTCTGTCAGTCATTAACGATTGACTTGTTGACAGAATAAACACAAGAATTCAGTAGAACAAGCGGAAGACATTAATGTGCTCAATCAGATATTTTACCTCGGAGTGTACGGTTCACGCGCATGACTGCACCTCACCAGCTCTTATCCAATGAAACGATACTGGTACTGGGAAATACATCACAAATGTATTCAGAAATCCCCAGTTCCTCACACAAAAAAAAATGATGCTCATTAATTGATTGATTATCACTGCGCCAAATGTATACTTCAAGTATATGCACACTGCACACAGTTACTCCACTCAACTAACCCAACAATGACACCCGAGTGTATACTCTTGGTATATGCACACCCTTGCGTAACCATTGGTTGAACGCTTCCCCCCCCACTACCCACTTTTCCTCTGATCGATGAGGTAGTGGACTACTCTACAGTGTACGTCTATGTGAGTACAAACTCTATAACCCTTACTCTCGAGCAAGTGCTATCTTTTCGTGTGAGGTACTTCCACACGAAGTAAACAACGAAACCACACGGGTATAATAACGATATACCGGGACACTTGCTGTTGGGATGCAGCTCAAATGTATCCAACCATGACTTAACTACAAGGGCACTACTCCTCGTAAAAAAAAAAAAAAAAAAAATCCCAAGCAACCACCATTTGGGGACCCTACATGAAAGCTGCAATTCATAGGTCCAACGATCCACTAATGAACGAACGAAATCCGGCCGGAAAAAAAAATAATAGTGGGCGGTGTTGCAACGATTCTGACACACGAAAAATGTATATATATTCTATACTCCCAGTGACTATAGTCAATGTGAAGGACGGTTCTGGGGGTAGTGTCAATACGAGTGAGCTACGACGATCGTTTGCTCTTCGGAGGATCAAATGCGTGCGGATCTTCAGCTACAGTCCTATTACGATAACCTCTGATCATCTCATGGCATTGGGGCACTACGTTGACGTGCCGCCAAATGCCCAACATTGATGGTTTATCCTTAACAAGGAAATAGTATTGAAAATTAGTCAGTGAGGCTTTACCAGGCCCACGTTTGTGACTTTCGATAGCTTCAATAGTATACGGACCGATGTGCACGGTGAGCACAGAGCCGTCAAGATCAGGTACCGGCAATGTTGTTCCTAAAAATAACTCATCGAGTGCCGTAAAATCCGGTACGGAACTAGACGTGTCATTATAGTATGCCTTAATACGACCTAAGTGAACGGACGTTTCCGCAAGTTCGCCATCTCTCGACACACGATAGATTACGGGCGACAACTGTGAACGTACAGTAAACGGACCACGCCAGGGACTAATAAGTTTGGGGTTGGGTCCATCAGCTACGGTATAGGGGCGGTGCACTAATACTTGATCCCCAGGCTGATATTGCGGGATGGACAATTTCTCGTTAGCTTCTGCCTGCTTATCGGTACGTTCCTTTAAATTGCGACGCGCAATTTCGTACGCGAGTTGCAAATTTTCAACGGTACGACGGGAGTATTCCAATCGTGTTCCAGAACCAGACGTAGACGGTACGCCGAGAATAATGTCAACGGGTAACAAAGCTCTACGGCCAAACATCAAAAAGTGAGGAGTTTCCTCGAGCGTCTTATTGTAAGCAGTGTTATGTGCCAGTTGAATCATAGGTAGGAGTTCTGCCCAATTATCATACTTGACATTGACGTACATCGCTAACATACTATGCATTGTACTATGCACACGCTCTAAAATCGAATTGCCTTGCGGGCGATACGCTGACGTGCGTGTCTTTTTAAACCCAAAAACGGATTGCAATTCTTTAACGAGCTCATTTTCGAATTCTGCACCTTGATCAGAGTGAAGAGTTTCGGGGGCAGAGAAGACCGAAAACACGCGTTCTACGAGAACACGGGCGATAGTTGCGGCTGATTTATCACTAATCGCAACTAAAATGAGAAACCGGGTCAAATGGTCTATGACTGACATTACGTATTTCGAGTTATTCGACGACGATTTGTACTCTACCAAGTCAATAGCTACGCATTGAAACGGACGGGAAACGGGACGGTGACCAACAGGTAATTTCGGAGGACGGTGCGACGTCTTGCGATGTTGGCACGACGAACAGCATTTTATGTGCTTGGCTACATCTTTCGACATAGTGTTCCACCAATAACGATCTCGGATTTTATCAAACGTGGCTTTAAAAGCGAGATGACCTCCAGACGCTGGTAAATCATGGCACGAATGAACAACTAATTTCCGTAGAGTGGTGGGCACGACGAGTTGGTCACGGAACGAGCTGCGTTTTCGCAGATACCCCGGCAAGTACGACCGAAATAATACGTTTTCGTTCAAAAAATAGTGACTCATGCTGGATTTACTTTCACCATCGGGAACGGCGACGGTAACCGGTGCTTTCACGTAATCGATGTACGGACCGAATTCAGCACGTTGTTCTTCCAGTAATTTTTCTGGGTCAAGTAACGGAAACAAAGACACTGCACTAGCAAACAATTCGCTATCATTGTATACGATATCTACGTCTTCGAGGTTTTGTGAGGACACTTGGAAGTCGCGTGGGCCAGGTACACGGTACGGTCTATCGCTCGGAACGTTGCGGCAGATAGATGCTAGCGTAGGCTCTTGCGGTAACGGTTCTTCCTCTACTTCCCCAAATAAGCGAGACAATGCGTCGGGTACTACGTTTAATTTTCCCGCGACGTGCTTAACAGTAAAGTCAAAGTTTTGAAGTGCAATAGCCCAACGAGTAAGCATATTGGATGTGTCTTGCATGTAATATAGATGGGTCAATGCTTGATGATCAGTAATCACCGTGAAATGTTTCCCAAATAAATACGGTCGCCAGTGAGCGAGTGCGAGAACGACTCCACAACACTCTTTCATAGACGCGGAATAATGGCGCTGTCCGTGTTTGAATCGTTGACTAACATACGCGATAATGTCAAGGTCAGACTTTGGATCGTCATTTTTCGACGGTTGGGCAAGAAAAGCGCCAACTCCTAACTCACTAGCATCAACATGCACGACAAATTCACGCTCGTAATCTGGAAAATTCAACACGGGAGCCGACATCAGTAAACGTTTGATGTGGGCGAACGCAGTATCTTGTGCGCTGCCCCAGGCTTTCTTAAAACGAGGCCGCGTTGCAAAATCCTTACGGGTGAGTTCAACGAGTGGTGCGGTTACTTCGGCGAAATTCGGAACGAAACGACGTACGAAATTCATCACACCTAAAACGGAACGGAGATCTTTAATGCAGGTGGGGGTTGGTAGCTTTTGAATAGCTTTGATACGGTCTTCCCCAACTGATACTCCCTCGGCCGTAATTACGTGGCCTAAATATACGACAGATTTAGGACCGAACGCTAATTTGGACGGCTTAAGAGTGAGACCAGCAGCTTGCAGAGCGACGAACATGCTCTCTAAAGATTTCAAATGGTTTTCCCAGGTTGCGGACAATACACAGAGATCATCCATGTAAATAAGCAACTCAGGAATATGGCCCAACGTTTTATGTGCCATTTCTGTAAAAAGCCACGGAGCGTTACAGACACCAAACGGCATACGTTTGTAACAGTACTTGCCGCTGTTGGTGACAAAGGCTGTAGACTCGACATGGTCAGGGTGAACGGGTATCTGCCAGTAGGCGCTTTGTACATCAGCAACGCTGATGAATTGAGCACCTCCGACCATGTCTATATTGTCTTCAAGGTTCGCCATCGGCCAGGTTTTACGAATAAGGTGCTTGTTGATCGTACTACGGAAATCAACACAGAATCGAGGTTGACCGTCCTTACGAGCTACAATAGTTACGGGTGAGCCCCACGGACTTGAGCGCTCTTCTATTATGTCGTCATCGAGCATATCTTGAACACACTTATTGATAACGGCTTCAGTGCGTGGATTGGCTCGATACGGACGACGGCTCACGGGTTTCGTATTATCAGGAAGTGGGAACGTTGCTTCGGCAGTGGTACACTTGCCGAGCTCTGCCCGAGATAAAGATAATACAGGACGGTACTTGGCACAGAGATCTAAAATTCCTGACTGCTGTTCAACGGTGAAAGTAGAGTCAACGAAAGCTTTAGATAACGGTGCAACGATTTCTGCACGTGCGACTGCAATTTCGGTCTGTGTTTTTGGTGTCGCTGCAACAGCGTGCACGTGCAGCTGAGCAGGAGACACTACTACAGCAACACTCGACAAAAATCCTAGTTCTAATCCTACATGTAGGGCAAGAGACTCGGAAGATGGATTAGCTATTTGTACAGCAACGGAACCATCTATCGCTAGCCACGTGGCTACGGTACGAGCTACTATTACTCGTTCAAATTCAACCGGACAATTTTCGCACGACATCTCTTTTTCAGAGAGTATTCGTGGTTCAATGACTACTTCTGTATCGCGACACGGTTTTTTGTCTGTATATGCAGTAATAACGGCTGCAAAACGAGGACGTAAATTAACACGGTTACGTAATTTTACTGAGTGAGTTTCAGCATCTTTGTGTACTGCTGCTACAAACTTATGCAGTGCAGTGGGTGGGGCCAACCGTGAACGAGTATCAGTTGACTTATGGATAGCTGGGATGGTAACAGTGCTGGACGAAAAATTCAAACGTTGATTTTTCCAGTCAAGAACTGCGCCAAAACGAGACATAACATCATTATCAAGTAATATATAGTCTGGCCCAAGTGATGGTATAACGAGGGCATCAATACGGCGAGAAATATCGCCTAAAGTAATCGACAACTTAATAAATCCCTTGACTTCGAGTGGCAAGCCGTTGGCTGCGCTCAAAGACATACAAGATGGAGGGACAGGCTCAATAATAGCCTTGCATAAAGTTGGATGACGTTTCAAAAATAATAGCGAAACGCACGTAACGTCGCTTGCTGTATCTACAGTCAACTCTGGAACAAAGAGACCGTTGATACTTCCAGGGATACGTATCCTCTGAGATGAAAAAGAGAGAGACAAAGATTTGTTTTTCCTTGACAGCGACGAGCTGAACCAAGAATTTTTTCTTTTATTAATATCAAGATGACCTCCGCTTCCTACTGCTGTACTACGTTGGATCGAAATTTTTTTTCGTCCTTCTGCTGCACTTTTCTGGATCGCACGACGTTTCGATCCTGTGCTCAGTTCAACAACAGTTCTACTAGCGGCATCCCTCTTCTGCCCACTTTGGGGAGCAGAAGCTGAACTCTTACAGGTAATCGGAACACTTAAATCAGACGAATTCACGGCAAGCACGGGCTGCTGTGCTGATGAAACTATGCTACGACCTGGTACCTTACCTACCGACATCTTTCTACGAGTACTCGTACGAAACTCTTTTTCATTCACAAGCGGCGCAAGAAGGAATTTTGACCTTTTTGCGTCCTTTCTACTGTTTTCGACGACAACAGCAGACTCGCAAGTCCCAAGCGCTACGGACAAAGCACCTGGGCACCCCTAATCAGAGTCGTCGTCCGTCGAGGGTGGCTTGCGTTTCTTCTTTTTCGCCTTCTCCTTCTGGGTCGATGGCGACTCTTGTGCTTGTGCAGCCTCCTTCATCTCGCGACGCCGCGTGAAGCAGTGATCCAGGGTGTGGTTGTTCTTCGACCTGCATGAAGGGTGGGTGCACGTCCTCGTCGTACTTTTGCTCGGCGACGATTTGCGAGCAGCTGCCTTCGCGGATGACCCACGTCGTCCGCGCTGGTTGTTGGACTGCGGAGGAGGGCGCGATGCGGAAGGATCGAAGGGGAAACGGTGGGGTACTTGTTGAAACAGAGCGCTTATGTGACCGCCTGCTAAGCTGGAAGCTTCGTGGCGGCGAGCACTGTCGATGGCTTCTTTCAGTGACGTCACTGGTTTATCGTTGAGCATCAGACAGCGTACGTTCGGTTTCAAGCCCTGTTGCCACAAGGCAACAGTCAACGCGTTCCACGGGGCGCGTTTGTCGTTGAGACGTTCAACGGCGGCTTTAAATTGTGACAAGATTGTACGGAATCTCATCGCATATGCTGTTACGGTTTCAGCACTGTTCTGCGTAAATGTCGCGATCTCTCTCGCACACTCGTCGACTGAGTTCGCAGGCATGAGAAGGTCAAGCAGAGCACGAGTCATTTCTTGCCACGTTTGGGGAGCGGTGAACGATCCACGGTCCTCTGGTTCGGTGTCAACAGAGGCGGTACGAGTATCTATCTGACCCGTGAGAAGCTGCTGGATCAAAGTCAAGCAGTGGCCCGATCCCAGCAGTGCGATGTGCTCGAGTGCTACGATGTCAGCAAATTTCTCGTCGTTCGGCCGTACACGTTTGGCCTTGAGGCCTACGACAATCCTGAAATGACCTAAAACCTCAGTCACGTTCTGGTCGCTTTTACCAGTCAATTTCGGAACGCAACGCAAGTCTGCTGCTGTCACGGTCACAGCAGCTACATCTCGGTACAACGGAGCGGCGACAGCGTCACGGTACGACGTAGACTCTAACGAGGGTTGGGTTGCTGACGGCAGCGACAACGAGGGTTGGGTTGCTGACGGCAGCGACAACGAGGGAGGGGTCACTGACGGCAGTGACGCAGGGGCAGGGTTGGAGGTGGACGCAAACGATTCTTTTGTTTCACCTTGCTCTGCTGGTGTCCCTACATCATCTACATGCGCGGCATACGAACGTGGGTTTTCCGAGATCGTCAACCTTGACAATGCGGATCCTGCTGACTCAACAGGCAACGCTTCACTTACCGTAGACCTCCCACGCAAGAACTGGATGGTCTCCGCCGACAGCGTTGGCGGGGACTTCTCGTTCTTGTTCAGCCCACGTATGCGTGCTGCTGCCTCAGCCTTGAACAGCAAAACTTGCAGCTGCTCGACGTTGAGGTCCTCAATTGTTTCCAACGCCTTCTCCTCGACGTCAGAGGATGAAGATTGCGAAAGAGACCGCTCTTTCGCCGAGTTTGGAGACGAAACCTCCATGCTCGTAGAGTCAGCGACGGCACCTTCCTCTGTGTTGTTGAGGTCGGCGACGGCGCCTTCCTCGGTGTTGTTGGGGTCGGCGACGGCGCCTTCCCCTGCGAGCTCCCTCTCTTCATCAGAAGTGGGGGGTTCGTAATCGAGATTGTCCTCCAACGATGAAGGACGTTCGGAATGCTGCTTACGAGCAGCATGTTTTTTTTTTCTGGTCATAATGACCAAGCCACCGCGCAAAAAAAATTGAAGCTGTCACCAGTTTCGAGTCTGTCGTCAACGCCAATGTGAGTACAAGTACTCAAGGTTCGACTCGAAGCTTGCAACAGTTTCTTCTTTGTATGCGTAGCGTGGAATACACGCCAGGTGTCGGGTTCCAGACTTGACGACAAGTCTGGTCCGTGAGAGTTGTGAGGGATGCGGGCGACGCATCCCATCATACACCAGATGTCTCGGGTCAATATTACCAATCATAGTTCGTCCGTAGACGAAGGATTGTACCGAGATCTTACTGATGAGATCATAGGAGATCTGACGTCACAGTTTGTACGATGAGAGACGGAGATCTCATGACGTGGGAATTGGTGATACCTGCTTGGGAGATCCTTACGGTGATCTCCGGATATATGCAGGTTGGACGAGGCATGGCTCCCACAAATATACTGAATCAAATCAACAATGCGTAGACAAATAAGTATTACACGACGAGTACGAGTATCAGTATGAGATCACGTGACACGTGGCGTGCTACAGGTATTATAGTAGTAACGGAAACGTTTCCGTAGGTCGTGCCCTAACCCTAACCCTGAGCCGGTCGCCCCAGTAGACTACAGCAGTAGTGGTCAACTTGCAAGTCTACTATATAGCATTGGTACCCAAGTTCGAGTCCCATCGTGGTGAGATTTTTACTTTATTTGAAAAAATATAAAGGAACCAATTAATTGCTGAGAGCGCCTTCGTGGCGTGGGTAGGCGGAATCCGACGCAAGTCGACGAGGGAAGAAAGTGCAGAAAACTTCTCGCGATAAAAATGCAAGGCAAGAACCGTAGTGGGGGAGGAGGGAGAAGCGCCTACTTTGTGACCCCGGATCTGAGTTACGACCAGGAAGGAGAGAGAAAGGAAGGGCGAAGATGATGAATGGGATGGGAAAAAAAAAAAAAAATCCGTACATGCAAGAAACACGCCATACTGTAGTACGGAAACCCCCCGAATACGTTTCGGGAGGAGACAGGACCGAGGAGCTCTCCGCTCCCCGCCACCCCCCGGATGTTGGACTTTTTCACGCGTTCCTTCCTTCCGCTTTTTTCATGTTTGGTGTATTTCTCTGCGTTGCGTACCTGATACCTTCACTCGAGGATACTAAGCTTCGTTATGCCAGTACTAACTGCTGTACTGCTGCAATCCAGTACAGTTGTTGTTGTTGTCTTCACATTAAACCCGTTCTTTCTACTCAACCACATCAGTACTGCTGCAATCCAGTACAGTAGTATACTGATTGATTTTGACGACAATATATAATCGCTACTGACTTTCACCCAGCTGGGTTGCTAGCAGGGTAGGTCGTGCCTGTCGTATATGGCATTGTATTGTCTGCTCTGCGTTTTTGTGTATCTCTGTGTCGTAGTTTTGTGACCACAGAAGAACTGGTATCTCTCTATTCGTAGGATGAAGAATCGGCACAGACACTGGGTGTGCTGGATGTCGACGGGCAGAAAGGACGGAAGAACACACACACTGACTGAGTCACCCAGTGCCCGCGTGTACACACATTGACAGCAGTGAATATTTACGGAGGTTTTGTGCTCGGCGCCTGAAGGCGACCCTCCGATCCGACCCCTTACCCGAACCCGAGCCCTATACAGCAGTGGTCAGTGCTTGGATGCTGTGCTTGGTATGAGTCTAGGTTGACCCGGCCGGCTCGTTGGGTACTGTGCTTGGAAAGAGTCTAGGTTGACCTGGCCGGCTCGTTTGGGTGCTGTGTGCTGTGCTTGGAAATACTCTATTAATAGGTTGACTCGGCTGGACTCGGCATGCTGTGGCTCACTCCAAGTTGATTGAGCCGCGTATAATATACCCTTACTTCTTAGCCAACCGGAGTACCTAAATAGCTACTCGTACTTTAGGAAGATTCACTATCAAGATTCGCCCACACTGCTAAAATAATGACCTTTGTTGGCAGTTTTGGTGGGTTCCGACTGGCCGATGCTTCAAAAACGATTTTGATCCGAAGACAAATGACATGGCACATGACACATGGCCCATCATCGTCTCTCGCGCGTGAAGCTTGGACTCGGCACGCTTCTGGCTGCTGCCTGTCCACGAACAGTCATGTTTTTACGCAGGTGACGGGTGAAAGCCAATGCCGACCAGTCTGCGCCGCCGCTATCTGTTGCTTCGCTGCTCGACTGGCTCTCAGGGCTGCCGTGCCTTGCCGGCCTCACAGCCGTGCCTCACAGCCGTGCCTCACAGACGTGTCTCACAGCCGTGCCTCACAGCCGTGCTTCACAGCTCACAGCCGTGCGGTCCTCGGGGAGTTTTTTTTATATTTTGACGTTTTGACGTGTGCCGTGTACGTACGCACGTACGTACATGCGTACGTACATATTTTAGAAACACATATATACGTATTACCACCGGACGGAAACATGAGGGTCTATTGGGTACAGCAGACGTACGTACATGCGTACGTACATATTTTAGAAACACATACGTATTACCACCGGACGGAAACATGAGGGTCTATTGGGTACAGCAGCAGTAGTAGTAGCAGTATACATCTGCATACAAAACACGGGGGTATCAGGGGGATGGAGGGCAAAACACGTTCTATTATATATGATACGGCGTATATCGAAGATTTATCGAAACTGCTGTCGATACGATATCCAACGTTATTTTCAACATTTTAGCCCTTATACTGCCCGCCAAAATCATTCTACACTATATCCAAGTAATTTCCCCCCTAAACGTGGGCGCGGTTCTGAAGGGGTCTCGCCTGAGCTGGTTGAAACTTGAAACCTTCAAACCCCCGTCCCCGAGACAACACCCCCTATGTCCGGAAATATAAGGAACGTTTATTCCTAATATTACTAACAAAAAACTCCTAATTTACCGGGCAGTGGTAGGCACTAATACTTACTATGATAGAGAAAAAAAAAAGAAACGCCCGCCGAGGGATTGGAAAGAACAGTGACTCCAACCCGCGGGTGGTACCCAATCAAGCCGAGAGGGGGCCTTCAGCCTTTAGCGCAGTTGGGGTTGTCTCCGACTGGGGACTTTCCACTGCTGTGTGAGAGGGTGGGTGTCCGCAGCCACCTATGTATGTTGTCTTCCCCGACCAGAACTGGTATCAAGCGATACACCTGGTATACCTTGCCGGGTACTGCTAGCTGTGCCTTTGGCAGCTCTGGTCTGGTACTGCTTGGCCGCTACCCGTGCTCGCGTTTTGGTTTGGACGGGGTGTTCCTTGTTCCGTGGTTCAGGTCGTCGGCCCCGGGTGCTTGGTCGTGGCTCGTGAGGGTGAGTGGTTTTGACTGTGCTTAAGTCTGCGTGTTCAGTCGAGCTCTGCTGTGTGGCGGATGCATCGGCCGCCTGCCTGCCCCCTCCCTGGGTTTGAAAGCCCGGCGTCGACCAGAGCTGTTTCGCACTGGTGCGTACATAGCAGGTATATCTATTAATAATTATATACTTCGTATTAATAATACTATATATAATGATACATATTATATACCAGTATACATAGACTTATAGTATCATCATATACCTGTCTGGACGGAAGTATAAGAAGCGTTTAAACACGAACATGAACACCAAACAGTCCTTGCATTTCCGCCTAGATCAGTACCTGTTTTCTGTATTATCATGCCAGGTACTTATCATTCAAATAATTTACATGGTCTTGTTCTTTCTGTATACCCACACCCATCGACACCCAGCACACTCGTGTCAGTGCCGATTAGTATGTACAGTCATCTTATTATATCATACATCAGAAGCACAGCAGTAGAGAGATACCTGGCACATGCAAGCTCTGCTAACTGTGGTGACACACTACGAGACAGAGATAGTACATCGCAGATGCAGTACTACTAATCTACGAACCATACGAAGTATTTGCTTACTTATTAATTTCCACTCTAGAGGTGGTGTGATACCGCAGTACGTACATGTTCCGCATTTATGTGCACGAGTTCGAAGTTCGAAGCGGGGGAACGACGTTGAGGCATGCGGCCTACGCGTCTCGAGTTCACTGAAATCCTGTTGAACAGCCATGCATCTATCCACGCTTGACGGCCGCGGGTGTTGCTGCCAATAACTTAGGGGGCACTGGAGCTAGCGCCAGCCGTGCTCTACCCTTTGTCGCTGGCGTACCGCCTCAAACTTCTAGATATACCTGGTACAGAAGAAGGAGTGAGTGACCACGAGACCACGAGAGCACCTCGGCGCAAAGCGTGGTAATACTGATGTACCACATATTTATACGTACACAGTACACAGCAGCAGCACGAGTGTGTGTTCTTCACATGAAACCGCTCTTTCCACCCGTCGACATCCAGCACCCCCAGTGTCTGTGCCGATTCTTCATCCTAGAGAGATACCAGTTATGTGGTCACAAAAGTACACAAGCTTGGTATTTATGTATTTGGTATAATCTATATACAGCAGAAGTGGGGCCTATATAAGGCGGTATAGTAGTAGTGCACTGAGGATTTTTAATCGCCTCCTATCGAGTAGGCGCTTCATTCATCCCATCATGTGAGTGCAATTCTCCCGGTCATGGCGGCCGATTTGACCGCCTATTAAGCGGCCGCCTTGTGTGTGCTGCCTTATACAAGCCCCACTACTGCATATATATTCAATATTTTCATTTATACCCATACTATACCGTACCAGGTATACCGGGGACAGTATTAAGTATATACTGTCTGTACCAGGTTTCATACCGTTGGGTACGGGTATAATATACCATACCATGTATTTATACGAGCACGTACTTCAACGCACCCTGGTTGCGTATGCTCTGCTGTTGGTGAGTCCAAGTGTTCCCAGCTACCAGGTACCAGGTATGCCATACGTATATCCCATAGACCAGAGTCCGCATGCCACAGAAATAAACATCTCCGTGTGGGAGCTTTTTCACCTCTTCAGTTCCTGTCACTGGGGAGTACGCGAGGCCTATGCCTCGGTGATAAGGACATAAGGACCAATAGGAGTAGCCCAGGGCCTTGTCTGGACTCTTGTTCGGATTGCTGTTTTTTTAATCATGCACAGCAGATGTAGGCTGCCGTTGGATGCCGTCTTTTGTCCTGATCAGATTCAGTAGCTTTGCCCAGCCACGCCTACAAACGTACCCGTCTAACATCGACTAGGTCGTTGCTCCGGTGATTGTACCTATATGGGCTGTGACCCTCCAGGGCTTTACCTATGGGCTATGGATGGGCTATGGCCCTCTCTGACCCTCCAGGGGTCATAGCCCATTGGTTGGTACTGCTTCCCTTGATTCACGAGGTAGACTGGTAAGCTCATTTTTGTGGCTGCATTATTGGACCATGACTCGTTTTGCTTGCTGGTACTGCTGTTGTGTACCGGGCATGTACCAGCCAGTACTGCTACGAGTGCGTTGTTTCTTCGATTGTTTGTTCTTCACGAGGTAAAATTGCACACCAGTTATACGAAGTGATCTGATACCAGCTACAGTAACAATTCAAGCCCGCCCGCCTTTCAGAATAGTATCGCTTGGGTTTTATTGAAGTGATTCCTTCAAATCATTGCGGCAAGCAGTAGAGTACGTACACGTCTGTGCTTTTGTCGATCGAACGATCCATACGTTTGGTCAACGCTGCCAGCTTTTACTCGTACGAGTCTGCAGAATCTCTTTCTCGCCGAGACGGGCGTCCATTATTTCTGCACACTGGATTTGCCCCCGTGCCCGATGTCGAGGGGGACTCGTCCTGAACCAGCAGCAGAAGAGAGGGCAAAGCGCTTGAGGATATGTACATGAAATATCGTGAAGAGCGTTGAATTCGCACTGGGGTGCGATTTCTGCGCCCGTTTTCTCGGCAGCGGTAAAGGCGCTAAAGCCGAACGTCATGTTTCCGGAAGGGTCTTGACTAGATATTCCTGAAAACACCTTGTTCGGTGTCGGCGGCCTCACCGTTCTGGACAAAACCGAGCGCTTAAAAACGATCGCACCGTTGTGCGAGCTCAACGCTTTTTCACGGAAGGGTTCCTTTTCCTCCCCCCTATCCCTGCCCGGCCAGGCGATACCCAGTGCACTGCCGCCCTCTACGTATCATATACGTGCGTGGCATACAGGCGATGTCCAGTGCACCGCGACGCTATACGAAACCCATGCATGATATTGTGGTGGTGGTGGTGGTGGTGGTATCCAGTGCGCTGCTCCTTCCTGCATGATATGTTTTCCTTTTTGCGATCGACTTATTAACACCAGTGTATATTGTATCACGCGTAAATGTTATACCGGTGGGGTAGTTTTTGTTTTTGGTCTTGTTTGCCCCCCGTTGTCAATCCCTTGGCTCACTAGCACAGCCCTTCGCGTGCAGGTCTTAGCGGAGAGCACTTTCCCCGCGGGTTGTTCCCCTCATGGTTTGTTCTTGCCACGGCCCTCCGACTGCTGCCTCTCCCTGAACCACTTCGCCTCGGTCTACCTCCCGGCTCTTTCCGCTTGGGTTGCTTTGGATTTTGTATTTTGCCGCAACCAGCCAAGCTGCCACGGAACTCGTGTTCTCAACGGGGAGAACAACAGCTTCTGGACGTCGAACTTCCTAACAGATAGTTTTGAACTTCGCGTGCGCTGCGATCGGGCGACGCACTGAGTAGAGGTTTCTGGGGTTCGAGCTGTGCTGCATGCTCCACTGGCAGAACGACCCCGCAACACCTCCTCCTCCTCCTGGCCTCCTGAAGGTATGGGCGCCTGGGCTGCAAGAGCCAAGGGCAACGTATAGAGTGCCTGCGCTGTATGTAAGAGTGTATAACCACCGCAAGCTCGGTGTGGAGCGTGTCCGGTTGTACGTACGTAGTACAGCAGCTGTGTTGTTAACCTGAGGGGTATTACAGTAATTTATAACCAGGTACGTACCTGGTACCGGTACAGTGTCACCATAACACCTACCTCTAAAAGCCCGCTATGTGCGGCAAAGAGGCGGCATTAGATGCCCCGTGTCTCCATGTCCTCTTCTCAGTGCTTGCGGAGGGCATCCTACACCTTGGGTTGGGCAGTGTGACTATTGATAGTAATGGTGCATCACGTGTGGTCAAACATATTTGTGTGCATGTTTGCACCCTTAAGTATTGCCCAGAGCCTTTTTCAAGTCAGAACAATCCATTTGTGTGCATGTTTTTCATCCAGTACTACTGCCCAGAGCCTTTGTCAAGTCAGAACAACCCTCGCGGCATGTTTGGTTTTGCCCTACAGGGCTATGCCCAGAGAGCAGAGGGGGCTAACCATGTGAACAGGGTTACGACAAGAATAAGACGCCGTCTGTGTACTTCCAAAAGTATTTTAGTTGTTATGCTGTCTACCACGATCTAGATTAAATCTCAACAGGTCATACGCTATTCTTAGCTGATCCTTGACACAACCCTTGCCTCCTTGTGTAGAGGGTGCCACTCTGGTTGGCGTTTTACCCTTTGGTGTATCACAGTCAAAATCTGAGGACTAAGAACTCTGTATACCCCGATGTGGTCGGGTTTGTCGTTCCGTGGACCCGCTCTTTACGGGTTCCGTTTCCGTGTACGACAGCTGTAAATACCGTACTTTTGTCCACCTGCAGCAGTAGCGAGAAAGCCTATAATTTCAGACGGGCCAACAAAAGCTTGTACGTAACCTATCTATGAATACCATTCTGTAAACGTTGCTTGCCTTTCGTCACGTACACCGAGCGTCGATGTTATGCACTGGCCAGCCCATGCCTCGCACAGGAAAAGCCTGGTCCAACACACGAGTTTATTTAACCCCTCCACAACCGCAACTTGCGCTTGGAGGGCAGCCTTGTAAAGTTGGGTCACTATACTAGCGGTAACAAGGTGAAGGGGTGTGGTGTACTGTATGGCGTGTACATAGCATCTACGCTGGCTGGCGTCCTTACCTTTTACCGGTATTTTAGTTAGCTGCGCCGTGATGCGGCTCTCCGAACGAAGTGCACAGATGCATGCGACGTACGATAGGGGCGCACGTAACATTTTGTGAGGCTTTTTTTGAGGCTCCTCACTTAAAGTTAGTAACCCTTTTAGAAGTGCACTCCCGTTTTGAGGACAAAGTACTCGGAACTAGCGTCACATATATGGTTTCTGCACAGTGCAGTGCCAAACGGGTTAAGGAGCTCTATACCCCCCCACCCCACAACCTGACCTTGAGAGGCAAGAAAGTGCGACCCGACGAATAATGTCTTTGCCTAGCTACATATAAAAAAAATGTGTAAAAAACAAAATAGTTTTTCAGCGATATAGCGCAATTCTTCAATTGCGCTTCTGTGTAGGTTCTCACCTCTCGGAGGGTGTCATTCAGAACTAAACAAATCGTCAAAAAGTGCTACCCCAAGCGTAACCACGCGCTCACAGCAGACTGTCCCTGTGTGCGAGCTGCGTTGCGCGCTTAACTCTCCATCGGCGAGGCTGACGACCCGAAGCGCTGCCGCAGTGTGTGGCGTGCGGAGCGTGCATGCTGATCACCGCGCGTTGTTGGGACCTGCTTGGTAATGTTTTGGACTACACTTTCAGATGTCGCTGCTGTGTGCGAAATATAACATGCTCCAAACAGCCAATGCTGTACAACCCAACCCGGATTCATATCACCTCGGGGAGTATGGTTGTATTAAAAATACGTAGGGCTGTGACTTGGCACGATTTCACCATCACCTGGTAGTTGTTAGTTGGATGGCGAGTTGAGCCCTTTGGGACCGCGAGAGAGCCACCCAAACAATGATGATGCCTGAAGTGTTATGATCGGTCTACGAGCAGCATGAGCACGCAGTAGTACACGGGTAGGGTCGTCGTGTTGCGTCCGTGCCGTACCCCTCCTCGCATTTCAACCACTGGTAACTCGGACACCAACCGTTGTATGTATCGTCCCCCAATCACGCAGTGCCCGTATGCAGATACCTGTAAACCTGTCGCTTTTTATCTACAATTTTCTCACTCTGAAGTCTCAAGCGGGTTAAGTCAACCAGCGGGTTAAGTCGACCAACCGACTTCCGTCTGTACCGTTAATAAACCCGCATCGAACCAAAACCGCACCAGTCAGATGAAACGAACAACCCCCCACAGAACTCCACAAATTACCGCACGCAACTAACTGCTGTAATGCCTATTAACAAGCGACACATATCTAGTCGGCGACGTATATAACGGCCAACTCGCAGCCCAAATTGTACGCTTTCCTCCCCTCAATGAAACCCCTCCACTCCCGATTGAAAGAGACACCCGCGCAAATAATAACGTCGCCCTTCTCCTGCGCAGGGTTTCGCCAAAGACGAACCCGGTGATGAGCGTCTGGGTTCGATATGCATTGACGAAACCTAGAGCTGTACTGAATACCGGCGTGGGTGAGTTTAACAGAGCAAAGGTTACGTCGCGCAACTTGTACGGAAAACCTTTTTTTTGCGCGAAAGAGCAACGCACATATATATATACGATGGATACTCCCCTATAGAAGACATTTTGTGAGGCCTGCCATCATGCAATTTTGGAAGCCCCCCCCCATCCTCCACAGTACCCAAGACTCGTTAGCGAATATCTTCCCGTATTGCGACTTGTTGACCGATGCTTGCTTGCGCGGTCGACGCAATCTATTGATGTTGCCAAACGAGCCGCAGAAATTGCTGCGCAAGCTTCTGCAAGACGAACAGTGAAACGGTCATCGATCGGATGCCCCTAGCACACATGCCTAACGCACGAAATCCCCAGTGTACAGCATGACAACGTTTTGGATACAAGCCAGACCCGCATCAGAACATACGAAGCGTACGAAACTCGCAGTGCACAACATACAATACGTTTTGAACACAAGCTAGGGTAGGGTACCCAAGGTGAAGACACCTCTGCATGTAAACAAGTGCATCGCTCTGCACTTCTCACCACAGGCTGTTGATCTCTATGTGGAAGTCTTGAGCTTCTGGCTTATAAGTTGCACACGCTGTCGAGTTTTGAAACAGCGCACACGACTCTGTTGTACTCAACATTTTTCAGTGGTCCAGTGTCATCTAAGTCTTGCACCTCTCCTCCTGTCCTGGTTACCCCCGGACATATTGCTCGGGAGGATAACTTTGCCTAAATAGTAACCAAGACAAGCGATGAGGCTGAAGGGCGATGAGGTGATAATGCACCCCAAACAATCGTTGAGGGCAACAGAGTCGTGTCGTAACTCCGAACCTCGGGGGTTGTAGCCCTGTGTGTTCGATCAGAGGCGCCTTACACAGTTGTGATACGATACAGTGTTTTTGTTTTTGTTGAGAGTAAGCGATATACGTCTATTTAATAGTACGCACAGCTGTCGTTGCCATATATAACCGTCATCCTGATGATCTGCTTCGACATCTCGGCTTGCGGACAGGTCGGCGTGTTCACTCGGTTCGATGTCAGGGACGGTGAAAAAGCGCCTTCGCCACGGCGGAGACAGGTACGAAATCGATGTAGCTTCGTAGATTTGTTGGGCTACCTACCCGCAGCGATCGTATCCTCCTCCTGCCACGGTCGCAGCAGTCACATGCACGCCCTGGGTGGCGGCCCACTGTCTCGTTCGTAAAGCGCTCATGAGCTTCGCTCTTCTTGTTGTGTACGCTCTCAGGTCCGGCCCACACCGTTTTGCCCAACTTAATATTATGGCAACGAGCTGAAAAAAATGCTCATTACACCTTGGTGTTACGCTTATCGGCATACTTGTGTTGCGGGGGTATTAGCGTCGCCAGCTCACATGTTCTGATATCGTGTACGCACGGCATTTTTTTTGTAGGGCTCAACTTACGACATATCAGCTGTAGTGGCAATTCGCACAGGTGACCTAGCGGGCACCATGACTTTTGTTGCACACGTTTGACGTACACGGAGAACAACCACGCCATTGCGGTGTGTGCATTGTGTATGTAAATCGATTGATTGGCTGTCCGCACGCGAGGAACAAGTCGGGCAGGATTTGACATACCCTCGAACACTTCTCCCCCCGTTTTGGTTTTGTTCGCGGGCGTGTAGCCGACTGTTGGATGTTTCCCTTGCGGCCTTACCGGCAAAGCCTTTTCCTGTCAAGTTTTGTTAGGTTTGGGTCGCACGTACCATAGTACAGCAGTTCCATGCCAGGCGCATCTTTTAGGAATCGCTGTTTTGTTTTCTACCCCGCGATTGCTACGTATATTTCGTGTTTTCCCAAGGCACCACCCATGACCGGTCTCTATCAACCCTATGCCTCGTCGCGTTTTCGCGTAATACAATATCGGCAATGTGCTCCAGCTGCAGCAACAAGGCTAGCGCATGTTCTCCAATCACAAGCTCAAACACCGACGGTAAGATACGGGGCGTTGCGGGGCTTTCCCTACATGGCATGTTGCTTATCCGCGCGGTATCTACGCTTCGGTCCGCCGGCTACCCGCAGTCGTGGTTTATCGTAGCGCAGTTTCCGGTGTCGCCTGTTTCTTGTACGACACACCGTTGCCTTGTAGGAGGCCGCCCAGTGGATGATTTCGCGTAAGCCCATCGCTGCTGACCGCACGAGGTTAGCACAGCCTTGATGATAACTGTTGCGCGCCCTGGCCTCGTGCTTGATGGTCGAGACCTACCAAGTTGGTTGCCGGTTAGCTTGGCTTACCATGGCCTGGAAAAAATGGTCGCAGCGAGCGCTCGAGAAAGTCGTCCAGATCATGATGCGTGAAATGCGGTATCTAATTGCTGCTGGCTGCGCACGGCATCACGGATGTGAACGACTTCTGCTTGACCTGTATAACATCCAGATACTAATAAATTCCTTGGCTCTAGTGCTAAGGATAAGTGATTTATTATTATTATTATCCTTGCTATCCGACAATGTGTGACACGAGCTTCAACGTTGACCACTCAGAAGCACTCCGAAAGAAGAAAACCACAGAGGCAAAAATAGTCCGCTCTGCACAAAATCTACTCCCTTCTGCACCTATTTCCGGCTTGAGCTTTTGTCTATACTCCATTTGCTGTTCTTCGTCCTTCTAATATTGGTAATAATAACCACAGGTCTGATAAAAATACAATACATTTTTCTAAATTCCTTGGGTGTATGCACTACGGGTAGGTGATATGTTATTGACAAAGCACACGTACCGATACGTGGTACTAGGCTTACCCTATTATTGACCGACACCAGTCATGTTAACAATTATCAGGGTATCATTAGTACCCCAGCTGTGAGTTCTCGACCAAACGGGTCGGGTCGATCCAGATACTTGCAAGCTGAGGGATACGTTTATATCGTATGATTCCTACAATTCCCAAAGAAGCATTTTTTTGTGGTCACTCTAACTTTCCAGCTAAAACCGCGGGAGCTTTTACCCTTAGCTTCCTTCTGGACAAGCTGTGGTCGCAGGTGTCTTGCCTTCTCCCGCCGGCCCTTGGCTCCACATATCGCGTGTAGGGTCAGGACTCCCGCTGCTCGTCGATGAGTAGATCGGTGACTTCCCTCACAGCTCACAGCTCCTTTGCCTGTGGGACCAAAACAAGACGGCTGCACATGATAAAAGTATTTACTAACCACAACCACTCTGTGAACGGAGCCTACACTACTCGCTTTGAGGGAAGAACTTATCATAACTTGGACCTATCAATATCGCACTATTCACAGTTCTTCACAATGGATTGTTTGCCGTTTTCTATTTTATTTCCAAATTTCAAATACGGCAGCTGTGACTTCATCCAACCACCCTGGTCGAAGTTCCTTTGTGGCTGCCTATTCATAAGCTGGCGTCACGCTGATTCGTTAAGCTTTCAAGCGCAGTCGATACAAGTACGTCATATCATAGCTGTGAGTTGGACCAAACTGGTAGATACTCAGCTCTACAAGCTGCAACTGCTTGCGACCTTGCTGGCACCATGTAACATTTTCCGCACAAAGCTGCTCGCGGTGGGCCTGTGCGAGTACCTGGCTGATAGGTCTGACCGCTTATTATACAGATCGACGAAGAGAAACGCGGTGCCTCTTTTTGCTGTTATTAAAAGGCGTACTTTGGGTATAGGTAAATCGGATAGCCTTTTACCAGTAGCCCAACAGACTTAACACCTTAATAAATGGCGCTGTCGGCTGTACTTGGGGTTGTAGGTCGCGAGTACGAATCTCTCGTCTACCACGAATACGCTTTTAAAGAAAAAGCTAATTACCCCATGTCAAGAATCTGATGAAAGATTCTCCCTGGGTACCCAGAGATTGTTAAGAACTTCGGACTAGGCTCGTATGGCCCCACCAAAAACCCCGATGTTCAGAAGGGGGGGAGGGTGGTATAAGGCTTAGTTTGAGTACATACTTCGTATGTATGTACTCGGTTAACCTTTTACCCGTAGCCCAACAGACTAATTGATACCTTTCACAAATGAATGCACCAGCCGTATAATTGCACGTACGTGCTGTGGGTTGTTAGACCTGCACGTACTTTTGCACCATATTTACCCTTGCTCCCACCCGGACCTGATCCCACCCGGATCTGATCCCATTTGGCACCCTGCTCCCACCCACAAGGTGCAGAAATATAATCAGCCCTCCGCAGGAGCCGCCGGAGGCCCACCTGGCACCTGGATCCCATTTGGTACCCATGTAGGCCATACATATCTACAACAACTCCTGCTATACATATAACCGTATTGAATGTACGTGCAGATTCGTTAGACTCGCACGTACGTGCAAGTTCTACGGAGCCGCTCCATTCAAAATGAATGGAGACGTGTGCTACGATAGAGGTACGAACACTTTTTGGCTGATGTGGTTTTTGGACGATCGGGCTCCTTAACCCGTACGTAGTCGTCGGATTTTCCTTCTCGTGTTGCAACATGTTTCTTTTTATACTTTTATTTACTGCAGTCATGGGATTATTAATCGGGTAGCACTTCTAGTTTCCTCAAAAATCAGGTTTTGGGTGAAGTATAGAGCTTCTCAATAAGTGACCGCCCTCAGAAGGCAGAAACATGGTGCATCACCTCTACCGTAGCATGCATCTGGGCAGGACTTCGTACCTTTACACTTCACACTACGTATGATGCACATTTTTTTTTGTCTGCAGTTACTTTTTCGGGGCTTTTATGGAAATCCCCACGGAAGTCCCACGGGAGTCCCATGGAAGGCGACAACGGCACATACTGTTTGTACATATATATACATCACCCCTTTTTTGGCGTCAACCAACGTCGATTGAGAGTATCACAAGGCACAAGACCCTGTGCCTCAGTGTGGCTCACAATTCCACTGCTGACTTGAAATGAAAACTAGGGGCTGCTGTACAGTAGTACGATGCGTGAAATCGATGGCGACTTCCCTACGCGATTAACCAAGTGCACCACCCTCCCCTGTGGGCTGGCGGGAGCTACCTGTAACGGTTGACCACCGGGGTGCACAAGGTTGCCGTACTTGCGGCGAGAAACGTACAGGGCTTGCGCTTCATGTGCTGCTGTTGTGGCATTTCTTCATGCGGTGAAAACACAGAGCCGGTAGCGGCCCCAAACCTGAATTTATCATATCGCAAGCTTGTCAGTATACGAAGTACCCATGTATTCATACAGCGAATGCCGTGTAGCTCTTCTTGGGTCGTAAATCACTCTCCAAAACGAGGGAATGTGAGAACATCGCAAGATGCCGTGCTGGTTTATACACCACTGCTGTTCTCTGTGTCGACTTCATGACTCATGGCTCATGTCCCAATAACGTTTCGGGGGTGGTGTCGGGGTAAAACAAAATCCGCACGTTTTCCTGCACCTTGCACGAGAACCGCCTCCCCGAAGCCCAAGTCGTGGGCTAAACGCGTACGTTGAGTTGTGGGTTCGATTCTGGACTGTACGTACGCACACCGCGTTTTTGTGACACCGCTTATCTTGCTTGTTCGGTCCGTGTCCGTACGGTGGGTTGTCGTGCTGTTGCATCTGCGATGCTGTTTTTTGTTTGTTCCTGTGTGTGCTGGACTTAAAAGAAGGGTAATGACAGTTTTTGTACTTGATGTGTTGACCTCGCTGTTTTTTGCCTACGCTGAACGTCGAAGCTCTACTTCGTGGTCAACGTATACTTGTACAGTACATGCTCGGATGCTTGCTCAGTACTCTTGTGGATCACAAGGCCCTTCGCATGCGACATATTACACAGACACATGCTTAATCCCTTGTTTCGGTTCATGTCTTGAAAAGGTTGACCCCAGTTGCACTTCTCTAGTTGAGTTGAAAATCAATACTGTACTGGCGGCACATTATTAATAATGACAAACCGCTTTTGCGTTGCCTTTTGCTGATTTCTTGTTTCAGGCCGCGAGCTGTGCGTAGATGCGTTCATCGTCGCGCTCAACGAGGCCCGCAGCGGCCAAACGTGGTTTGGCTCTACGAAGAACCTGCAGCTGTCATCGTTGCAGCTTTGCGTCGTTTGCCGTGATGTGGCTTCGTGGCACATCCAGATCAAGCCTGATACGCCACGCCGTGTCTGGGCTGGCGCCGAAGCGGTGAACGACCGCGAGGGACGGCAGCAAGCCGCTGTTACACGGGTGCCCGCGCTGAGAGCAAGAGGAATCACATGGGAGTTGCCGACGCTGCCGCAAGATCTGTTCGAGAACTTTGAGCTCGTGGAGGGATTGAAGTGGTTTATCTTCGGTGGTGAGTTCAACAACGATGGAGTGCACGAGTTGGTTTTCCCGAAGAAGTTAGAGCGGCTGGTGTTCGGGCACCATTTCGACCAGCCCGTGGATGGAATATCGTGGTCGGAATCCCTTCAGCAGCTGACGTTCGGCTGGAGTTTCAACCAGGCTGTCGATAGAGTGGCCTGGCCTCGCTCCCTGCAGCAGCTCACGTTCGGATACCTGTTTGACCAGCCCATAGCCAACGTGTTGCCGCTAGCCACCCTGCCGTATGTAGCCTTCGTGGGAGACTTCAACCAGGAGATCGAGAACATGAAGTGGCCCCCGTCCTTGAAACGGCTGACCTTCGGCGTCGCCTTTAACCAACCCATAAACAACGTGGTGTGGCCTTCATCGCTCCAGCAGTTGACATTCGGGCACTGCTTTGACCAACCTATCGACAAGGCGGTGTGGCCAGTGTCTTTGCGCCGGCTGCGCTTCAAGAGTAATTTCAACCAGCCGATAGATAAGGTCAAGTGGCCTTGCGGACTGGAGAAGCTGACGTTCGGGTACTACTTCGACCAACCCATTAACACAGTGGTCTGGCCAAACTCGCTCCGACGGTTAACGTTTGGCGCATGCTTCGACTGGCCTATTGAGGACGTCGTTTGGCCTCCTTCCCTGGAAGACCTGGCGTTCGGTTTCGAATTTAATCAGGCCATCGACAAGGTTGTTTGGCCTAACTCGCTGCAACACCTGACGTTCGGCGCGTGCTTCGACCAAGCTGTGGACAAGGTCGTGTGGCCGACCTCCCTTCAGTACCTGACCTTGGGCTGCTTGTTCAACCATTCACTGCAGGGTGTCAAGAGGTGGCCGTCCGCTCTTGCGGAGTTGACGCTTCTCTTCTACCCTAGCCGCAACTATGCCCATTCTCTCGCTGGAATTGCTTGGCCGACTAGCCTGAAGCGGCTTACTGTGGGTTGTCGCCTAGGCTCGGAGGCCATCGCTCTGCCTATCGGAGTGGAGATCTGCAACTACTGCCAGTACGCCGACTGCTACTCTGCCGGAGATTATCGCTGTTGGTACCACAGTGGGCTCCTTTGACGTTTTGCCCCAAACATGGGTTCAAGAACCCTCTAGTCGCGCAGACGCTGTTTAGTTTTTACACGTATTTATCTCCTGGCGGGCAGAGGATTGGTTGAGTAGGGGTCAACAGGGACGTTGATGGCGTATTCTTGACACTTCGCGTGGGGCGGGGGGGGTAATACTCCATCCCCCGGAAGTGTCAGGGACATTCTTAGCCATGCTTGAATTTCGCGGCTTGTCTATATTTTATTAGAGAGTAGTACCAATCTGTAGCGTACATTAAGGTGCGCTGTATGATTGTATGCGAGTCCTCCAGCTCTTTTTGGGGTAGATGGAGCCTGTGTAGTCCGTTGGTTTATTTACTTTCAAGAATTCAAGTGCACTTCGTACTCGTTTTCCCCAGTGTCCTCTGGGTCTCTGATTGATGTATGTATCCCCTGTCCTTGTCTCCATCCTTCGTGCTATACATTTCCCGGTATCATAGGTAAGATATGTTTCGGTAGTGTATACAAATGTGTACATGTGTGTCCCGAGTATTTTGTTGATGCTCGTTTTGTATACGTGGGACAAGTCTTAACTCTACAAAACCTTGAGCATGACTAAATGGACATCATGGACAAATTGCTGAGGTGTTGATTTGTCGGCGAACTCACAGCAATCAGCAGGCACATCGCTGAGGTAGATAGAGTCTTGCCCTAAGATACAGTTAAAATGCGTCCGCGTTCGCTCACAGTAACAACTTAATTGTCGGGTAGGAACCATCTCACGTCGAGATCCGCGTGTCTGGTGATAGCGCCGCAAATTACGAATCCAAGCTATTAACCCCTTAAAAACCCGTCCCCCGTTTTTTGGGGACAAACTACTTGGAGTTAGTGTGGGATAAGTTTCTTCAGTTCTGAATGGTTAATGGCATATTTATGTGCTGTTTTCGGAAGCTTTTCCTCGTCGTGCGAACACGAGTCTGATTTGGTGCGTTGTTTCGCGGTCGGGGGAGTGTAAAGGTTGGATTTTTAAGCATTGTTTTGTGCTGGCTCGATATTGTTTTCCTCGCCAGGCGAACACAACTCTGCTTTGGTGTGCTGTTTCGCGGTTCGGTTGGGTGGTACAGATATTGGTCAAGTGGGAGGAATGGCGTGGTCGGAGGGGGTATATAGAGCTCGAGCTTAACCCTCTTTAGAGACTTCAGAGAAAAATACGTTGGCGATAACAATGGACGATTGCAGCGACGGGCACTGCGTGATTGAGGGGTGATTGGTGTCCGTATTACAATGCAAGGAATCGTACGGCACGGGGCGTAAGATGGTCTTTCTTGCCCGTACTTGTGGGCCCTCACGCTGCTCGTAGACGGTTGTTAACACTAAAGTTATCATTGTTTTGGTCGCCATCTTGGGGTCTCAAAAGGGGTAAAACCCCCCCACAGCGTGGTGGTGGTGGGGTCGAAAGCTCATTTTCTCGTACAGTAGTGTGTAAGGTGTTGATGGACCAGGAACATCGTCGTCGTTGCTCTTGATGAGTCTACGTACGTACCCTTTATTAGTCATCTATCCTAAGGTAGCAGGGGCTTAACCTCTGCCGGACGACGATACGGTGGGGCGTTTCCTTGAGTAGGAACGTTTTCTTTGATTACTCCCGCTCTTGGAACTTATGCCGACCGTGGTCCACGCAATGGAAAGCATTGCGAAGAGATGGCGTTGCCCTGAATCTACGCGTACCTCAGTTATACCGGTAACCGGTACCTGGTACTCTTTAAGGTCGAGGTTGCGGAGGCTTAACCTCTGTTGGACGACGAGACGATGTGGTTTTTGCGTGTTAGCGTTTATTTTGCTCACCTCCGCTCTTGGAACTAAATACCGACCGACGTTCAAGCGATTAAAGTTTTTGCGCGGGGACGTCTTCGTTGCTCTGAATCTACGTGTGCAACCATTATCTATCCTACGTAAGGTTGCGGAGGCTAACATGTTTGTGACAACGAGACGGTGCGGCGGGCTCTAGAGTGTGTGTGAGCGTTTCCCTTGGTAGCTTCCGCTCTTGGAACTTCATGCCGATCGATGTCCACGCGATCGAACTCGGTGCGAGGTGTTACTTGCTGGCGGATACTTTTGCGGAGTTCTTTTCGCAGATGCACGTACCCCCCTCGTTTGCCTTAAGCAAGGTCTTCAAGCCGGTGGCTTGTTGGCAGTGGCATTGCGTGTGCTTTCCGCAACTCAATGCATACGTGGCTCTTTCGTTCCAACGGATTTGGATGTTTACCAATATTTAACAAGGAGATCGCGAGGTCAGCAGCTGTCAGCACCTTGCGCAACACTTGAATGTTTTGAATGCTGCCCGCCGATCACGCCACAGAACGAGCGTGTGGCGGTTTATTGTTGACCACGGTTTGCGCCTCAAAACATATTAATACGCGTATAGAAAAAAGGCGCGGCAACACGCAATGCCACCCCACCCACGGGGGTCGCTTGAAGAGCCTCCAACCCAGCTTCTTGGCTACTTTCCGTCGCATACTCAGCAACAGGCGTTCAGGAGTTGGGACTGCATCCGCTCTCGAAGTGATTACAGTGCGGGTCCCCCAACAAGGCGGTCTGAGTAAGGCGGCATCCCTCTATAAGGCGGTCAAAATCGCTTGGCGCGGCTGGGGAATCGCACTCATAACCTGGAATGAATAAGGCGGCTTCCCTCTATAAGGCGGTTATATTGCTCTGGCACACCACCGCCTTACTGCCATAGGCCCCTACTGGGTATCCGTGAAGAGATCATCTGTGCGTTGTCGTTCCCTCTGAATCATCTGGGAGTCTCGAACATCAAAAGACCAAGAGGCATTTCCCGAAAACTCGGCACCTGCTCGGCACCACTTAACCCATTCAGAACTGAAAAAAATTATCCCACACTAATTCCAAGTAGTTTGTCCCCAAATTCGTGGGACCAGTTCTTATAGGGTTAAGCTCTATTTCGGGCGTAGAGCCTGCTCTGGCTCAGTCGTAGCGCTTGTCGGGACCACGGTCGACTCTCGCATTAGCGCTATTCTCCACCTTCCCGCAGTATCCCCAAAGAAAACCTCGAACGTACCTGACAAAAAAAAAAACGGGGGCGGTCGTGTAGGCAGGTCGCAGATGTGAAAATGTGAAAATAGTAGTCAGGCGTCTTCGGCGTGCAGCAGTAGCTGCCGTCCTTGAGAGCGAGATTTTGATTTTCATAACGAGCACGGTTACCACAACGTATTTCCGTAGTATCGTGTCATGTCTGAAGATCGATTCACTCCGTTGTTCCTCAACTCGATTTCGAGTCTTAGACACCGTTTTGTTGGACCTGCTCGGCAAACTACCGATTCCTTCAACGGTGCTGTTTAGCGCAGGCAAACCCAGCAGTTGCACACGTGTCGCGGTTTTTCTGGTTTCCATGACGAAGGGAAGGGCACCATGACCAACAAAAAAAAATGAAGAGCTGCGCATCCCTAATAAGAACTTTGACCTCAGTTTTCACAACAGGGCGAGCAACCGAAGCTGCCGTTATTATTAGAGGTAGAGAGGTCAAAACAACGGCCAATGGTATCGACAGAAGCTGAGCACAGCCCCCGCAGTTGGTGACACATACCTATTGTGACATTTTGAGACTTCGTCCTTTCCTCGTCCTCTGCGCGCCGCAGCTCCTTCCCGTTTGCATCTACCGAGACCAACTCTCGTTCGGTGCACAATCTACACGTCACCTGCACGGAGTTGCACACCATACAACAATCGTAAGTGTGTAGGGTTAGTATAGTTAGCTATCCTACGAGAACAATATTTGTCGTGTTTAGCTCGGTCCTCGACTTTAGGGAGAAGCGTGAGGTATATGCAGCATCGTCTCAAAGAAGCACCACGTGAACCCAATCACCCAGAATGGAGATAGTGCAACGCGCGGTGCTTTAGGGAAACCGGAATGTGTGTGTTCTTCACATTAAGCAGTTATTTCTACCCGTCGACATCCGGTACACACACAGTGTCCGTGCCGATTCTTCATCCTACAGAGACACAAGCTCTGTGGTCACAAAGCCACGACACAAAGAAACTGCATTGTAATGCAGTAAGCAGAGTAGACAATGCAATATCATGTAGCAGTAGCAGCACACGTAGTAGTATAGCAGTAATTCGTTGTAATGCAGTAAGCAGAGTAGACAATGCAATACCATGTACGACTATTTTTTTTTGTTTTTTTGTGATATATGAACAGTACAAGTAAGCAGTACAACCTACAACCTACTGTACACGAAGTGCTGTCAGATCGCAGCATGGGCATGGTGGGGACAGCGGTGCGGGCAGGGAACCGAACCGGAAACATGACACTCAACGGCAGATAGAGCTCGTTTCAACTGCAGTTCAGCGGTGTTCTCGTCAGTACCGACGCTACATTTCGACACCATGCAGCACCCCAACAACAGCGATGCACTTGCCTGACCCCAGCCCTCCTTCGGAGAGACGTGCTTCTTGCGATCTACCCTCATTTGCAGCACCTGCGTAGGTTCCTTGAAGTCCGACAAGCGGAAAGCCACCCGCCGTAGCCCCTTGTTTTTCGCGGTTTTTATCTCGGCCTGCAACATACCGTCGAGGGGAGATACACCAAATACTTTGGAGCTGGTGAGGGAAAGCAAATAGCCCATGACGAGCCGCGGAAGATCTGTCGTGTCTTTGAGGGCATCGTGGGCCTACGCCGATCGACCGGAACCACATGCGTCTGGAAAACGTGGTGAAGTAGTACGACGCTTCACCCCCATGCGCCATTCAACAACAGAGCAGAATTATAGATGCCACAACCGTCAAGCCGGTTGTCGAAATCAAACTGCGTATGTACAAAAACGAATTTTGAGCATTCCCCCTCGCTACACTTAGGAGATAGCTTGCTCTCTTTCGCATCCATGGGCATCGCTACTTTATCATACTTCTACTGTAGGCCATCGGACGGAGTGGCGTGCAGAGACTGAGACTCCATTCAAGCTTCAAAAAAGGTTTGGGGCCGGGCGCCCATGCCGTCTGTAAAACTGTTGAGTTTCATACGCCTGAATACTTCGACGCGTGGAGTGGCAGCTTCCCCAAAAACCAAACGCCGGCATGTAGCATTTTATCCGCCTGGGCGAAGCACGCCAGATTTTCTGCTAATTACATCCCAAAAGGCGCGCTGTTCTGAGCCTTCTTCTCGAGGGGGCACCACGTCGTCAACAGCCTGCGTCGATACTGCTCGAGTCAGATACGCGAGGGAAGTGATGCTGGTGGCGGCACCCTTAACCTTACCTTCAGGGTAGCATACAGCTCCTCCGTCGTCAGCCCCGCGAGCGCGTGCATGTCCCCCTTTCGGTGCGCCTCGATAAAAGCCTTGAAAACCTTGTTCGCCACGGGAGGGAACTTGGACGCATGGAAGTCTGGCACGTGTTTCTGAAGGAGTCCGAACGGTTAGAGTACGGGGCGGGACGGTGGAACGACGGCACCGGAAGCGGCAGAACGGAGGTCACACACAAGTCCAAATCGCGGTTGACGGGTATATAGCGTAGATGTGTAGACCGCTTTCGCTGTACATGTCGGCTTGGCTTTTTCTACCTGTTGCTGACATGGCCGGATTTCCCGCTTGCTTTCCGACCGTTTCATGGTTGCAGAAGCGAGAGGCGCCTGTGGGCTCCTCAGCTCAAAGCAGTCAGTGAACAAAGGCCGGTCACGGTCAGCATGCGCAAAAACGATCGGCGAATTAACCCCGCCTCCCTGACTCTGCCCCCCCCCCACCCAGTGTATATATATATGATACATATGGAAACAGGTTGGGTTGGCGGTAGTTGGCGATGGCGCTGTAAAACACGGCAATCACCGCGTGAGCTTGACAACCAGGGTAACGTTTCCGTTTTTTATTGTCATCACGGCTGGCGGTCGAGTTAGACCGTTTGTACGGGGTGGAGAACCTTACATTAGTAACACTGAGAACGATCGTATCAAGTAATCTGTACCTGGTATATGGTGGCAAGGCACGCACGAGGCAGTTAAACAGTACACCCATTGCTGTCTCTGAAAGTGACCACACCAGAAACGAAACAACTGGTTCGACGCTGTTATCCATATGCAAGAAAGTGCGCCTCACAAGCGGATTTTAATCAGAATGTAGTTCACCCTTCATGCGACCCACCGAACACCTCACGGCATTCCACGCTTAGTGGAAGCAAACGTCTGCCCGCTTGGTGAAAACCCGACGTGCTCCGTCCCCGCATTGTAGGGATGCGAGACTACGGCCATACGACTACGGCCATGTATGACACGAGTACAACCCCCCCCCCCCCCCTGACTCTGCTCTGGATCCGAAGGGATGCGTGGTCAATGGTCAAACTACCAAGGCAAAACCAATGAAATACGCCCCCCCCTGACTCCGTTGCGAGGGTCAGGCTCAAGTTAGGAATGTAGAGGAGGTCTGCAGTAAGTTCACTCGCACGAAATCAGCAGGGACTTCGGAGCGGAAGGAAGAGAGATCTGCTGCACACATGCGCGAAGGAGAAAGTCGTAACCTATTGTAACATTTTGAAACATTAATAAAAGTCATTTTGAAGTGCTCACGTCGACGGCGTCTGTCCATCACAAAAGAAAAAAACGAACAACAACGACGTATACATAGTCTAGTACCATAGTAATGTCATTTGCCCCCCAATACCGGTAGTCGGAGTTGAGCTGAAGGAGAGGCGTGTTTGTGCCTGATTATGTTCTTACCTGAATCACGCCAGCGCACATCCCTGACTTGATATGACCTCGCACGATCCCCCAGCGTGTCTTCAGCCCGTCCTGGGTCAGCATCGGCGGGAGCCCCGGACTACCCTTGCCTCGATACACGTACGGGTCAAATATGCCACCGGAGCTGCGCACCTCTCCCCGCAGTCCCCTGTACCGACGAGTCGCAGAAAACCGTGCGTATGCGTTAGTTCGTGACGCTTGCCACGATAATAGAGGTAGCACTTTTTGGCTGAATTTGTTTCTGAATAACGGAGCTCCTTAACCCCTTAAGAAACGGTCCCCCGTTTTGGGGGACAAACTACTTGGAATTAGTGTGGGATACTTTTTTCAGTTTTGAACCCAAAATTGTCTGAACTTCTTTCAATCCTGTGCTGCAATATTTTTCGTTGTATGCTTAGGCCGTGGGATGGTTCATCGGGCACAGAGCACTTTCGTTTCCCTCCAAACTCAGTTTTGACTTACTATTAGTATAGAGCTTCTCAACTGGCGAGCCTCAGATAACTCTCAGAAAAATCTGTAACATGGTGTCCACTTCTACCGTGGCATGCGTCTTTTGTTCGCCATGCCACTCTGCCATCGTTGTACCACTCACACAAGCCGATCGAATGAATCGCAAGTCCTCGTGCGATGTGAACCGATTCAAAATAAGGCGATACTTTGTGTCAAGCATTCAGTGCGAACTGGAGCTGATTCACCGCAACAGGGTGCCGATTTCGTGTACTGTATATTGAGATAGTGACTGAGGCGTTTTGCGGTTCTGGCGTATGTTCCTATAATAAGTTGTTAATAATAGCCCCTCCGTTGTATACACTACAGTAGTACCTTATGCTGATTCTGCGTACTGTATATTGAGGCCGTGAGTGAGACTTTGGTCGGTTCTACTCATGTGATGGTGGCATTCTAACCAGGCAGTACTTACTGTAGTACCACCAATAAGTAGAAGGCAGAATGTAATAAACATACGCGGTTCTTCGTATAATCTTGCAGCAACACCATCAGCAGCAGCAGTACTGCTTTTCGTACGGTGAAATACTTGCTTGTCATGGCGATTCAAGATAGTCGGGAAACCTGCACGACAATATTGTAGCTACGAGTATATACGTACACCTGTAAGACCACGTCGCTATGAAGAGTGGGTGCCATATTTCCTCGTATACATGCAGGCTGTAGGCATCACAGCAGCTACTCTGTATATACCAGGTACAACAATGGTCCCTCTATAGTGCCGGCATGATATGCGCCAGCCAACAATACCGGCACTATAGCAGCAACCGGCACTACTCCGCACACTGTCACACCGGTCAATCCCATTTGTGCCAAGCGGTTCCACAGGTACTGCTGTAGCGGGCAACCGGCACTACTCAACCGGCACTATAGAGGGAACACTACTGTACCAGGCATATATGAAGCACAGGCTCGTTGTGTCTTATTGTCACCACGGACCCTGCGAACTCGTACCACTGCATTACCTGGCATAATATATACCAGGTACCGTGTAACACACGGGTGATGAAATAACACCATACTGTAATCAAGAAAACACACCCCCTCGAACGAAATGTAAAGCTGGTTTTCTAGAGAAAGGGGAGCGTGTACACGCCAAGCGACGCGTCCATGGAAAGGTTTCGACGAGATATTTCCAAAGCCACCATTCTTGTTGTGTGTGCTCCTCTAAGCGACGGCCCCTCTAAGGCATGTTTGGGAGAAAATCGGTCCCGAAGTTTGTCCCATGGAGTGTGTTATCTTAGTATCTTGATTACAGGAGTATACGGTACAGATATGAACGGCCTCGTCTGGACCGGGTTCATGCGCAGATATAATATACCACGTCGACCGGGTATGCGAACACCCGTTCGAGTCTCCACTGACTTCCGGATATACCAGTACCATTTCCGACCCGCGGTACGCACCGACTGCTAGAAAAAAAATGAATCGGGCAATGTGTCCTTCAACGTTTCCATTGGAAGCTTCCAAAGTTGCGTTCTGTTGGGTACGTACATAGCCATACCCGGGGTATTTTCCCGGATTTATCCGTACCGGAAATTATGTAAGTTCTGTACGACATTCATATCCGTACCGGAACTTCTGTAAGTTCTGTACGACATATCATACCCCCAGAACTTCTCTAAGTTATGTACGCCCGTCGCACAATACCCGGGGTACGGGTATGCCCTTTGAAAAAAAAACGGGTACGGGTACGGGAACGGGTACAACATCCGTATACCTACTCGGAACTTCTGTGAGTTCTGTAACACTTCCATACCGTACCCGCAACTTCTGTGAGTTCTGTAAGACCTCCATACCCGTACCCGGAACTTTTGTAAGTTGCAAGGTTGCGTTCTGTAGGGTACGTACCCGGGGGGTTTTCCCGGGTACTACCCGTACTGGAACTTCTGTAAGTTCTGTACGCCCGTGGCACAATGCCAGGGGTACGGGTATGCCTTTGAAAAAAGACCCGGGTACAGGTACGGGTACGGGCACAGCATTCGTGTACGAGTACCTACCCGAAACTTCTGTGAGTTCTGCACTACTTTTCTACCCGTACCTGTAAGTTCTGTAAGTTCTGCAAGACTTCCGTACCCTTGCCCGGAACCTACAAACCCTACAGTACACAACCTTGGAAAGCTTCAGGTTAACATATACTGGTGTCATACCTGGTCTTTTTTAAAGCACGCACACATATTATCGTATAATACGTTCGCCACCTTGGTATCAGGGTGCGTCCGAAATGAGAGAAAACGGTAAACTGTAAATTCGGCTTGACACGGAAACTTGAATATCCAGGTTTCGCACGACTTTTCCCGCTATACGAGCATTTGAAACACATCCCGATTTAAGAGAGAGTTTCGCTCTTTTCTCGGGGATAACATCGTACGAGCGGTTCGAATACAACAGCGGTGACACTGGCCAATTCCGAGGGGCTCTTGAATCGGTTACCCCGCCGAAGTACTGGTACGAGGTACGATACAGTTAGCAACACCCCCACCATCTTCGCAACTAAAGTCGTTGCAACCGCTTCAGAGCGACCCTCTTCCGACATGAGTATGATGTAGTTGGCCACCCTGTGCCTGTTTCTTGCGTCTGAGATAAGCTCCGGCCACCAAAACGGTACCAACGCGATGTCATACTGCTGTACAATGGCCGCGAGTGCACAGCGCGTGTTCGGGATCCAGGCATGCCAGGAAGCACCTGCTCTACGAGTACAAACCTGGTAGGGGTAGGTACACGCGTGCATCTTTACAAGCGCGTGCTCGAGACTGGACATCTCTCGCCTGCTCGGCAGCCTAAGTTGATGAGTGTGTCGAAACACCGCACATTCCTGACACCATATTTCCAAGAAGCCCACGGCGCATAGGGACCATGACACAGCCTACGAGGTAGACACTTCGAGGCAACAAAGCACGCACGTACATATGGATGCATACATCACACGAGTCTAGCTGCAGAGCACAGCAGTACAGGGGTGATCGGGCACAACGTAACGCAATCACAGGACCTTCCACCAAGGTACTGCTGTTCCTGAAGCATACTTGCTTCTACGAGTTCGCTGTTGCCGTGTTCCATGCACATGTCACAGCAACAGCAATACAGTAGTAGGGATGTTTGGTGTCCAAATTTGAGTTCACCTGGTGGAAGAGATTCCTCGTTGGATGAGCCTCATTGATTGCATGGCTGTTACAGGTCACCCCAGCGCTCGGCACGCGCCCACCTCGGTGTTCTGGTGCGTAAACGCACTCCAACTTTAGGAGGAAAAGTGGTCAAACACAATTCAGGTGTGAAGGGAGTTTATGAAGCTTGTAATGGCTTTCTGGATGGGGTCTTCACTCGAAATTTGAAACGAAGAAAAAAAGAAAAAAAAAAAAAAGATCGTGATCGGCGGGTTGGCCACACAGAGGAACCACACGGTTGCATGGTGTATGTCATAGCTTACGACTCGTCTGGCCTCACAGTACAGCCGGACTGCGGGTACTATTACTACTACTGATGATGTACTTTACTCTGTGCGTACTATTACTCGACCGTTCGTCCATTGGGGAGTGCCCCAGATCATATGCTGAGAGGATATTTTTTTGTACCACTTTTTACCTGTATCTTGTGTGTCTTCTTTGTTGCGCCTTTTCTCTTCTTTCTTGTCGCGGCCCTCCACTGCATTGCAGCGCCAACCGATGACGTTGGCTTGCTTTTGCCTAGATGTTCTATTTTGACGTTGGGTGGTGGTACAATACGACTGTACGAGTACGCTGCTGCTGTTGTTGTGATCCCAGGTACGCGTGCGTACAGCAGTATACGGTTACGTATACCATATATGCCTGGTACAGCTGGTAGTAGCTACTACAGCAGTATTAATATATGAATAGCTGCTCCTTTATTTCTAGAGGGAAATATAAGGACCGCTTTCTTTGGTATTGGTATGAATACGTACGGACAGAGCGGTCCGTGTGTCGATTCCTCTCGTCCCTTGGCACAGTTTTTTTTTCTACTGCTAGTATACACGGGTCTTGTACTGTTGTAGTACGTTTCATATACCTGTGCATATTATATCATACCTGTACATACACTGCTGTTTGCTTTTGTGTGTGTTGTGGTTGATGCTTACTGCTGCTGTGTTTTCGTTCTGCTGTTTTATGCAGTGCAGCAATTACCTGGAAGGCCGTAGCAGCTTACGCACGTCTTTACTTCATTTGAAAACATAATTTGCAGATTATATTCCTGTAAATTGTAACCGTTATATTATTTGATTATATAGTGTTTTTTTCCGACAAGACGAATAGACATATGTACTATGATATACCGGGGATTGTTCGCTTCAGTTGACGGTACGGGAAATCCGCCACATAATGCATCTTACACGGGCAGCGCCCAGTGTTCAGGGTATGATACCGCTGTAACACGACCAAAACCACCCTGAGAAGATTGGAATCGGTGCACCGTATATACGGTGTGTTGTGCCTTGAGCTGCCGATAATATTACGGAGAGTCGTGAATGAAGCAAGGCGGCCTCGTACTTGCAGTAGGCCGTGTGCGTTAGCACAAAAAACAAAAACACGGAATCCCGCCGGTTTCAGAACACAGTAACGAGGCCACCCCACAGCAACGCGGCGGCCGCGTCCAACTCGAGACGGCTTGCAACGAAACAAGGCCCGCGCATTAGCGCAAGCTTGCCCGCTTCTCTAGATGCCGAGGTTAAGGATACCGCCCGCGTACAGCTCTGGCAATCAAGGATGTAGGCGGCACAGCAGAACAGTCAAATCAAAAGGCAAACTAAATAAAATCGAAGCTTGTACGCACTCGGCAACGAAGAGTCTTCATTGCCAAAAAAGCAAAAGACAGTCTCGCGCTCGCCCTCGGCCGCTCTTGTTGTTATAAGCATCCCCTGCCGAGTTCGAGTACTGCACTTGACGCGGGTGCACTGCTTCATCACATGATAATGTGTCTAGAGGAAGGGACGGTTGTTACCTATCGAGAGTTCACGGCAATTGTCCTGCTTCCGTGCGGCAGCAACACCAAACACGGTGAAATAGACGGTACGAGTACCAGGTATTTCGCACCAGGCACGTGGCAAATGAGAAAGGCGATGTTCGCGACCAATGTGCGGAGGTTCGTGTAGTATAAGGAGCTTTCCCCAACATGATAATAAAAAAGGAATGCGCATCCAAACCCCGAGGGAGGGGTTGCAAAAGCGACCGGATGTGCCACACACAAGGATGGGCCCACGAAGCAGCAACGCCTGGTAGAGGTCATCCTTAGTCAACAAGCTTAATGAAGCATTTCGGCACCAGGTATTGGTGCAGACAAGGCCACAGTATACTAAAGTAGGCAACGATCAAACTCCTCCAATTAATTCAAACACATCCGCTCCAGCTACGTCATACGAAGGGGGCGGGGGGATGGTGGGCACAGCCAACCAGGTCCTGCACCTCAGCGTTTATCTCTGGTAACACACAAGGGATAGAGTTACAGGCCTACCCACCGTTAGACTACGCGCATGAGAGTTTGCGCTTTAATACTATTAGTGTACCTCGCGCATACACACCAACCATGCCCCTACAATAGCTATATCTTAGAAACTAACATCCGGCGAGAGCTCGCGTCAAGTCTCGCGCGATTCTGCCTGATACACCAAAACGGATTCCGTGTACTGTAGTATATACCCTGGCACATATTAATACATTGTAAGTTCAAAACCTGCGGCGACCAATCTTCGGAAAAAAAAGGTAACCCTCCTCTAGACCGATGGCTACAGCAGTTCCAGAGTATGTACACAGGGGAGGGGGCTCCCACCGTTTCCTTTTTGTCCCCCTCCATGCAATTCGGGCAAACACGGTGGCATGTCGACAACAAGGATTACCGGAAGCTCTGATGTAAATCCCCAACCTCTAGTGTAAATCCTTAAAATTCCAAAAACTCCGTGTGCGTGATAACTAACGTCAAGCCACTTTCTTCTGAGTGTCAGGGTGATTCACCGTCAGTGTCGGCCCCCCCCTCCGCTTCCCCCCGCCCTCCTTCCCTAGCAACGCACCCACAATGAGCGACGCCCAATACAGGTTCACGACATACGAGATGACCACCGCGAGAAGAAACAACGGCTTTAACGGCAGCGGCATTATCAGCTCCGCATGCAGCTGGATGATGTCGAGTATCATAAATAGATACATCAGGATCCGCGTCACCAGGAACAGCACGAGGAAGGAGGAAGATGTCACGATCATGGCCATGTGCGACTTGTGCACTAACCCGATGTGGCGAAGAAGCCAGCGCCCGTTGAGTAGCGGCGTGGACATTTCGGCCGAAAACATGATGAAGTGGATGCGCATGTGTATCGGAAGCTGCATGAACCGCATCCCCATGATGCTGATCACGGCAAACACGGCATGGTGAATCAGCATCACTCGGTTGCGGTTCACTCGCCACGACCTCAGCAGGTGCCAGGTGTCGTGCACGATGTATGCCAGCATCATCGCCATCAGGCTGAACACCACACCCGTGTGGTCTTCGCCCACCGTCTGGATGAAAGGAAGCTTGGTTGTCAGCTGCCAGTCCCACCTAATGATACTCCAAGTTAGGTAGCTGGACAGCAGGAGCGACGTGAGCTGCCCCCCGAACTGCTCGCGGCTCCTATCTGTCAGCAAATCCGTCCTGCCTGCTATATCTCTCCACCAGTACGGTAGCAGCACCACCGCCCCCACCCGCACCACCTCCAAAGCGATGAAGGTCGCCAACCCTCGTGCCCATCCCTTATCGAAAGCTTCGAGCCCGACAGAACTGAGGGGCACAAAGCACAGACCTAGGGCGATGGCGCTTGGTATCCACCCTCGCCTCAGCGACAGCACATCTTCGTCGCTCATAGCCCCGCCGAATAATGTTTTAAATCCTGTAGTCCCTGAACCTGCCAGATGGGGTAGGGCGCAACGAAGTTGTCCCATCGATCAGTATTATGTGGCATGGTTCGGAGGCCAGTATTGTGTGGCATGATTCGGAGGCCAGTATTCTGTGGCATGGGTCGGAGGCCAAAGCATAGTGGGTAGGGGGTGAGGATCGAGAGCAAGATAACCGGAAACTATTGGGTTCCCGCTGATCTGCACGTACAGCGTTCTGGCTCTATTAATAGAGTTATTTGAGAGTACGAGTCAGGCGAGTACGCATTATTTGTGTAGACCGACAAAACAGAAGAACAGGGCTATTTACACGTGAAGAGTCCACGTGCCCGGTACTGCAGTAAAAAACAGTTGTTTGTACGACTATGTGCGCGGAAGTAATAAATTCATAGATGCATGGATAGGTCTACCAGGTACAAGTTTCTAAAAAAACACTCTTTGGTTTTCCCTCATAGGTAAAAAACAGCAACTACTCCTTTGAACCAAAAATCCAGTACGATTTTTGAAGCAAAACTCCTACTTCGTAAACGATTTAGGAGGCACCCTTTGACCGATCACTTCCGTCTACCAACCCTCGCAAAAAATTCCTTCGCTCTCCCACCCTCACCGCATCCGCAACGGCAAACACGCCATTGTACACGCCCTCGAAATATCATGGCATCGGCCCAATTCTCAACTCCTGGCATGCGCTATGGCCTTCAAAGCAACTATCATCACCATGCCTGTGCTTGTCGTCGGTCAACGATGTCTATCTGCCTTGCAGAGCGCGCGAGCCCCACAGACACCACATTTCGCTAAATATGGGCAATACGTGGAGCTATCGATAAACGACACGCTTGGGCATGGATACCCCATGTAGCTCACGAGACGAAAACGGGAGTTGACTGTAGCACACCCTACCGTGACCATCGGCCAAACCCCTGCTAGCGAGTCTGTACTATGACGAGTCGTATGCTGATGTGTTGCTCTCCTCATCTCCCTCTACTGTGTTCAGTGTTCGAGGGCGGCAGTGGCTCTCCACTACGATCATATGGTTGTGAAGTACGACAATGTAAGGAAGAAGAGCACCCTCGACTACTGTAGCTACTGTGTTCCACGACAGGGGGACCACATAGTATGCGGATCGGAAGCTTGACGATAGTTTAAGGATGAAGGACTTGTCGCCAACCGTTCAATACGGTTTCAGCACGAACGACCCGCCAAGGTCGCGTGCAAGAAGACATGATCGCACTCGGTTTTCGTTCGGTTATCTGCTTATCGGCATACTACTGCCTTTAGTTGTTGTGCTGCGGGGTTGCTGTTGCAGTACCCAGAGGGATGAATGAAAGGACAACGCGAGAGATACGGTGCGGAGGGCTGTTGCTTTGGTCGCAAAAACACGGATCGGATCGGGATGACGATCGAGTTATTGCCATGTGGGATCCGCTTGTCGTAGGATGAGGGTTCTAAGCGGGAGCTGGGCGGTCGACACGACAGTCAATACAAAAAGTCCTCTGAAATACCGGGTTACATTCGTTCCTGTTATTTTTCAAAGACTCGTACTGGTACCTTGACCTCGCCGCTACTCGGGCTCGAGTGTCGGTGCGAACTCACTATACCGACAACAGTACGCGGTCTCTTATCACTCCGCGCACAACCATATATACATAAAACAGGGTTACATATAAGAGTACCCGGTGACAACTATAAACACTTGTTTTTGTAAGGTTTGCATGCTCTTCTTCACCGGCCGTGGGCCTTTTCTCGCGCCTCTGGTTGAGGGGCACGCAGAAGCCCCGCGCGCACACTACGGCGCACGTTCGAGCCCCGGCCGATCCCCGTGGCGCGCGCTCTGGACGTCCAAAGTCGCGCGCGCTGACTTTTTTTCAAGGGGTTACGTTCCGCCTCGCCAAATCTCGCAGGACCTTGGAAAAACCACCATTCCAATCTTTTTTCTTTCTGCTGCTGTGTTTGCGTGTTATATCTGCATCACACCGAGCCTCAAGCTCTACTTTGCGGCAGCACAACAGCAGTCGCGCATCAAAATATTCCATCTTCCCTTCATGACGGCCACGGACGGTGCTTTTGTATGTGTGCGTGTGTATGTCACATTTCCTGTCGTCCTACAGTAGGACATAGGAACGAACGTACCTGGTACAATCTAGCGGGGCAATCATGAACTGGTCTCGCTTTGGGGGTCACTTGAGGCTACGCAGGTAGCACGACCCTATCTACTCACACTTGATCCGAGTTTCAAAAGAAACCGCGCAGTCACGGTACACACTGCAGCGCCAGCAGCGGATACAACACCCCGCGTTTCAATCTCTGACCTTTGTGACAGCCACGGGGCTTTCGTGATTGTTTGTGTTTGTGTGCGTCCACCAGGATAGATGCAATCATGGCGACATTTGTTTTCGCCAATACAACTTCAACAACACACAAGCACCGTCGAACCTCATCCTGTAAAATGCCCAGAGTAAATAATAAGAACGCCTGAAGTATGTTCCCTCGTTTCAACTTGCGACAGCCCGGGATTTCAAGCCAACCACATTCCGAATCGGACTCTTGTACGCTGTCATTTTCCCATTTGTTTTTACCTCTACTGCTGTTTCTGAAGAACCACGCGGGGGCGCGGGGGGTAACATGGAGGGTGGGCCGTATTGCCGTGCAGATCGTGCGATTGGGATCGAATCCTGTGTTAAGAAACCCGTGTTCTCGCCGTTTTTTACTACGATGCTGTTCTCTTTGCGATCTTGTCGATTGCTAAGGTTGATTTGGCGCCGTAATTGCGAGCTCCCATTCACTAGCAGGCCTCAAAGGCTAGACACCCACGGTACAACAGCCCCGCTTCAAGCTTTTTCCTTTGTGACAGCCACGCACGGTGCTGCTGCTGCGTGCGTTCGTGCGCGTCCGTGTGCGTGTGTATTTAGCAGGAGAAACGGAGAGGTTCAATTCCGGTGTTTCTCTTTTTTTGCTATGCTGTCTGCTCCTCTTGCTATGTACCTTGGTCACGCTGTAAGATTTAGCGTTTGACGTTGTGGCAGACATGGTACAACAGTAGCCGTACTTCAAGGTCGTCTTCTTGTAACAACTACGAACGGTGCTTCTGTGTGTGCGTGTGTTATTGTGGGCGTGCCATTTTGAACATAAAGAGCTGCACAATTCCAACCCACACTTCCTCTGGATTTCAAAAGCACCCCGCAGTACAGCAGCGGTATAACAGCAGCATCAGGAGCAGCAGCAGCAGCAGCGGTACAACGACAGCGAACCTCACATAGGCTGGTACTGGGTACATTTTATAGGAACGCCTGTGTTCCCCTTTTCAACTTGTGACACCCCCGGGAATTTAAGTCAACCAACGTCCCAAAGGGGAGCCTAGTAATATGTCCCACAGTAGGTACTACTGCAAGTGCCAGTTGTATGTACGGCTATGACGTAAGTGGGAACTATCGGTGTAAGAAAAGTAGTGGTCGAAGAGAGGTCAAATTAGCGTGGCACGGGCATACTAAAAGTAACTCTGCATACAGCAGTACAGGACACCTAATAAGAAACAGGGTTATGAGAATGCCAGGCTGAAATTTATAGAAAAATAAGAAATTCGAGAGTCGTTATATTGGAATTAGTGTAGAAAGCACCCTCTCTCTCGAATAAGAAATCCAGCCTGGGCCAGTTTTCCTGTTTCTTATTAGGTGTCCTGTACTTAATACGTATATATGTGTTTACATAATATATAGTACCCATTGCCTCTTGGGATCTCAGAGGGGAAACTTGTCGATAAAAAAGGACGGCTACAGCAGCAGTAGTAGTAACGGCCACCGCGTGATTGGGGGATGCTATCATACAATGGTTGGTGTCCGAGTTGCAATGCAAGGAGTCGCACGGCACGGAGAGCAACATGGTACAACCCGTACTTGCGGGTGCTCACGCCAATCGTAGACGGTTGATAATACCAACGTTACCATTGTTTTGGCCCCTATATCGGGTTCCCCATGGGGTTGAGAAAACTTTAGAAAGCACTGTAGACAAACACGTATTAGGTCTAATTTCAAGTAATTTTTACCCAAAACAGGAGTCTGGTTTTAAAGTGGGTACTGCAACTTTTTTTTTTTTTTTTTCCATCCCATTTATTATCTTCGCCCGTCGTTTATCTCTCCTTCCTATTATAGCCGTAGCTCAGATCTGGGGTCACAAGAGTAGGCTCCTCTCCCTCCTCCCCACTACGGTTCGTGCCTTGCATTTTTATCGCGAGACTTCAGCCCTTTCTTCCCTCGTCGACTCGCATCGAACTGTTGTGTAGAAACCTACATTTGACTCTAATTCCCAAGTGTTTTGTCCCCGCAACTGGGAGTGCAGTACTAGAGGTTAAACAGCAGGCCTGACACATCCTTCTCTCTTCAACCGTGACCCCATTGGAATTAATAGCTCTACGTACGGACCAGGTATGTATACATCCGAGTAATTACACTGCAGCTGTAGAATCAAACATTCGACAGCAGGAATATTTGCCTGAGGATCTATGTACAGTAGCTCTTATGCATATACGAGTGTAACTCAGTACTGTAGTGGACATCGCCTGAGAGTGAATCTTCCTGAAGGTAGCTATTTGCGCGGTTGGCTAAGGGGTATTTTGTAGGCGGCTCAATCAACTTAAGAGTATTTCCGAGCCACAGCATCTCGAGCCGGCTGAATCAACCCGGAGTCTTTCCAAGCACAGCATCCACGCCGGCCGAATCAACCTAGAGTCTTCCCAAGCACAGCATCCCAGCACTGTGATCACTGCTACGAGTGTAGGGTTCGGGTTCGGGTCGGGAGGTCGGCTTTAGTCGCCGAGCACAAAAACCTCCGTGAATTTTCACTATCAGCAGGTGGTGTTCACGCCTCGAGTGTAATGCAATCTGGGGCTTTTAGGCGTGCAGCATCTGCGAAGCTGAAAATGCTTCCTTTACGTATTTTGTGTATACTTGCATTAAGAGTATGCCTGGTAGGATACCTTCGCTACCACGGGCTAGCTTATGGCAATGAGCTCGTAGATCAGTGAGACAGTGAGACCGGCAACATCACCACTGAAATCTACGGCTGTTGCTGTGCCGGTAAGATACAGCAGTAGTAGTACCGTACTGTAGTAACGTACGGTACTTATCAGCTGAATACCACCCAATCATCACTATTAATAGTACGACCTGCCTGTTGCCTGCTGGGTACGAGTACGTCGTCCAGCTCTATTATTGTTGTGCTGAAGTACGTACTGTTTGCTGGGAATTTTGATACGTAGAAATACCTGTGGTAAGAAATAAGAGCCATTCAGGTCTGTACCAGGTGTACCAGGCTTATTCGTAAAGCAACCACACTGTACCTCGCATCTCTCCCTGTATGATAGGAACAAGGAACCAGAGTCGCTTCGTACTCGCATCACACGGACGACTTCGTACGGATCCTCGGTGTACTGCTGTTGGATGTCGTTGATACGAAAGAATGGTTTATTTACCGCGTGAAAGACACGGGAAAAAGCGAAAAAGCAGGGGGGTATCTTACTGCGCCAGCAGAGTCAGCGCTTGCACGAGAGCTCGAGACCTGTTTGTACATACATACCGTACCGTATGATACGAGTACGAAGCTATCGGCGGACCGATATCCATAGGAGTATTCACCCACAAGTTGGTTTCAGCTTTGCCTAGAGACCACCTACATAAGTAGCAAAGGCACATCGAGTGCTTGGCTCGCGTTGCTTTTGCCCCACGACTCGTGCGGAGCCTACAATGGAAAGGTTATCGGTGCTCCCTGGGCTGAGCGAGACAAGTACTGTCAACCGGACGCGACACAGCAGCTACGGGTACGATTACGAACTCGTTACGTACAGGTCCGCTGTTCGAGAAAGATATAAAGCGGGACGCGTTGAACACAGCGGTGAGACAAAACCTTAATATTTGCAGATACTAGCTCTGTGCCTCGCATCAAACGTCCGCGCGAAGCGTTGCGCTTGAAGGGGAGGCCTTGCGGAGTTGTTTTGCTTCCTGAAGCAAAGGATAAAAACGTTGCAGAGGCGAAGCAACAGCAGCAGCACCAACGACCAAAACTGTCGGGTCCCAAAACAGGGCAAACTGCCTAATAAAACAATCCCGCCCTCACCAAGTGGTTGCTGTCGCCCTGCTGCTGTGAGTAGATGCAAGGGTACCGGTTCACCACCACGAAGAAAGAGCTGACAGCACGCCTTTGCTTTGGTACTGCCAGCAGGTATGCGTGACGCATCGGCTGCAGCAGCCAACTTCTGAACAACCTCCTGGAAAAATCTGCCCTTCTCGAGAAGGCCTTCCAACTTCTTTGCAAACCCCATTTTTTCAAATCGAACAACGGATCCAATGTAGGCCCAATCTTCTAAGACGAGCGAAGCGAGCCGTAAGTCGGACTTAGTTTTCGAGCGTAGCGAGGAATAAGCCGACCGCAGGTCGAAAAAAATTGGATTAAGACGTGCGAATATTAGTCGTCTTATTCAGTCTTTTACGTCTTAGCACGTCTTGCATTCGTCTTAGCACGTCTTGCATTCGTCTTGGCGCGTCTTAATCGGAATTAAGACGTGCTAAGACGAGTGTAAGACGTGCCAAGACGAATCTAAGACGTGCTTAGACGAGCCTAAGACATGCCAAGACGAATCTAAGACGTGCTAAGACACAAAAATAGGCATAAGACGACTCGTACATATATACTCTCTTCATACGTACCATCACTTCGTATGTATATACATGAATGAATGTGTAGGTAATGGTGTAGAATACAACAACAACGATAACCCTTGAGTACTCTTATCATCCTGCTACTACATATATCTGCTTATTACATAGTAGGAGCAGGTTGAATGCTACTATTACTGCATGCAGCTGCCGCCGTCAATCAATGCACATAACACAGCGGAACATTGACCGGGGCGGGCGGGAAGGAAGGAGCCGGGGCCGACGCCGCCAGCAGTGCCGAAGCCATTATTGCGAAAGAGTGGAAGCGGTGCTTTGCTGGTGTTGTTGTGTAGTCGTAGGTGTGCTGGGAAGGTGCAATCAATAACATGTTACAATGTGTGCTGTGTGTAGGGCTTGGAGGTTTTTGTCGAGGTGGAGGTGCGCTGTGTGCTGTATAATGCGTGTGGGGCGATCGCGAATTTCAAATAAAAAACAAAAAAAATCCCATCATCCCATCCCGCGAGAAAAAAAAATGCACAGCCCTTGTACGTACGTACAGCAGTGGCCTTTTTTTTTTTTTTTTTTTTGGTCGTTTTTTTTACGTCTGGCCTTTTTTATCTTGAAATTAGTGTAAAAGTGGCTAACTCGCGAAGTAACGGGCCGATTTCGATTCTGACCGAAGTTCTGGAGATCCATATTTTCTCATCTGGGGGACTCTTTGAAAAAAAAATTACTTGATTTTAGTATGGATGACTTGATTTTAGTATGGATATTTTTTATCTTGCAATTAGTGTGGACATTTTGACCCCGGGCCGCAAAGCCCTCCGAATACGCTGGGAACCCCTCCCCTCCCGCTGATCCGTAGGCCCAATCTTCTAAGACGAGCGAAGGGAGCCGTAAGTCGGACTTAGTTTTCGAGCGTAGCGAGGAATAAGCCGACCGCAGGTCGAAAAAATTTGGATTAAGACGTGCATATACATGAATGTGTAGGTAATGGTGTAGAATACAACAACAACGATAACCCTTGATTGAGTACACTATCATCCTGCTACTACATATATCTGCTTATTACATAGTAGGAGCAGGTTGAATGCTACTATTACTGCATGCAGCTGCCGCCGTCAATCAATGCACATAACACAGCGGAACATTGACCGGGGCGGGCGGGAAGGAAGGAGCCGGGGCCGACGCCGCCAGCAGTGCCGAAGCCATTATTGCGAAAGAGTGGAAGCGGTGCTTTGCTGGTGTTGTTGTAGTCGTAGGTGTGCTGGGAAGGTGCAATCAATAACATGTTACAGTGTGTGCTGTGTGTAGGGCTTGGAGGTTTTTGTCGAGGTGTCGCCCTGCTGCTGTGAGTAGATGCAAGGGTACCGGTTCACCACCACGAAGAAAGAGCTGACAGCACGCCTTTGCTTTGGTACTGCCAGCAGGTATGCGTGACGCATCGGCTGCACAGCAGCCAACTTCTGAACAACCTCCTGGCAAAATCTGCCCTTCTCGAGAAGGCCTTCCAACTTCTTTGCAAACCCCATTTTTTCAAATCGAACAACGGATCCAATGATAATGACTTTTATGAAGTCATTATCACTGAACGGATCAACGGATACACGGATACACCCTCGTACCCGTCGTCAATCGTATCCAAATCCCACCCGTTTTCACAACGCTGCTGTCTGTGTGCTGTCTACAAACAGTAGTACTATACTGCTGCACCTCTGAATGCAGCAAGAGGGAGGAGATAAGGAGGACGGGCAGCGGGACAACGAGGTCGATGGAGACAGGCTTAGAGATGGTGATGATGATGAGGAGGAGGAGGAGGAGGAGAAGCAGGGAAGAAGCGGGAGCGAAAAAGACGAGGAGGAAGAGGAGGGGAAGGAGGAGGAGGAGAGCACGCTTGATCTACGGAACCACCTCCGCGACGATATCTTGGAAACGGTAAGCCCCGAAGAAAATAAACCGTGCTGTGTGAGGTGTGTGAAGAGGATACATTACATTTGAAATATTTTTGTTCGTTCCAGGTAACAGGTCCCAGGTAACAGGTACGACGTCGTATATACGTATATACCAGGTACGAGTACGTAAATGATGGCGAAAATTGGAGGCGAAATTGTGCCCATACCTGGTACCTGGTACGAGTACTGTGTACTGCGTAAAGTACATAACATATATTCGTAGCCCAGAGGCTTTGACGATAGCATCAAACGTATGTGCCAGTAAATCATGATGTCCAAGGTGCATGCTTTCGTGCGCCGCTAATATTGCCACAGGTTGACGAGTGTCTGACTGCCTATAAGAAGGGTCGGATCCAGGACGCAGGCGCACCGAGAGATCCGCTCTATCGATGCGCCGTGTGCACTCTTCCACACGGAGCTTGCCACCACACCCCGCAGTGGCTAGAAGCCCAAGATCGGTTCCCAATCCTTGACCCGTTACCGAAGGACAATGTCGATCTATCGATGGACGATATATCGGATATTTTGGAGCCAGCGCCAGCCGTCCACCGAGGAGGCATTGCGTGTGAGAGAGGTGCTCCGTCGTTGTCGAACCTCCGCTGGGAAAACATGAGGGCGCAGCCTGCCGACGAGCTATCGGGCGAAAAGGTTGATCTTTCGAGCCCGCCCTCAAGGGCAGGACACACCATGGTGCTTTTTAATGGGGCCGGTAGCTTGCGGGAGGACAGTCGGCTCCTTGTCGTCTTTGGTGGTGTGTCGGTGGCCAACAACAGCGGACACGCCCTCGTACATGCCCAGCCAGGTGCACGAACCAACCACGGGGAAAGCCACGGCAGCGACAAACACATTATCGGCGAAGGTGGGGTTTCAGAGCAAGCCCTGTCTTACCATGCTGATATTCGGGTTTTTCGGGTCGGTTTCAGCACTTGGCATTGCCCAGACGCGACTGGTGACTTGCCTGAGGGGAGATATGGCCACGTGTCGCTCGCTCTCGACGACAAGCTCATGTGGGTGTTCGGGGGAAGGTTAAAGGGCGGACATCAAGCGAGCGACACGTACGTTCTGAACGCGCAAGAAATGCGATGGGATAGGACGAATACAGCAGCGCATGGCGAACCCAATCCTGCGCCGAGGGCTTGGAGTGCCGCGGTCAAAGTTCGTCAGCGAGTTTTCCTCTTTGGTGGCACAGACTTACGCAGCGGGCGGATGTTCGATGACATTTGGGCGTGGGACGTCCAGACGCGGAGCTGGGGTGAACATATTGTGGTGGGAACACCCCCACTTGCGCGGTACGGCCACGTCTTGCTGGCTTGCCCCGACGAACAGATTCTAGTTTTAGGAGGGTGCTGCGTGAGCAGCCTGGCTGAAACAGGACTACCAGCAGACAACGACCGCCTCAATCTTCGAGTGCGCGTGGCTGCCGACAAGGTCAACCATGCCTATCAGCTGGAAGAGGAGGAGACGGCCGTCGTCGCACCCGACAACTCCGATATTCAAGGTGGGTTAGCCCGGAAAAACAGGAAATACTATGTAGGGCGGTGCCCCGACTCACGTGGCTCGTACCCCGCGCCGGCAAGTTGGAAGGAGCTCTCCCGGCGAGAGGCGCAGCTGGCGGCAGCCGTTGCGGCGAGGGAGAAAGACACAACCATTCGAGAGGAGAAGCTTCGACGAGTTCTCGATGAGAGGGTGGCGATGACTCACTGGGCAAAGTTGCGCTCACTGCACCCTTTAAAAGAGCTGGACGCGACTTTTCTAGACACGAAGAGTATGATCTGGGGAGTGGTAAATCCGCCGCCGATAGGTGGCGGCAAGACGGCACCACCCGCCGCCCGCATGCACTTTTCTGCCGTTGTCCTTGGCCAGAAGGTGGTGCTTTGGGGCGGTTGCCTCCCGACATCAAAGCGGATGGAAACTGTAGATGGGGGTGTACATGTGTTTGATCTGGTCCGTCGACGGTGGAGTGCGCCCGTTGGGCATCGACATCCGGATGGAATACAGCCAAGGGTTGACGCAGCGGTGGTGCAGCTTCGACGAGCTGAGCGCGCCCTCTTTGAGGCTACGCAGAGGGCGATGACTATGGGAGCCCCCGGCGGTAGAACCATGCAGGTAATATAGAACGCTATCGCCCTTCGAAGCTTCCGTGACGGATTGTCTGGGTATATCGCCGGCGCTAGCCAACCGATACCACTCCTTTCCGTTGTTATATACCCTAGAAGGGACGAAACATACTAACTCTGGAACACCTAGAATGCTTTTTGTTATATCAAGATATACAGGGTTGGTGGTTGTCGAATGTGAAGCTCACTGAGACTCCGATTTCCGTAGCCCTATGAAATAACGCAAGTAGGGCGGTACTGTCGTGCAGCCATTACGCCTTTCAGAGAGGGGACATCTCTGGGCTTCGGAATTTTGACACTACGTAACACTCTACGGCCGCACGACTTGCGACATCTGGTAAATCCGTCCGTGCGGCGCGCAGCCACAAACTTTGCTCTTTGTCGACTTCTCGTGCCAGCTATTGATGCATGCCGACAACCATGCAAATAACCAGCCTTCGCCCACGGTAGCAGGACCACCCATGCTCCGCCCAATACTAACCCCGCCATAACTGTCTTTGGTGGGCGTACGGTGATGCTCGTAGGTCGTTCAAGCGGAGGCGGTAATTGCGGTCAATCGGTGGAGAGTGCGGAGACTGGAACACGAGATTCAGTGTGCAGAACCATCGCCGCGGCCGCGCGCGGCACACGCAGGGTGCGCGCTAGGGCACCGCGTTATGTATTTCGGAGGCTGGGGCGCAGAAGACGCGAAGGGCGAATTTCTCGTGCTTGATATCGAGGAGCCCGCCGAAAAGGAGAGAAGGTGAGGGGCAAAACATCTACTCGTCTCGAGGACAGAGTACCAGTCTCCCCAGTACCAGTCAATCCATCTCCTGGTACCCTTGGGACTGGCGAGGACTCTGTCATGTAAACTCTTATCAATAGTACCCTTTGGGCAAGCGAAGTCTCAGTCATTTCAGCTTCTCGTACTCTCGGCACAAGCAAGGGCTCAGTCATTTCAGCTCCTGTTACGCTTGGAATCGGGTCCTCCAAAGTGACTTGGTAGTGGTGGGTCATTGACTGGGTCCCGGGGGCTTGCACTGGTACTCTGACGACCTTTCAAAAACATGCACTATTGCTAAGGGCAGTTCCTTGGCCTACCTGCCCTATGTTTACTACCAGGTATCGTGTTGCGCTCTGTTGACCAAACCCTGCAGCAGCATAAACATGTCTGAGTATTAACGACGTCGACGTTCTTGCTCCGTAAGGCTTGAGGACGAGTTCCACCTCCGCTTGGACCGCGAGAGGCAACAACGAGAAACCGCCGAGGCAGTAGCCCTGCGAAGAGCAGTCATGCAGGAGAACATGAGGAAGGGCCTGGAGTTGGCGCGAGAAACGGCTGAAACGGTGGCGATGTCTGCCGAAGACGCCCGAAGTGCAATCCCTGTGAGAACACCTGACACCAAGGGCATGTGTAGCTCGTGGGTTGCCTCAATAGTACTATTATGCATACTGTTTCCTGGTGGTACTATTTTATGGCCAAATTTGTTGCTTTTCCTGAAGAATCTGTATTGCCATGTGCTGTTCGTGTACAAAGAGAAATTGGCGAGTAGAGACAGGCGTGTCGGGCCGTGCCGCGGTAGGGGGGGTACGTTCCGGCCCAAGCATTTTGGGCTGACGGGGCTCCTCAACTACGAGACAACCTAGCATTTCCCGATCTTCGCAATGTACCTGTTAACAGCACACGTAGTTATGAATCGGGTTGCCTTTCTTAACCCATTCATAACTGAAAAAAATATCCAACACTAATTTCAAGTATTTTGTCCCCAAAAATCGTGGGACCAGTTCTTGAGGGGTTACCCTATCTAAACGTCGTTTGTTTTGTAGATGTACAGAGCTCAATTGTTTAGGAACCAAAGGAAAAGTCACTGTAGGTGCCACCTGTACCGCAGCATGACCCTGCCGATAGAAAATTTGAGCGTTGCCTACCTCGTCATTTCCATAGTTGGAATTAAGTTGGAGCCGTGCATGCGCTGTCGCGAATGTATCCGCTGGTCCGAACACGGCGAAGTTATGTGTTTTCATTAGGGCTGGGCACTGGCTGACGAAGTCAGTAGCGATATATACTGTCGCCAAAATTAATCAGTGTGCTGGGCTGCAACAGTATATCGTCTCTCGCCTCTCTTTTCTCGTCACGAAACGCATGAGGTGGGTTTGCGTACTGTATCGTGGAGTGTGTCTTGGACGTACATGACAAAAAAACTACTGGCGAATATACTGGCCGGTTCAATCAGTAGATTACTACTGCCAGTACATACTGGTCGGTCGCCCCGATGGTCTAGAGGTAACCTCGAACGCTTCTGAACGTTGATGTCTGGAGTTCGAATCTCACGTGGGTCGGACTTTTGAGTTTATTTGCAAAAAAAAATAAAAAACGGAATCAACTGCTGAGAACGCCAATTAATAGTAGCGTGGGTAGGCACAATTCGATGCGAGTCGACGAGGGAAGGAAAGGCTGAAGTCTTCTCGCGATAAAAATGCAAGGCAAGAACCGTAGTGGGGGAGGAGGGAGAGGAGCCTACTTTGTGACCCCGGATCTGAGTTACGACTAGGGAGGAGAGAGAAAGGAAGGGCGAAGGTAATAAATGGGATGGACAAAAAAAAAAAAAAAAAAAACTGTGCCAGTACCCGGCCCTATTTATTATACTATTTAAGGTTGCCGAAAAATATATATGTTCTTCCCTTTTCTGTGCACCAACCTCGCGTGTTGCTGCAGGAGCTCACGATTGCCCCGGTACCGAGGCTACTCTGTGCAAACGCCAGTACGCTTTGGTTGGGGTGGGACCGCCCCAAGGTCGACGCGATCGGGAATCCTCCAGGCGGCCGCGTGGAGTACACGCTCTACATGTCCGGTGGGTTTCGCGAGTGGGCGGTGGGTGACCACGTGCTCGTGGAGTACATGAGCAAGGCCCAACGGAAAGCGGCCGCTTCAAGCAGTGTGATCACACTCAGCGTTACAGATTGTGACTCAACGACCCGAGGGCTATCGCCGATGGGTGGTACCTTGGGACAGTTTGCAAGTGTTGGGTCAACTTCGGCTGATGGTGGCCAGAATAACGGCGGTGGTAGTAGCAGCAATAGCGAAGGCAACCACAAGACGCCCATCAATGTAACTCAGCACTCGAACTCGAACGAGATAATAAAAGAAGGCGGCGGAAGCGTGCCGCCAGACTCGGTCGGACGTTCCGAGCCGCGGTTGTTACCGGCCATCATAATTGCGCCGAGTAACGGTGCCGGGCTGTTCGATATCCGCTGGGGTGACGGTGAACGCGAGCGTGGTGTGAGGCGCCACCGAATTCATCGTGCAGCAACTCCCTCTTCCATATGGACTGCGATATACCAAGGGGAGGATTGTCACTACGCGGTACAGGGGATGGTGCCGGAGTCTATACTACAGCGCGAGCGAGATTTTCGGTATGAGGTCAGCGCTCGATTCTCGCTCCAGACAAAGGGGACAGAGGTGCCTCGAGATAAACAGAGTCGGCACAGCCCAGTTGTAACTATGCGGACACATTTTGAAGGGCAAGGGCCACTTGGCGAGGGAAGGTGGCTGGGGAAAGGGGGGTCATCTGGGAGTATCAAGGCGCGGCTAGCCACCGCCAAGGCACTGGATAGTTCCATTTCAGCGTCTGGGGGACCCACGCATTCTTCTCTCCCTAGGGCGGGCCCTGCGCACGGGCAGTACGTTACAACGGGAAGAGGAAAGTTGTACCTTTGACACAGTATCTCTACGTGAACCTTCACGTGCGTTGCTGATAGTACTGCGTCAGCGTGGCCAGCGGCGACATGTCGCTATCGATGAGCCCTATTACTCGATACTCTGGGGACACCACCCCGGTATATCGAGGCGATGTGGAGCAAAAGGTTTCCGTAACCGATGCCCTTAGAAGAGTATTTGTATGTATCGTTTGTATGTATAATGCTTCATGGCTACTACTGGGCTGTGCCCTCGCCTTAGAGGGCTTACCTTGCAGTTATGGCTCGTTCTTGGGCGAGGGTGTAGGGGGGGGGGTAGGATAGAACTAGACAACATTGGTCTGCTGAAGAATCGCCCCTCCCCTTATCCACGCTCTGCCTGTGTCAAACGTCACTGTTTGTCCTCGTGGGCGAGGGTGTAGGGGGGGGTGCACTTCATTTTCATGCATGGCCGTAGTCGTATGACCATAGGCCCTCGCATCCCTACAATGCCGGGACGGAGTATGTCGGGTTTTCACCGACCAGGCAGACATTGCTAGGGGGAGGGGTAGGATATAACTAGACAATGTTATTCTGCTGAAGAATCGCCTCTTCCCTTATCCATGCCCTGCTTGCGGTCGCTGATGTCGATCATCACTGTTTGCCCTAGCTTATAGGTTTCAAATGGCAACTCCACTTGAGCAGTTCAACTTACTTCGTGGGAAGATATAAATCAATCGCCATATTTTATGGATGTTGCGCGGTGGACCTCCTTTTTCTCGTACCTTCGAAGATATTATATTCTAGTGTGTGAAGGGGTCTCAAATCGTAGGCGCCGCTCCGTTTTGTTTATTCTGTGAAAATTCCAACATGTTTATAATGTCACGCCAAAATCGAAACGCCTGGGGTGCTTGTTTGATCCGAGCTAACTCGTCGAGTTTTTCTACGCGTTCTAGACCCCTAAACGAGTATAATCTCAGCGTGTGCTTGGTTCCCTTGTCCGTATTACTTGGTCTCTTCCTCTGTTCTGCATAACTGCGCTAGTGGTGAATTGGTCTAGAGCAGCTATTCATAGCTACTCGTGAGCATTTAAGCCACGCACTGCTGTTGTAGCCGGTCGCCCCGGTGGTCTAACTGGTAGCCACGAAGCCTTTTGGGCCGGATGTCGAGGGTTCGATTCTCCCTACGGAGGTTTTTATTCTCAAATGGCACCGACTGTCGAGAGCGCATATTATAGCGTGGGTAAGCAAAATTCGACGAGAGTTGACGAGGGAAGAAAGTGCTGAAATCTTCTCGCGATAAAAATGCAAAGCAAGAACCGTAGTGGGGGAGGAGGGAGAGGAGCCTACTTTGTGACCCCGGATCTGAGTTACGACTAGGGTGGGAGAAATATGGAAGTGCGAAGATAATAAATGGGATGGACAAAAAAAAAAAAAAAAACTGCCAGTAAAGTTAGTACACCACCAGTACTCCAGCAGCGTACACAGCAAACCAGGAATTATAGTTACATTCGATCTACCCATGCATGTTTAGAAGCGACAACAGTAGCTAACGTATAACATAGTGCTAGTATTTCACAACCATTGCTTGCTGCCGCCGTGTTGTTTTTTAATTATGCTGAGAAGAGAGCCCTCATGATCACATTGCGTGGACATTTTTTTATACCCCCCCTCCCCCCTCATTCTATAGCAACCCCTTGGGTCCATATTTCTTGCTTTTCCTTCGTCGCAGCTCAGATCCAGAGTCTTATACCAGCCCTTCCCGCTTTTCTCTCTACCAAGCTATGAGTACTGACCTTGTTTGTTATCGCACGTTGGGGTCAACATTCCTTTGTTATAAGGCTACCCCTGGTTTAGGTGATTTGTTAACATTTACCAGTACCGTACTGAGCAAAATGCCTCCACGCTGGAAGAGGAGTCGACAGCAGGACACGGGATCGAACTTACACCAGAAATTCCATTCAAGGCTCGCCGTCTGGAGAAGAACTACAACAGTAGTATGTGGAAGCTGTACAAAATATGCTACATGCTACAATGCTATGTGCCATTCTCAAATGGACTCCGGCTCTTGCACCTGCATCTACTGCTGCAATTGGTGTGCGTGCGCCACACTCCTACGAGGCTCATTACCTATTGGGTTTGATTGCGTTCACTGCCAGACACCGGATATCTTTCATTGGCCAAGAAAACTTCATGCGATCCGTTGTGTTACATAGCAGGTTCCTTATATACCTGGTACTGTGTGGTATAGGTAATCGCCGTACGCAATGGTACACAGCAACTACTGCAGTACCTGGTATATAACCCACAACAGAGTACCTTCGGCAGATTACAGTAGTTGTTGTTTCAGAGCTGCACAAACAAGTGTCAACCGTGAGTCGAAACACACTACGCACGTACGTACTACGTACTCGTCGAAGTTAGTGGAGCGGCGGGTAAGACATCAACAAGTGATGATGCTCTTCTAGCATAGTCGTCTATCTTCTACTAACTGTCTACGAGGGCTATATGCATGACGGTAAGCATGCAAAACATTATGAATCCTGGGCGCGCTCAGCCCAGAGTTTGGGGCCGGTGAAAATTGATACTTAATCTATCGGATCTACGGTACTTGTATGATGCTCTATCGCGCGATTTTGCGATTTATTGGGAGTGCTCAATACCACCGTGTACCGAGTAACGGTACCATACAGTAGTAGTACCATACTGCACGTTCAAACATATACTTTTTTTTTTTTTGTTTTTTTTGTCCATCCCATTTATTATCTTCGCCCTTCCTTTCTCTTTCCTTCCTGGACGTAACTCAGATGCGGGGTCACAAAGTAGGCTCTTCTCCCTCCCCCCCCACTACGGTTCTTGCCTTGCATTTTTATCGCGAGAAGGTTTCAGCACTTTCTTCCCTCGTCGACTTGCGTCGGACTCCGCCTACCCACGCCACGAAGGCGCTCTCAGCAATTGGTTCCTTTTTATTTTTTCAAATAAAGACAAAATCTCTCACCACGGTGGGATTCGATCCTGGGTACCAATGGTAGTAGTCTTTGAAGCTGACCACTACACTACTACAGACAGCTTGCTATGCTGCTTGTTCCACCCACACAACAACCCGTAGCCGCACTCGGACGCGGCGAAACCGAGTACAATCGGTCATCTCGTCATCTCACTCGCGAAGTTTCGTACCGACGTGACGACCACCTTACTACAGCCAAAAACACAAACTGAAACTGCCGAAACCGCTGCACGGTTGAATGTATCAGCACCAGCACGCTTTTGTTTTTTCTTGGAACTCCACTGTAATGACATCAGTTGCCCAGTTACGGGTAGCACATCAGCGCAAGAGTGCATCTACCTGGTAGCTCGGAGGTCTCTACAAGGATGGCGCCAGGGCATGACTTCCGGAGAAAACGACGGCATCGACGGTGAGGCAGCCATAACGCACGAAGGAGTCAGGAAAAGTTGCCCAGCCCAGAGTGCCGCATACCTTCGTAGCTCGAAAGATTTGCGAGCATAGAGGTTGTGGTTTTGAAATCGGAGTAATCTGTAGCTTTGGCAAGCCGTGCTTGCACTGCTGCAGTACTGCTGTGCATGATAGCCTTCACGCCTGTAATGCGTTCGACGATTTGCCTTCGACGAATCAGTCTGGCGGCTGTCGTCGTTTCCTAGGCGTTGCGGCCGCGTGCCAACGCACGGCCGCGTTTCTTCAGGCTGCTGTTGTATATTCTTGTGTGTTTTCCTTGTTGTTCGGCTATACACTCATGGTCTGTGGCTGCGTATGGGGTATGACTTCGTATACAAAAATTGTACTGGTACACAGCGTACGATACGACGTACTGCTGTACCAGGTAGGTCTGTGGTGCGCTGACCTCCCTCTGCTGTTATACCGGTGGGTATTGTACATGTCATTATGCAATTACACTTGAATGGCTGTTTCTGTCTGAGAATGTACCTGGGGTATCTCAGTATCTCAGGGTATCTCCGTATATCGCACGCAACCAGACAGCAACAGGCAGTGCCAGGTACCAGGTACGTACCTGGTACATATACGTATCTACTGCAACACATTCAGGAAGTACACCGTATATATGTGACCTCCCTTGAGTTCCACAGATAGATGTCAGATTTTGTTCCCCTCAAAACCCGCAGTTCGCGCAATCGAAGTACTCGTATCTCACTCAGCTTGCAATGATGAGTTTCGAGAAAATCCTTTTTTTTAAATTAATTTTTCAATATATATTCGTACGCACGTCGTGTTGGTCACATTTCGAAGCCGATTGTTTAATTCGACAAGAGTCGGCGAGGGAAGAAAGGTCTGAAGTGAAGTCTTCTGCGCGATAAAAATATAAAAATGCAGGAGGCAAAAATCGTAGTGGGGGAGGAGGGAAAAAAGCCTACTTTGTGACCCCTGATCCGAGTTACGACTAATAATATACAGGAACGGAGGGACAAAATAACCGCGAAGATAACTTGTACGAAAATGGGATGGAAAAAACAAAAATACAGGGTGGAGCAAGGTGGAGAGTACGTACCAGGTACGAACCACAAGTAACAATAAGTGTTTATGGAAATATCTCGGCGAGGCCTCTCCGATGCACAGACACCATTGTCGTAAAATCGGCTTGGAAATTTGTCCCACAGGGGACGGACGTGTTATAATCTTGGGTGCTGTCATGCAAGTATACCCAGCCATGGTACCAGGTATCTACCGGTACGCTGCTCTACCGTCGTGCTCAGGGTAATTTGTTGGCGCATTGGGGGATGTATTATTTATACCGGTGGCATCCGCAAGACTACTCGTGTATATACCTGGTTATACAGCAGGCGTATGCGATATATACCAGGTTCTTTGGTTGTTTCCAAGGTTATGTTCTGTACGTAGGGTTTGTGGATTTAGGGTACGGGTATGGGAGTGTTACAGAACTTACAGAATTTCCGGGTACGGGTATGACAGTATTACAGAACTCACAGAAGTTCCGAGTATTGCGGCAGGCGTACAGAACTCACAGAAGTTCCGGCTACGGGTATAAATGTCGTACAGAACTTACAGAAGTTCTTTGCAGGGTAATACCCCGGTAAATACCCCGGTAAATACCCCGGGTATGGTTTTGTAGGTAACCTACAGAACACAACCTTGGTTGTTTCGATGTTTCGTTGATTCTTGGCGCCCCTTCTCAAGGTACTGCTTGAACTGTACATACTCAGTATACACGTATTATCTAGGAACGGGATAAGGATAGTTCTCGAACTGTCCCCTATCCCCTACCTAATAAAACACATGCTCGAGGACAGATCAATGGTCAGACTGCCACTCTCCTCAAGGCTTCCTCTCTCCAACTAGAGAAGGAAGAAACAAGTGTTTATTTGAGACTGCTCAACTGTGGGCCTTTATCCCGGTGCCACTGCGTGGCCCGGGTCTTGTCCTCTTGTTGTTCAGTCAATTACCTACTCCAACGATCATACCTTTGTCCACAACCTTTTCCCTGGCTGGGACGGGACGTCTCCCAGCTATCCCAACTACGTATTAATAGCATAATGATAATCCCAAGTACTACTGGTTGGTGTGGTCCCCGGTCATCATTTTATCAACCTCACCATCGAGTTTCCGGCTAAGAACCACGAGGAGCAGCGAGCGAGGGCGATGGACAACGAGTTCGACAACACCAATTCGGCAGCGGAGTGACACACGGCGACTCCTGCTCCAACACCAAGCGAGGAGGAGCCTCCGTTCACCATCATTAGCAAAGTCCAGGTGAGGTTTCGGTTTTGTTTTCAACAAGCACATCGCCCTTGGTTTCGTAAGAGACCCCCTCTGTGTAACCTGTAGTACCTTCTACACGCACGCCCGTACCCCAAAGAGTCCTCGATTCGGATGTTCTGAGTCGATGTCTATGGGTATACTCGTAGGGCGCTGCTGAGGTGCAGCAGAACGCACGAGTAGAAGCAAACGGTCAGGGTTACACGTCGCACGAGGATTCCGCGGGTCTTCCGAGAGGTTTCATGCAGCCCGAGCCTAGGGTTCGGGGAGTGTTTTTTGTTGCGGGCATATATTTTCGCAGAGACGACCACTCTGCGCATTGGTTAATCTCGACAAACAGCAGGCAAAGGTATTAATAATTAAGAGGAGCACCAGAGGTAAGCGTACGCATGTACGTCTTTCTCTCAGTTTTTATTGTTTTTCATACTTTACAATTTAACGATCGTGCTGTGTGTGCTAAGCTTTCTCTTTGATATAACGAGTACATATTATACAAAGTACGAAGTACTACTCGTACGTACTGCTATAACAACAATGTGTTGTACTACCGCACATAAATACGAAAAAGGCACGAATCACACCAGACAGCAGACAGCGCAGCGCCGTGCTGTGAACCGTGTTGTTGCTGTGCTTTCTCTTTCGAACATACAGCTTTGTAGTTGTCCTGGAGCATGGAGCTTATAGATGTGTGCATCCCGAGCATTTTTTGCATGCATGTCAAGTCCACCGTTTCTTCGCTGCACCATAAAATTTCTTGGCATTTTCGAGTCGGTGCTTGCACTACATCATGAGCCTCTTCCGCCCCTTTTCTTGCCCGCGGAGCGGAGCCTTGTATACAGTACTACCTTGAGCTAGAGCAGCTGTGTTCAACGCACCGCTTGACCTTTGCACACCACCATCCGATCAGGCTGATGCTATCAATACGAACGCGTACGTATACTATAAAATACTCGATAAACAAGTATATCTCCCGCCGAACACGATGAATTACAAAACAATGTACGCGAAGCAAAGCACGTGAGCACTAGCTGGCCACACTGACGTGGCTTGATCAATGAAGTCGAGAGACATGTCAAGCAAGGCAAAACATGCGCTGTCAAGGGTGTTGGGCCGAAGTGTTCCACACTAAAACCTAATATTTGGTGTCAGTCACGGCAGGTCAAGGCAAACCTGCTGTCTGTCAAGGGTTGAAAGTCCTGTCTCCCGACATATTTGGGCATGATACACAATGTCAAACAATACACACGTCCGAAAGAGCGTCCTCCTGTCAGATGGAGGTACGCAAATAACTACTACTCGTACTGCTGCGGTAGACCTAAAATTCCACATTATTTTATTTTCATACATTTTGAAAGTATTTCTCAATATGAAAATACATATAAAATTGTCAAACATTTCAAATGTTCAAAATGTTCAATTTTTCAAGGCGGTGTTACGAAATACGTCAGCTGTGAGTACCACCGGCTGAACGGTTGACGCTCAACTTTCTAAGCTGCGTGAGACGTTAGACACGCTCAGTGGGCGTACCCGTAACGGGTTTTTATTGGTATCGTCTCGTACGCGTACGAGTATACTCCTGGTACTTGTAACGAGGCACGTACATAATTAATCATGCTACGTTTTTTACCTGAACGTACATATTTATATAAAGGGTATATGTGAGTTTATATATATCATACGAAGTGTAATTATGTAGGTACGTTGTATTAATATTAAAATACTTACTTGTGTCTATAGTAAAAGTAGAAGTAAATTTTATTCATGAATGGCCTGCAATTAGATGCACCATTGCGCGGTTGGGTAGATAAATATACAGCAGGTACAGCAGTACTATAATTCAAGGTATATTATATTTGTACTAGTATCTATTCTTACCATAAAATATGTACCATATACTCAATATGCATATACCAGGTATGTATCATGTGCTTAATGCGAGGGCGTCATTTTGCTTTTGTCCAGTTGCAGGAAGCTGGTTTCGAATATACATTGACGTACACATAATAAATATATACATGGGACGGGGAAGCTGGTTTCGAATATATATTGACGTATATACACGTAATTAATTTATACATGGGATGTGTTCGGTATATGGTGTTCGGTGTACGGTATTTAGCCGGGGTGATATGACATTGGTCAATTGTGTCGGGCGAATGCCATGATAGGGGCACGCACAGCCGGTTACACCGGCCATCGGGCATTAAAACGCATACATGAACCAACGCACAGGCACTACCGCACACATGCACAGTGGCACAGACAGACCAAACCCGGTAGGTCCATGCCCGAATTCTGTTTTCTTAGTTTGATTTTATTAATAACATCGTAAACTATTACGTACCAGGTATATGTCATGCTATGGCACGTGATATTCTCATATATCTGTACGCGGGGACACCCGAGCCAGCGCACGCTCAGCACAGGACTACAGTAGTTACGCACACAGTCGCAAAACGCTCACACAGCGCAGGCGCATCGCTCACACAACGCACGCACACGCGAAACGCATACTCAACGCACGTAAAACGCACACATTAAACGTACAGCGCACGCACTCACGCACAAGGCATACACACAGGCCACGCACAACGCCGCACAGCGCACGTACAACGCACGCACACATCATACAGCGCACGTACGCAATACACACGCACAGCGCACGCACGCATAACGCCCACACAGTGTACACACGCACAGCGCAGTGCACGCACGAACAACGCACGCACAGCCCACGCGCGCACACACACGCACAGCGCACGAACAGCACGCGCGCACACACGAACAACGCACAGCACGAACAACGCACGCACAGCGCATACACGCACAGTGCACGCACAGCGCAGTGCACACACACACCACGCACGAACAACGCACGCACAGCGCACGCGCGCACACACGCACAGCGCACGCACAGCACACACGCACAACCCACGCACAGCGCACGCACAGCGCACACACGCACGCACAGCGCAGTGCACACACGCACAACGCACGAACAACGCACGCACAGCGCACGCACAGCGCACGCACGCACAGCGCACGCACGCACAGCGCACGCACGCACAGCGCACGCACGTACAGCGCACGCACAGCGCACGCACAGCGCACGCACAGCGCACGCACAGCACACACGCACAACCCACGCACAGCGTACACACGCACAACCCACGCACAGCGCACACACGCACAACGCACGAACAACGCATGCACAGCGCACGCACAGCGCACGCACGCACAGCGCACGCACAGCGTACGCACAGCGCACGCACAGCGCACGCACAACACGCACGCACAACCCACGCACAGCGCACACACGCACAATGCACGCACAGCGGACGCACAGCGCACACACACGCACAACGCACGCACAGCGCACGCACGCATAACGCACTCACACGACGCTCTCGACGTCATGTGCCCGTCCACCCCCACCCCCCCCCACACACGCACGTTTCCGCACACAGTTCCGCCAAAATATCCGGCGTTGTTCCAACACACTCATGATGACGATGCGACGATGCGCGACATGCACCACACGGCCACGTCCATCGGGGAGCGCGTACCGACGCTGATGCAGTTGATCGAGCTGTGTCGCCGGCACCTGGGCGAGTTTTCACGGGAGCCCGCCTCCGTCTCCACGCACCACGCCGGCCCTCGAGCAGAGCAACCCGTATGGCCGGCCCTGTTCATCTTCCAGGAGCTTAGTACTACAGTCGTCTGCCCTCTTCAGTTTGGTTCGCAGTCCGGCGTGAAGATGGACGGGCGGAGCAGCGGCCCCAAAGTCTGTCTTTTACTTTAATTGTTCACGATGTCTGACGAGTGGTAGAGCGTTGAAAGGATAACAGAAAGGGACTCAGAGGGCGTATCCCAATACCAATCTTCGGCTATATTCGGTTTGTTCGTGGTCCAGCCTTGACGTCGGCGAGCGGTGTAGACTGGGAAGCCGCAATAGGCACACAAACCACTATGTACGTGTGTTTACAGTGATGTTTAGGTGTGTTTTTGTTTTGGTATAATTTTTGTTTAGTCTGTTTCGTGTGTTTTCTGTTTTCGCGTGGTCGGAGTGGGAAGTTGTAGAGCGTTGCACAAACGGGGAGGCCCATTATTTCGCGACACAAGGTACTCTCACCTGTTTATGTTCCGTTTAATTTTACCTCGGCTGTTCACACTATTTGTTAGATGGCTGAGCACGGCGTTGTTTGCGCTATTGGGTAATGAGTAAGGCGTTACGACCCCACCGCACATACACGCTTTACGCACGTAATGATTTGCTCGACGACGGAATGTTTGGAGCCTCGCGACGAGAGCTGACGGGTATGATGTATCGCACACGAACTTTGTAGGCACGGGGTTTTATTGCTGGGGGTACACGACGAGCACACGAAAGTCGGGGCAGAGGGGGGAAGGATATCTCCCCTCTCCCACACCAGTGGACCATAGAGTAGCCTAGAATCTGTCTTCTTAAACGTATAAAACGTGCTCGCCCGTTAGTCGTTTGGTTATCGGGTGGATTTTAATATATGAAAAAATTAATTAATTCGTGTTTCCTGTCTTATTTTGTGATACATATTTATTGCTCTGTTTTCGATCTCAGTCGACCAGAGAAAGACAGTGGCGAGGATCGCCTACAAAAGAAACATAAGTAATATTTCGTTCGCTACCCGAATAGCGTGGGGGGAAACATGCACGGGTAAGAGAGGCGCAGATACATGGACAAATAACATTATTTACGGGCGTTGAAACATGTAGGACGCAAAGGTAACACCCGATCACGTCCCGTTTTATTTTTGTTTACGGACGAACACGGTCATGCAGACGTGGAATTTATTTTGTGTGGAACTAACCACAACATACTGTTATTAATACTACTACGGTCGTAGTTCGTTTGGAAGAGGCTGTAATCGTACACCCGCAGCCGCTCTGTACAGGCTTGTAGAGAGTGTAGGGTAGCCACGTGCCAGCTGCTACACACCCTCCGACAAGCCCCTGAACCTTGCCCATGATTACTATGGCGAGGACTTTGGTTCAAGGTTGGTGCGCTACGCGCGCTCGCTAGTATAGAGATGTGAATTGGATTCGAGCAAATCTCAAAACACCATTTTATTGGTAAAAACCGTTTCCTCGTAAAAATACACGAACACAGGTTACATTTTCTAAGACCACGTACCCGTGTTCCATACACATCATACTTCGCTTTCCGTTTTGACCTAAAAGGTTGGAACGGCGGTACTGTTTTCCGGGAGGAATATACCACTGTTTGTTATTTTATACAGACTACGAGTACGTACTCGTAGTAGCAATTATTTTTTTTAATATTACAACAGTACGTAGCCACCACGTTTTATCTGCACAGCGTACGCCAGGAATTTCAACTACTGGCACACCGGGCTAGGCACGAGCGGGCCAGTCGGGCCTATCGATTATTTGTTTGTATTATACGTTGAAAGCACCCAGCGCAGCACCCCGAGCGGATCCAAAGCTGGGCGCAACCAGCGCTCTGTGCCCTATAGTGCAGGATATTCCGAGTCCGTGATAAACGCTCGGCCTCGATGAGTTTTCGTAGTGGAATTATTTATTTCGCAGCCGTACGTGATTGCTACACAATCGCACACAATCGCATGCATACGTGGTTCGAGACGTAAAAAGCAGGGGGACGTGGGTGTCGTCAGCGGTCCTCGCAGCGATCTATATTTCAAGTCAAGAGGCACAGCCAGATAGCACCACTCCAACGCAGATGAAAGAGCAGGGTCTCGGCGACGTCTACATTACAGTACGTAGCAGTTCGCCGAAGAGCGGCGTCGAGCAATATTGGATTGGACGTATATGTACATTGGGTGGAGGCCCGGGCACACCCGGACGACGGTGCCGGATACAAGATACGCAACCAGAAACTGTCGTCGTGGTCGGAGCCGTTTTACGTTTTCCCCCTTAACAGGAGTACACGAGGGGTGCTCTTGGAACTAATTTCATAAGTGTTGTGAGCGCTTGTTTCATCGATTTACGAGACAAGACAAGGGGAGTATTACTTCAGAATCTGTAAAACTGAATACCCTGGTACAAAATTCAAAGTTAGTAGTTTCGTTCCGACAACATTTCCGTTCTGACCCTGAGAACCTGAGAGCCTGAGAGCCTGAGAGCCTGAGAGAAAACGGCGCGCACAGCAGTCGGTTGTTTACTTTGTCGTGCGCCCCTGAGAATCTATGTATAGATACCAGGTATACTCAAGGGTTTCAGTTTGACGACGCCCGCCCACTAAACCTTGGTAGTTATCGTAGCTAGTGGAAGGACGTCCGTGCGAATACATTACATATATTACAATGAGCAAATGCGAAGCACCATCACCGGGCTTGCAACTGGGTTATGTAAATAGAGGACTCTATGTGTGTGCTCGATGGACGGGTAGACGGGGAACGAGCGCATAATAGAAATATTGGAATTAATGCACACTAGTCCTGAATATATCCGAGCACAATACGTTCTACACTTATACTGTGGAGCATTCGGCTGATAACAGGGCCATAAGTGAGGCGGATCAAAGTTTTCACTTCATGCGTGAAATGATCCGGCCGGATATGGAAAAAGTAAAGAGGTTGAGTAGTCGGGATACAGCGTGCTGTGACGAAACCGATTTACCTTCTCCGACATCCGGGCCACTTTTTGCGAAAGCTGAGGTCTGTTCGAAACAGTGATACCGAGCATGAGTGATAATTGACAAGAGGGCCCCGCTTTGACAAGCTTGCATTGGCGAGGCAGATACCAGGTATCTACAGTAGTAGGAAAAATGAAGAGGAGGAGCCGGGACGCCGTCGACCCTTCAGTCTAACCCACTCATGAAGTGCTGATCGCAGATTAGTCGCAAAACTGGAAGAAATTGTGAAATTTATACTTCAGACGCTGAAGGTGCGCGGAGACTGTAGGCACATACCCGTAGATGGCGGTCTAGGTACCGTCAGGCACAAGTCGTTCTACACTGATTCTAGCACAGCGGCAAAATATCCCATTCGATAGGAGGTCCGCGCGTGGATCCGTAACGAACAGTAACATTCAGTGACATGACTCATTCCACGGGGTACGGGCTGCACCGTTTGGTTCAACATTCTCTGCCCGGCTGAGCTCTACCAGGGAGCAACCACGGGTTGTTAGTGTGACGTCCCTTCAGTATACTTTAGAACTAGCGCATAGGGTCGCTCGGCTGCGAGAACAAGCTTCTCATTCATGTCAGTACCTCAGAAAATCAGACACCACGCCTGCCGTGGCATTTGCTCACATGTATATTGCAATCTAATGTGAAAGGGATAACGGAGTAGAACCGCCAGATACGTATGGGACCCAGTGTAAAAGAAATATCACGACCCCGCAGAGGGTTTCTTGGTCAAGCGCCTATTAAAGAGAAGCAGGGGGGGGGCTAAGCAGACCCTAGTGGTTTGGTTTCATGGCGCTCTGAATGCTAGTAGTAAAGGTGTTTTGGGAGGCGCACAGGGCGCCTAGTAAGTTCGGTAGATCTAGCTCACAACGTGGTATCCCCACGAGATAAACTATCGTTGCCGATTAGCGCACAGCGAAGCCAAGAGACGCGTCCAAACAAGCTATTTTCTCCCCGTGGACTATTGGGCGGCAACCAGCCATGGTGGTTGGACGCGTGCTTAGGTAGAGATATAATTTGTTGGCTGAAACAGTTTCTGAATGACGGAGCACATTTAATGTTAGACTTGAGCCATGGGGGACTGCTCATCGGGTGTCATTTTAGTTCCTCCCAAATAGTTTTTCGGTGAGATATAGAGTTGCTCAAGTGAAAAGCCTCATGAAAACATGGTCCACCTCGAACCGTAGCATGCTTAGTTATTCTTGGACGGTATATTTATGCCAAATACCAACTTAGGCCATTTGATCGAACAATGTTCAAGGGGTTTTATGGATAAAAACCAACGTACAATCTGTTAATGTCTGTGAGACAGAGGAACCTCGCTGGGGGCACAAGACGTACACGCTGAAGCTTGTACCAGTGACGCATACCGAACAAGAGACACACATAGGTTTGGTTTACATCTCTTTTAGGCACCCTGTTGTAGGCGGCGTTACTGCAAATAAGCCAATCGTAGCAGAGTGGATCAGGCAGTTCTACAGAAAGGACGAGGAGTTCCGTAATGTTGCACCTTTCGCAGGTTCCGCGAACAATAATAATAGTACTACCTGGTAGTGTATGCAACGCACATTCTAGAAGAGTTGCAGATGCGCGATGCAGAATGCGATCTAGCATATTAGCTATCGTTAGGCGAACCATGTCGCCCCTGGGCGGCGTCCGGAAAGTCGCAATCGCATGAATAACCTGGGTAAGGCCATGAAATGCTTAGCGCACATTTAAGAAATAAACTACAAAGAATGAGAGGCGGCAGAGAGTACGGGAAGACAGTCCTTGCCGGCATCAGTTACACAAGCGAGCAACATGATACCGGAAAGAACAGTATAGAGTATGGGACGGGTGGTAGCACCGGCTGCGGGAGGTGCTGCCACCATTCTTATCCCAAACTATCTGGAAAGAAGAACTGGACCGAAGATACATCCGTATTATCTAGGAACGGGATGGGGATAGTTCTCGAACGGTCCCCTATCCCCTACCTAATAAAACACATGCTCGAGGACAGATCAATGGCCAGCCTGGCACTCTCCTCAAGGCTTCCTCTCTCCAACTAGAGAAGGAAGAAACAAGTGTTTATTTGAGACTCCACCCACCCATCCCTCAGACATGTCAAGGGCTAGTCTCAGATGTTTTAATATACAAGAAATGTATATCATACACGTAACTCGAGTCAGTCTACGCGGACATTCGGTAAGACGACGTACAGTGTATAGAGTACTACATATGTACTTTGGTACAGTTCTTCTTTACCCGCCGGAGGAAAAGATCTCGAGTGTTTGGTTTCGACCATAAGCACTGACAACACTCGAGGGCTTTTTCGCCGACGGGGTGGTAGCACCGGCCCTGCGGGAGGTGCTGCCACCATTCTTATCCCAAACTATCTGAAAAGAAGAACTGGACCGAAGATGCATCCGTATACACGTACGTAGCGTTTGCTGCGCAGTGCAGTAGCAGCAGTAATGCAATAATAGCAGTGGGGCTGTTTCTCATCACGCTGGGCGTGAATCGCCTTGTAGGTACGTACCAGGGCATTAATTAGGGCTACGTATGTACAGCGCTGGTTTTCAGCGGGACACTTTTTGGTGGTCGATAAGCAAACCTCAGGCGCATGGCTAGCCGGTGTACTATGCTACTGCTTTTTGTACTGGTACGTATTACGTATAACTTGGTACTGAAATACCATACGTAAACTTGCTTATAATTACCTTTTTCACGGTTTTCCCACCCCTGGCCTCTCAGAGCTCCCACTTCGACACCGCCTCATTCTGCCACTTGCCGGAGCTTGCTTCCTGTCTTGTCTTTGTTTCCTATACTTTTTTTATTGGCGAGAGTCTTTTTCCTTTTTCGGTTTTGGGTTCGTTCGTGCGTGTACAGTGAGCACGACAGTGCGGGCGAGCCCGGCGCCATCGCGGGTATGGGAGGGCGCTGGCCAGTAGAGGGGGGGTCAGAAGGAGCGCGGTCGCCCTTTTCGTGGCTAGGCGTGGCGTGTCCATCGAGACACGAGGGAAGCATGAGGGGGCTTTGTCTGCCTTGCTGCTGCTGCGATCAATCCAGTATGTCCGAAATTATGAGGGTCGTTTCCGTCTGTCAAATAATTTTCAAGCGGTCCTTATTTCTCAAATTAATATTATTTACAGAGAGAGAGCCAGACGGTTTGAACACCATCATTGTCAAGCGGGCGAACGAGGGCCACGGTGAGCACCGGGCTTCACGCGTGGCGGGTCACGGGGCTCACTGGGGCAGAGAGGCAGTAGAGCTTGAACCGGACCGAATCGATGGCGAGGTGATCGCGGGGGGGCGGGGAGCCACGAGGCTGACAGAACGTGACAGACGTTGCAAACTTTTTTTTAAGCGGCGCAATCATCACAGACCCGACGGCCGGACGTTTTTTTTTTTTTTTTTTCCATCCCATTTATTATCTTCGCACTTCCGTCTTTCTCGCTCCCTCGTCGTAACTCGGATCCGGGGTCACAAAGTAGGCTCCTCTCTCTCCTCCCCCACTACGGTTCTTGCCTTGCATATTTATCGCGAGAATATTTGAGCACTTTCTTCCCTCGTCAACTCTCGTCGAATTTTGCTTACCCACGCTATAATATGCGCTCTCGCCAGTCGGTGTCATTTGAGAATAAAAACCTCCATGGGGAGAATCGAACCCTCGACATCCGGCCCTACAGGCTTCGTGGCTACCAGTTAGACCACCGGGGCGACCGGCTTTGTTTTTTTAAATAATGTTTTCGTGATCACTTGATTTTTCATGTTTTCCAACCGTTACTTTTCGTTGCTGTTTTTCGCCCCTGTCGTTTTGTTCGAGTACGAGTTCGTATGTACGTACGTCTTTCTCAGTTTTGTTGATTTTTAATATTTGGTCTTATTTACTATGGTCCCCGGCAATCGGAAGACAGGAAGGAACCATGGCATACACACGCACACACGCAGAAGCGCGGTCCGTCGCCGTCAGGAAGGGAACACAAGGGCTTGATGTGTGACTGCTGTTGTACCGTGGCTGGCGCAATATACAAAGCTTGAGAGCTGGAAGGAGAGTGTGACATACAGCAACAGAGCCAAACTCCCGAAATCTCAGAAATCTCAAAGGTTGAGGGTTTGCATTGTCCTGGCAGGCTCTGGCTCAACGGAAACATATCCCCCCGTAGTTACTTGCCATATTTCTTGACTTTGAATGTTCAGAGCACGCGCCACGGACCTCGGTCGTGACCCTAACTTGAGGCGGGTGTACACGCGGGCCTCGTGCATGCCCCGTGGCCGAGAGCGGATTAAAATACCCCGGTCGGGAGAGAAATCGTGGCTGATGTAAAAAAAAAGCAAAAGTCAACTTGATACATGAGTTTCGACGAAATCCTCGATCTCACAGCTGTTTTTTTTTTTTTAATATACGTATATAACATATTCTGGTTTTGACAGAAGCATCGACACTTCGATTATGTGTGTGTGTTCTTTGCAGGTTCTTTCTTTCTACATGTCGACACCCAGCACACCCAGTGTCCGTGTCGATGAGACGCAAACTCTGGTCACGAAACCAAGACGCAGATATAGTACGTACGTTGTAATGCAGTAAGCAGAGTGGCATGGAGCGGCCTGTATCATAGTAGTAGTGATGCCTCGCCGCAGCAACTTGCAGTCTGCCCTGACCTCGCCCGCCACATATTCGACAAAACAGAAATGGTTGAGAGGGTCACTGCCTCACTGTTGCTGTGTGTTGTGTGTGTTCTTCATTTTTTTTTTCCCATCCCCTTTATTATCTTCGCACTCCTGTCTCTCTCCCTCCCTACTCGTAACTCAGATCCGGGGCCACAACGAAGGCTCCTCTCCCTCCTCCCCCACTACGGTCGTTGCCTTGATTTTTTATCGCGCAGAGGGTTCAGCCTTCCCAACGCTCGTCGATTTTCATCGAATTTTGCTAACTCACGCTATCGCGCTTTCCGCTAGTCAAGGTATTTTTTTGCAAGAAAAAATACCATATATACGAGCACGCACTCGGGGGGGCTCGAACCCACGATGTTGACTCCGACAGGGACGAGATTTACCTGTCATTCCACCGGGGACGCCAGCAATCTTCATATTAAACCGTTCTTGCGCGAGGCGAACAAACTTGCCCCTAGCCTAACCCTGAGCCAATCACCCAATCAACCATTGTTAATAGTTAGAATCGACCCCTTTGTATCACATACGATACATATTAATCACAGTGTATACCAACCATTTGCTCGAACACTACCTGGTGAGTGACTGGCAAGTTCTATCAATAGAGCCCTCCAGTAGAGTTTTCCACTTGCTCGAGAAAATGGTTGAGGTACACTACAGTAGTAGTAGGTCTGGTGTACGAGACAAACGAGCTACAGCAGTATAGTATTAGCATTTCGTCCGGCAGGATATTTCTGGGAAATTTCCAGGTCACTAATAGTGTGGTCGGGTTTGGGTTTAGGGTTAGGGTTAGGGGTTCTACGCCCGTACATTGACCCAAGATGTTACCAGTCGATTTGTTGTTTAGTCCTCTTCCTGTATACGCCCACGGCTTTCAGTTGGCTGGACTTCCCGGCTAGTTTCGCCAGCGAGCTAACTGGCTTTATAATGCTGCTGTATTCATAGTTGCCTATTAATAGTCGGCTGGCGCCGTTTGGCTTCATTATATATACATACAAGTACCAACCAAATAATACAAGGAACGCCGACGGCCTTCTCGGCACTGCCATGAGCACATTAGCACCGGCACCGTCGATGCTGATGGGTGCTGATGCGCCGGGAGTTGCAGTCGACCTTTCAGCTACCTCTCCCTCTCTGAGCCAGTGGTCTCACGGGGAAATGCGCACCCCGTAGCACATAATCCTCCCATGAACAAGGAAACACAAATAGTCGTGTAGTTGGCATGGCTGCAGAGAGGCGTCTTTACCGGTCTTTATCCCACAAATCGTACCAGATTAAGTACCATATATATATATGATGATTTCTTGCTGGTTTTATATACGTGTTTGCGGATGTTTTTTTAAATCAAATCACAAGAAGGCGTCGACCCAACTCAACACCAACCCTAACCCCAACCCTGGTCCAGGCTAAGGCTCGACCCGAGCGCGGCTTCGCCGCGCGTTTTGAACAATCTTGAAAAAAATGTGCGGACCACCACAAAAACCGTAATATATTTGATACTTTATCTGGTACGATTTGTGGGTCAAGAACACGGCAAAGGCTACTGCAACTAACTATTGGCATGCCTCTAGCCAACTAATGTTTTACCTAGCTGGTGACTTCTCGCCATCCAGCTCACGGCTTGTTCGTTTATTTAGGATAGACCACTGAGCTACTCAGTCAGCGCTGACTAAGTAGCTCAGTGGTTTATCCTTTATAAACGAACATAATAAGAAATATGAAAATTTGGGCTCGATACGGCCTCCCACCGATAAGATCTCCGGGTTTGATCAAACCCCTAACCAGCGCATGGTTTTTCCTTGGGCACTAGCCACAAATAGGTATACCTACGCCTTTTGAGCCATTTATAGGTACACGGCACATTGCACGAGGGAGAAGGCTTCCTGGCCCCGCTTGATATTGGGCCTGCGCTCCATTGTACCTACAACTGGCTCAAAAGGCCAAAGGTACACATATTCTCAGCTATTCAACTTCAGCGTCACCTATTTTTGGCTTCAAGTGTACCTATTAATGGCTCGAACGATCACTCTTTGGCAACCGAAATATAGACAGACGGCCACACCAGATGCCGGGACTGTCAACCAGCCGATCGCTTGTCAACCAGCTGACCGTACCTGTCAACACAAACGCCCGAAAATTCTGCCAAACAGAACGAACGCAGGCGACGCCGGAGATAACACAGGTTACCTAACAAACTGGACGCCCGACCCATTCTTCTGAATTTCATACCAATCCACATATACGATGTTCTTATATTTCTTCGTAAGCTCAGCTTGTCTCGTGGTCTTATGGTGCCCTACAGTAGTTCTTAACAGAAGTACAGGTACAGCAGTAGTGGGGGCACACTTGTGTACTACCAGTATTATACTAGAATAGTGTAGTGGTGAATTGCCCTCTTATTGATTGGCGCCTTTGTTTTCCGGAAAAAAAAAAAAAACATGCCCACCAAGAGACAGAGAGAAAGGGATCTAGTGCCCGCAGCTTTCTGATTGGTCAATTTTTTAGGTTGGATTTCGTGCTTGCAGTTTTCTGATTGTTCTATTTCTTAGGGCAACACTGCGACCGTTAGTATTGCTGATATGTTGCGAGTATTCGCTTTTTGGCGAATACGGCCAGTACTGGCAGTAGTTTCGGATTCTGAACTCGGGATTTAGTGTCCGTACTGACAGTATTTAGACCGATATGATAGTACTCTAATACTGCGAGTTCTCCCAGGACCAAAGTACGTACTCGTAATCTCAATGTTCCCAGTGTACTCGGAGTATGAAGTATACTGGGGTGGCCATCTGTGCCCTTTTTTTCCCCCTTTTTTTTCCCATCACTTTAATTTTTTTCGCCCTTCCTTTCTCTCTCCTTCCTAGTCGTAACTCAGACCCGGGGTCACAAAGTAGGCGCTTCTCCCTCCCCCCCACTACGGCTCTTGCCTTGCGTTTTTATCGTGAGAAGACTTGAGCCCTTTCTTTTCCCTCGTCGACTCGCACCGACTGCTGTATGGCGGCCATATAGCGAGTGTTGTAGTAAGTTCGTTCCAAACAACGCAGAAAGGTGCACGCTAAAAGAGGCCTGGCTGTACATTTCCAGACTTGTCTATACATTACTACGGTAAATACAGTCTGGCTGATACCCGTGAGGAGTCGCGTTGGGATATGAGTACAGCAGCAGCTGTGTGTACAGGAGATGGCCGTGTGCGCTCAATAATATTTGTCGTTCTTTCGTCAACCAAGCCAACAGATGCGTTTCATAGTCTGAGACGAGACTGAGCCGAGAGCCGAGAATGAGACCGAGAAATGAACCCCAAGGATGATTCTGACATATTAAACTGAGAAAACGGTCATCATAAAGGACTGAATGGGACTGAGAAATGAGGTTGAGAACTGAGTGCCAGATATGAGCTGGTATACGTGAATAAGACATGAACTACGTACGTGCAAGAAATGAACCTGAGAACTGAAACGAACAAATAAAGCCTAAAAACGAGCCTGAGATAAACGAGACTGAAAGCTGTGCCACCTCCAACCCCCCCGCCCCCCCCTACCGCGTTGCTCCGTCACGAAAGGGGTGCGTGGCTAATGGTCAAATTACTAAAGCACGCAACAAATCAGTACGCCCCCCCTCACCACCGTAACCACACCCACGCACTGCCCTACCCTGCTCGTTCCTGGTGCCGGATGGGATTGTCACTTTTGCTGGTGGAAACAGAAGCTATGGGAAGACGAGGCGCAAGCGGGGCTTGACGGTCGGGTCCTCGCTCCTTCTCTGGGGTGCCATCGCGAGCTTGTGCCTCCTCCTGAGCCTCTGGGCGGGAACGGTGAGCAGGCTGTGCTGCTATTGTGGTCTGTACTGGCTGCTGCTGCTGTATACCTGGTACCTGGTGCTCTGTATATATGTACCTGGTATACGTACGATACGCAGCTTACGAAAATGAGTATTATAGACAAAATCCTCGATCTCACGGATGTCGTTTTTATTTCATTTTATATAGACACGTATTATATGTATGTACAAAGGGCTTCGCCGGCGGCCTGAACGGCCGCCGGTCGTAGCCTTGCGTGATGCCGGAATGTTAGCAGCATTGTACGTAGCGAAGGACGGGGGTCAGACGTAATGCCAAGAGTTATACGTACACGTTGTTAGTTAGCAGCAGCGTTGTGTCGAAGGATGGAAATCAGACGTACTGCCAAGAGTTGAGAGCGCTCTGCACACTGCCCACGGAGAGTGGCAACCATACTCGTAATACATGTGATACTGCTGCTGCTGNCCCCCCCCCCCCCCGGTATACTTCGTCTACCAGTAGTTGCCTTGGTTTTCATTGTTGTGTACAGGGTTTGACGTTCCCACAGCTCGTCGAAGACTTGTAAAATCGAATTGTACGCTTGATTTCGCTCTTTTTACTCTGAAATCGTACGTACGTAAATAAAAATGTCAAAATATAAAATATAAAATATCTTTACGATTAATACACTTATTTTATACTATAACTACGTCAAGGATTATACTCCGTACGTATGTATAATACATTGCTACTATTTTAAATCTAACTATTCGTATAATACTCGTACCTGTTACTTGGTACAATGTAACATGTACTACTGTATTGCTGCTGTACCTGGTCCAAGGGTTGTGTACGGTAGATATCATACGATACAAACCCAGTATATACCTGCATGTACCTGGTGCTTGGTGGTTGCTGCTCTGCTGCTATGTACAATGTAAATCCGTATTTTGTTGTCATGTTACGGGTGATCAAAGAAAACTCCCCAAGGGCGTCGACACGCCCGCTGGGCGCATACAGTAAGTAGTATACGTGAAATTCGGCTTAAAACCCCCCAAAAAAGTATGCAACTTGGCCGAAAGCTTTCAGCGCATGGGGTAATGTTGAAGCAGAGTATTGCGAGTATTCTCAAGCGCCTGTAACTTCTGGTACTCTGTTGTGCCGTATGCCAAGCGAGTACTTGGGTATGTGCCACGTGCCGCGAGTATGTGTACCATGTGCCATTCGGGTACCGGTATGTACCACGTGCCATACGAGTATGTACCGCGGGTCAAGCGAGTACGTAAGATGGGTAAAGCGAGTATGTATATACCATGGGCCAAGCGAGTATGTATATACGTGTCAAGCGAGTATGTGCCATTGTTTGTGCCATGCGAGTATATGCCATATGAGATTCGAGTATGTACCATGTGAGATGCTAGCATGTACCATGTGCCATGCGAGTATGTGCCATGTGTCATGTGATTACGTGCCATGTGCCACCCGGGTATGTAGGCATACCATGTTTCACACGATTATGTAATATGTGTCATTCGGGTGTGTACCATGTGCCATGCGCATGTGCCATGCGAGATTCGAGTATGCGCCATGTTGCAATGTAGAAATCGGACAGTCGCGGTGTCTACAGCTGACCCCCCTTGGTACCACAGCACGCGACTACCCGTACGTTGGGCACGTGCACTGTCGTACGGAAGCCGATCGCCCTGGTGGTCTAAGAGGTATCAGGTACCTGGTATCCTCGAACCCTAATATTACGGTGGTAGATATCCTTTTTGTGCGAATCTCGCTGAAATATTGTGATATTTTGTTTGTGTGCACTACCGAACAGAAAACACAACTTCTACTACAAATAGTCCGTATAGCTATGTATGCCTATTTTAGGTGTGATGAGTCCGTAGAGCTATGCCTACTTTATAGCCTTGACCGAGTCTGTTCATCTATACCTACTTTAGTTGTGACGCGCATGAGCACAGTTCGACGTGAGTAAACGAGCGAAGGCAGTGCTGACCTCATCGCGCGATACATGGAAGGCGTGTGCCGTGACTATTAATAGGAGGGAGGGGCGGACGCTACTATTTAATAGGTGACCCTGGGCCCAGTTTTCAACAATAGAAGGGCAAGGACGAGCGCCAAGGGTCGAAGATGTCGTGATCAACCTGTTGTTGCTGTCTGGGCATCGTGCAATATTGGCACTGGATGTACCGGGCTGCTCCAGTGTGCCGCAGAACCTAACGCGAACAAAGCTGTGAATCTTCGACGCTACTGCTGTGTAGAGTCGTGTACACAAACATGTACGCTCGATGGTTGGTGTTTGCGGCACAGAGACATTCATTCGTCCACGGCTCCTGTTATTCGTATACACAGTGTACACATACATATATCGCAAACGCGATGCGCTGGTCGTCAAAAGTAAGCCCCCCACTGGTAGATCGTATATAGCGCGCTGAATAAAGCGTGCTCACCGCGAACCATGATGCTGCGCCGCTATCGCTTGCCTGTCAAGGCGATTTATCAAACACGAAAGTGGCCCGGGGAATATAGGCCGCACTGTTATCATTAGTCAAGCCCTGTCGACCTAGCGCTATAACGCCCTAAATCAGGCCCTTTGGCGGGTGATGTTTGTTTGGCGTACGGCGTTTCGCGGCTTCGTGATAGTGGAGCTAGCTCCCCGCGTGCATGATTCGCCGGCGAACGCACTGACGAGAACCGCGGCCCATCGCTACCACCTTCTCGTTTTTCCCGCGCGCAACTGCAAAAACCTCAACAGATTGCTCATTTCACGAGCAGCCTGCCGCGGGGGGGCGACGAAGAACACGCGCATGCGGACCACAAATCTCTTCGAGGGGCAGATCAGGAGTTGCCTGCTCACGAGGCTGGCGCTGTGTCTCCGGTCAAGGCAGGCAGCGATGGCGCCACGAAAAAGCACAAGGGCGGGTCGCCGAGTGTATCGGTTGGTCTCGGTAAAGAGCAGAGAGATCACCAGGTGAGAGGTTGTTGCGAGAGTAGATAGGCAGGCGCGGGTTATTCAGGGTGGCAACATTAGCAGTTCCCCTTTTACGACTGCCAACAGTATCCCACACTTTTTAAGTACAAATGCTTCCCCCCCGAAAACTGGGATTGAGTTGTAAGTGTTGGCGGCGTGTTCGTGCTTTGACATAGCGTGTGACTCGAAAGTGCAGAGGCTAAGGGAGCAGGAGATCAGGCGGAGCTTGCTGCTTGTTTTTGTGGGGGTATGCGTGTTCAAGGAAAATGATAAAGAGACCACTCAGAACTTGCTGTTTACTTGTGTGGTGCTATGCGGGTTCAAGACGAAAGGAACAAGAGATCAGGCGAAGCTTGCTGTTTTATTCATGCGGCGTTACGCGTGTTCAAGCGAGAGACTACCGCCATTTACCGATGTTACACTTTCGGAAGCGTTTGGCCCGAAAAGGCTGGCCGTTGATTGGTCAACCTTCGGATCGATCGGCAGATTATCGTACTTTACGGAAGAAGTAGCTCTCGCTCGTTGCGTGCAAAATCAGGTCGAAAGGAATGCCTGAGTAAAGCCCTCGTCGCGTGGAACATCTGATAGACATTCGAACACCAACCGTGTGTTGGCGTCCTCCCCCTCCTCCCCCTCGTCGTCGTCGATGGATGCCTTACAACAAGACTATCAGCCATTCTTCCTCCCGCCGTTTCCCTGTCACGCAACCAGGGGCCGGCGAAGCAAAAGCCGGCGTTACTTCGGACCGTCCTTGTCGGTGTAGACTACAAAGGAGGAGACCTTCAAGACGTCGGGCCCTTAACTGTCAAGGGAAAAGAGGTGGGTGAAGGTGGCGTAATTGAACACACGCGTGCTCGTTTTTTTATGGCATGCACGCCGCGCAGACAGCGCTGGAAGCCGACCGGGCTACTACGGCCTCGCATGACAATGACCTTGCATGACAGTGAGAAACACCCCCAACCCAAGTTCGGTTCTCCTACTGCATTTGTTGTTGGGGGGGGGTTGGGCGGGGAGGGCGGGGGGGGGGGGTGTACTCATGTTGTGCACGGCCGTAGTCATATGACCATAGACCCTCGCATCCCTACAATGCCGGGACGGAGCGCGTTGGGTTTTCACCAACCAGGCAGACATTGCTTGCACCAAGCGCGAAACGCCGTGAGGTATTGGGCGAGTCGCATGGAGGGTGAGCTGCATCCTGCTAAGAACCGCCTCTGAGGCGGACTTGCATATGGACGACAGCTTCAATGAATTAATTTAATTTCTGGTGGGGGTCCTCCAACATTCAGTGCATGTTTCGCGATATTGCGCGTGTGGTATGTAGACGCGTACTGCGATAGGGGTAGCCGCTGTTTTTTATAAGTTGTCCATAGCACATACCGCCCTGGGCGCTGTTTGGAAACCCCGCTGCATGTCTTGAGTCGTGGTAGGTGGTCAGCCCTCGGGTGGTATTATCGCCGTACGGCATGCGATGCCTCGGAACGACGTTGTGTCTGTGGTGGAGGTTGGTGTGCTTCCAGTCGGTCCCCGCTTTTTTGCGGAGCGTTGGCGCTATCGTAGTTGCTGGCTGCTTTCTGTGGTGCAACCCGCCCTCCTGCTGCCCGTTCGCGGTCATTTGGTTCGGCGTGGCGTGTCCCCGACTCCCTGATGAATAACCCCATTGCACCGTATTGTGTTTGTTTGTTTTCGCGTCGAACGGAGACGTTTGAACTTTCCGCCGCAGAAGACCCTAGTAAGCTGGGGAATTTGCCACCCGGCACATTTTTGTTTTCTCCACACCATTCCTTATCTTCGCTCTTATTTTCTCTCTCCTTTTTTAGTCGTGACTCAGATCCGGGGTCACTAAGTAGGCTCCTCTCCTCCCTCCCCACTACTGCACGTGCCTTGATTTTTTGTCGCGAGAAGGTTTCAGCGCTTTCTTCCCTCATCGACTCTCGTCGAATTGTACCTACCCGCGCTATAGTAGGCGCTCTCTCGACAGTTGGTGCCATTTGATAATACAAATTTCCCTACAGAGATTCGAACATCTGAACTCAACCTTAGCAGTCTTTGTGGTCAACTTCTAGACCACCGGGGCGGCCGGCTAGACCCTGCCCACTATCAATGCTATCAACAAAAATCTGGAGAATAATGGGGGGAGGGAATTGATCAATTGTTTTTGTTTTTAAATACGACGTCGGTGGCACATTCGTGGAATAGGAAGTAGTAGATTCGTGGCATATCACAACCATCTATCTATCTATCTATCTATCTATCTATCTATCTATCCATAGACGCGTCAATCGCAAACATCCCGCTTCATTCTTTATCCGACACGGGTCTTGTTTTGCCTCGCGCGGAGGGCAGATGACCGCAGGCACCTCTCGCCCCTCGACAGCTTCGGGTACTCTTACGATGTTGCCGTGCGTAGAGCGTGTTTTGCTGGGCACCTCTTGTCGCGATGTGAGAATGTCGGTGTGGCGTGTGGTCGTCCCTGGCGGTTAGGCTCACACCTACTATGCTCGCGGTTCTTTAGGCATAATTGGGCGTTATCATGGGCATAAAAAGTAGCATATCTGAATACGAGTTAGGCTTTGTTTCGAGCCCAGGCAGCATCCCTGCGGGGAAACATGCTATTATGCCATACCTTTTTTTTTGCTTCTACCCAGTAGAAGGCGTAACTGTACAAGCAAGGGGCGGAGTTGATGCAATAATCCTGCAAGCGGTTTCCCCCCGGCGTAGGCGTGCAGAAGACTCTGCGCGAAGGATGGGCGCTGTCTGAAGTGGACTCTCCAGGAGGAGAACATGCTCTGCTGGCTCAAGGGGGCCGGCGGGTTGCGAAAGGACAAGATGCCCGGAGTGACGTCGGGTGAGCCACCCCCCCCCCCCTCCACCACTAACACCCCGGCAACGTGCCGGCATTCTATGAAAAGAGGCGAACTTGGTGGAGTTAGCGCGACGTGACTCGGCGAGCGAGCAAGGCGAAGCGCTTCAGCGTAGGAAGGGGGTCTCAATGGTGCCGGTACCTTGCTCTAAATACGTACGTAGCGGGGTGCGGAGGTTGCTGCTGCCTTCCACCTGCTCTAAAAACGCGTGCTATTTTCCTTCTAGGGGTAATGTTTGCCTTCTAGGGGTAGCACCTAATGTTTGCCTTATAGGGGTAGCACCTAATGTTGGCCTTATAGGGGTAGCACCTTATGTCTGCCTCAAAGGGGTAGCACCTAATGTTTGCCTTATAGGGGTAACATCTAATATTTGCCTTATAAGGGTAGCACCTAATGTTCGTGCCTTATAGGGGTAGCACCTAATGTTTGCCTTGTAGGGGTAGCACCTTATGTTTGCCTTAGGGTAGTACCTAATGTTCTTGCCTTATAGGGGTAGCACCTAACGTTTGCCTTATACGGGTAGCACCTAATGTTTTTGAGAAATGCTAAAAGTCCAACCTGATGAACAATCCCAAAGCCTACTGTAGGACTGTAAACAAGCTTTCATGGCATTCCAACGATGTTGGGTTTACCCTCTAGGGACTTCAGAGGGAAAACTTGTCGATAAAAAATGACAGTTACAGCAGTAGCAGTAACGGCCACTGCGTGATTGGCGGATGGTATCATACAATGGTTGCAATGCAAGGAGTCGCACGGCACGGGTTCAGCACGATTCTTCCGGTAATGCTGCGCGCTAATGCTTGCTCGTTCACGGTTGATAACACCCAAAATGTTCTATCGTTGTTTCGGTCACTATCCCTTATATCCCTTATAAAGGGTCCCTTAAAAAGGGGTCCCTTAAACGGGGTCCCAAAGGGGTTAAAGAGCATACTATTACGGAGGACCATGGTAAATAGAACCAAATATTTTAGCAAAAATAGGAACACATACGTATAGGTTTTTGTGTGTACCGTAGATCTTATTTACTGGTGTTTACTATGGTCCCCCGTAATAATCGTCGCACTAATAGTCAGTCCGAAATAGTTTGGCCAATCAGTTCTACCCCGGTTGTACGTAGTAAGCCTCTACTCACGGAGCTCTGCGGAGGCTGCTGCTGCTGCTGCTGCTGCTGCCTGCCTTCCACCGACTATGCGTATCTCCGACACCGATCGCGTTTTCTTAAGCCCGAGGTGTCTATTGTCCAATCAACATGAACCTCCTTGAATGCTGCGTGCTCAGGACAGATCAACTGCGTATCCCCCCTGCTCCAGGGGAGTGTGCCCTTAAGCGTGTGTGTTTTCCTGTCGCTGTTACACCAAGCGCGGAGCGTTACCCGGAAGCTTGGGACCAATGATTCGCCTGCTGGGAGGAATCAGCCGGGAACCACTCCGAGAGACCCACAAGCTCCTTCCTTTTGAGGTCTCCCGTTGTTTGGGTTATCGCATGCTCGCTTGCTCGCTTTCAAGCGAACTACTCTTACCCACTGGTAATACCGTACCGTTCTTCGATAAATCGTTCGACGCCGAGATATACCCAATGAGTCCCGTGAAACGCCCCGAACATTGCATGCGATTTTTTCCTCAAGGTATCGTCAGGAAGGTGGAGGACAAGTCCATCAAACCGCCAAATTACTCAAACGGAGTCCCGCCGGCACCGGTGCAATGCTGCCCAGAGGACGCGGGCGTGCCCCCTCCAGGTTCGCGAAAACCCGTCGAGACAGAAGTTGCGCGGGCGATTTCGTAGGGCAGGTACCGCTGTAGCTTGGCGGGTGTGCATTTTGGGGGTAAAATGCTAAAACTAGCCGATTACCTGGGTGTGTACTTTAGGGGTAAAATGCTAAACCGATTACCTGGGTATCTTCTCCAAAATATCGTACTGAAATCTGAAAAAAAAAACATTCAGCTGTGAGATTTGAGGATTTCGTCGAAACTAACTCTTTGCAAGCTGCGCATCGCGCGTACTACGGGTTTTATATGACCCTGGGAAGGATGTATATTCCTCGTGTTACGTAGAATTGAGACGGGGTATGGTATTGGGGGCCTGTAATATAGGTAATGTATACGTACCCGTTGGTAACTTCTAGCCCGTTCTACCATGGACGAAAGGGCTGGAACCTTTTCGCGATACAAAGGAAGGCACGAACCGTGGTGGGGAGGGGGGAGGAGAGCCTGCTGTCACGGGGGGACGTAGTAATCAGGATTAAATATGCTTAGTAAAAATACTGGAATATATAGGTTTTTACGTATTCAATGGGTCCTGGTTACTACGTATGTTCCCCAATCACATGTGACCCCGGGTGTAAGTCACGCCTATTAATATGAGAGATAAGAAGGGTGAACATATATATATACTATATATAAATGAACAAAGAAACAAATACAACGGAAAACAAGAGGTATACATTACTACTGTAGGTATTTCGTGCTATACGTAAGGCTACCCGACTACCCACGTTTACTATCCAAAATATCATGTTACGTAATATTTCGACGAGTACAGTATAGGGAGCCTGTTTCATAGGTAAAATTTACGCGTTGGTAGGTTGTACAGGTTTCCCCTTCGGTACTGTGGTTGACGTCAAATCCCGGGGGTGTCGCAAGCTGAAAAGGGAGAGCACAGCAGGCATTTGTTGCTCGTACCAGCTACTCGTATGTACGAAGCCACCGGGCAAGAACGAAGAAACAAAAACAATAATCTTAGAAGCAAAATAATAAAAATCGCCACCGGGTAAGTGACACCGACTACAAAGCCCAAGCGAGTTTATAGTTACTGAGTTATATACCCGGGTAGTTTATCCGGCGGGTACGCCAAAGCGTATACCCTACCGAACCCACGTTTGCAGAATTGTGCTTAGGGCTTGAGGGGCGTGTGCGTGACCGGGTGAAACAACGAGCGCCGAATGACCCGGCACGACGGAGTCGGTGGAATCGGATGAATCGGCTCCGATTCACAGCCGTAGACATGGGGGTGACTGTCCGCCTTTCGCGCGCACGACGCTGCCCCCCCCACCCTTCACTGGCGCACCCGGCACGATGGCTGGTCCCCCGTTCGTTGTTGCAGGCGGGCGGTGTCGAGGTAGGGGGTTCTGTGCGATGTTGTGACCCACAGGAGGTGGGAAGGACAGCTAGATCGGTTGTTGTTGTTGTTGTTGTTGTTGTTGTTGTTGTTGTTGGTGTTGGTGTTGGTGTTGGTGTTGGTGTTGGTGTTGGTGTTGGTGTTGGTGTTGTTTTGTCGTTGTTGGTGTTGGTGTTGGTGTTGGTGTTGTTGTTGTAGTTGGTGTTTTTGGTGTTGTCGTTGTAGTTGGTGTTGGCGTTGGTGTTGGCGTTGGCGTTGGTGTTGGTGTTGGTGTTCTTGGTGTTGTTGTTGTTATTGTTGGTGTTGGTGTTGGTGTTGGTGTTGGAGTTGGTGTTGGTATGGTGTTGGTGTTGGTGTTGGTGTTGGTGTTGGTGTTGGTGTTGGTGTTGGTGTTGTTGTTGTCGTTGTTGGTGTTGGTGTTGGTGTTGTTGTTGTAGTTGGTGTTTTTGGTGTTGTCGTTGTTGTTGGTGTTGGCGTTGGCGTTGGTGTTGGTGTTGGCGTTGGTGTTGGTGTTGGTGTTCTTGGTGTTGTTGTTATTGTTGGTGTTGGTGTTGGTGTTGGTGTTGGAGTTGGTGTTGGTATGGTGTTGGTGTTGGAGTTGGGATTGGAGTTGGAGTTGATGTTGGTGTCGGTGTTGGTGGCTGTTGTTGGTGATGGTGTTGGTGTTGGTGTAGTTGTCTTTGTCGGTGTCGGTGTGGGTGTGGGTGTTGGTGTTGGTGTTGGTGTTGGTGCTGTTGTTGTTGGTGGTGATTGTGGTGTTGGTGTTGGTATCGGTGTTGTTGTTGGTGTCGGTGTTAGTGCTGGTATTGGTGTTGTATCGTTGGGATCTTACTATTGATGGCTTGCTCCAATAGATGAGTCCGCGAGCATGTCTTCTACGCTAGAGCGAGCAGCGCGAGACCCCTACCGATCGGCAAAATCCGACGCGTCCCACCTTGCGTCAGCGGCCACGCAAGCGAATCTCGTCGACGATTTTCTCGCTTACGTCTGTACGGGGTGTTTTTTTTTCATGGTGCGCTCCCCCGCGAAGATGATTCGCTAACACGACCCCACCGCGTTTACCGAGTGATGAACATCGACAATCCCCAACCCCGTTTAGTAAAGAGCCCTCCACTTTGCCGTGCGATTTTTTTTTAACTTTTTGTGGCAGGCGTGCATGGTCTGGACCTCTGGGACGACCAGCCCGGATCGGACTGGACGACGAGCTATGCACTGGGTAACGGCCACCTTGGGGCTATGCTAGGCATGGGGACGTTTAAGGTGTGATGGCACCGCCAGGCTGGTCGAGACCGCTCTACGAAATCATATCTAAGAGTAGACCGTTGACATATGCTGCACGCCAGATATTCCCTAGCTCCCGCCCCGTTCCTGCCCCGCTCCTGCCCCGCTCTTTCCTACCTTAGTCCACAACGCCCGCTTCCGTGGCTTCGTCCAAGCAGACCGCTTCGCAAACTCGGCTGGCAAAAATGACTCGCGAGATCCCTCGTCGGTTCACGGTCTTGTGCAGGGTTCTCGGCGTTTACTTCTCGTCGGTAGTGCTCCTCATTCTGACGCAAACCGTGGCTTGCGCTCGTTTTTTTCTCGGGATCTTGTTCGCGTTTGCCGGCTGCTTCGCGTTTTCCCAGGATAAAATTTACATGAGTGACGGTAGGCTGTGGGCGGGGAAGGGAAAATCGGCCGGGGCTTCGGGCTTCGGCTTTCCGGAATCACCGGACAGGTATACACTCCAATTTCGTGTTTTATGGGGGGGTACATACTCTGCATATACCCGAGTACCTACCCGGGTATGACCATCATAACTAACCAGGTGGTACCCGGGTACCCTAGAATACCGTAAAGAGCGTTGAGTTCGCACAGAGGTGCGATCGTTTTTCGGCGCTCGTTTTCTCGACAAGGGTAAGGGTGCTAAAATTCGAACAATCGATTTTTGGAAAGGCTCTCGACCAGGCATATCCGAAAACGCCCGTGTTCGGTATTGGGAACCTTCCCGGTTCTGGCAATATCGAGCGCTGAAAAATGATTCCACCCCTGTGTGAACTTCACGCTCTTTACGGCATGCTCCCTACTTAACGTACCCTCTAGTTTTTTTTTCGTGGGTAAAGATGGACCCTCCGTTAAGACTGGGGAGAACAATTTTCGACAAGGCCATGTCGAGAGACAAAAAGTCAGACCGCTTGGAAGGGTTCACGCGGGACCTGTCCCACAGTGAAAAGAAGGAGAGCGTGACGCGGGCAGACGGGTCGCGGAGCAGATTTTTTTCTTCGAAGGCGCGAGAGAGCTGTTTTCTGTCGTTTCAGGACGAAGCTTCGGTCTCGTCTTAGGACGGTGCGCATGCCACGGAAGGTGGTGGCGGAGAAGACGACGTTTCGAGTGCGCGAAAGCCCGAGATCATATACCGTTGCCGATCTGGCCTTGATCCGATGCATGCTACGGTAGAAGTGGGAAGTGGGCACCATGTTACAGAGGTTTCTGAGGGTGGTCGCTTGAGGAGCTCTCCATACTATTACTAAGTAAAAAGCTGTTTTTGGAGGAAAATAAAAGCGCTACCCTATGAACAATCCCACGGCCTAACTATACAACGAAAAATATCGCAACATAAAAAAAATGAAATTCCGATGGGTTGGGGTTGTTATAAGGGCCCATATTAACGAGTACAAAATAAATTCAATTTGGAGAAAATAAAATTCAAATGCGCTTTTCATTGGTCAACACACGCACCAGCACCAAAGATTAGGATCTTGGGGGTATAATCTTGGGTGGTGGTGCGGGTTCTGACCAATGAAAAGCGGATTTGATTTTTTTTTTCCCAAATTGTTTTTTTTTCTTCGTTATAACGGGCCCTTATAAGGAGCCTCCCATCATTCATAAACGTTTCAGCCAAAACATTCTACCTCTCTCGTAGCACGCGTCTCCCATCCCCGTGGCTTTTGTTTGAGACGAGCAAGGCGATGGCCAAGAGAAAAGTTGCCGGCCAAGCTCTCCGCTCGACAACCCACTTCTCTCGTGTCGCTCATGACCCGCTTTTCTTCGCCCAGGTACGAAGAATTCGAGCAGGCACGAGAGGCGCTGCTCAGCGGAGACCCTAAAACAGCCCAGGAAGCCGCGGGCCGCATGCCCACAAAACCCAGCGGCTTTGTCGGTTCTTTCGAGTATGCCGGCGAGCTCCTCCTAGATTTTGGCGGTGCTAGTTTGGGCGGCGTTGGCGTCGCCGGCGGCGGTGGCCAAGCCGCTCCCGAGGGGGGACGCGACGGGAAGGAGCATGATGTCGAAGATTACATTCGCCACCTGCACCTCAATAACGGGACTGGTGAGAAGAACACTGTTGATACAGCACCAATTTCATTTCTATCTTTCACTCGTGTTGACGAGAGCGATGGTCTCACTCAGGTGCTTCAGCGATGCTGGTTCTAATGGTCCCTGCAGTAAATGTAAGCACCGCTCGAATTGGATATTAATAAAAAATGATCCTTGTATTTTCGGACATCGCTAATAGTACCTAATTATAAGCACCGTTTGAATTGCATATTAATATACCAATTGTCCTTATATTTACGAACATAGTGGTATGTACAACACGCAAGATAGCACCCTCCCCCACCCTCGGACGATTTTCCAAGCTGATTTTTCTAGCCGATGGGGAGGTTAAGAAATTAATGAGATGCTGTAGAGCGCCACAAAAGAAAATCGATGGCAGACGCATACTCGTAGTATAGAGTGAAAAGGTTGCTCGGGTAGTACACCGTAGTGGCATTGAACAGGTACACCTTTTGTCTACCGCTTCGTCGGCCGAACGGTGCCACAAAAATCAGTACGTGCTTGGTCTAGTGCTACGTCGCAAAGGTACGAGTATACTCCACACCACTGGCCCCAAAAAGGATGGTGTAGATACAGCAGTATGGATACCATTCGCAGCAGTCAAGCGCCAAGCATTGCCTCTATGGAAACGTATCGAGACGCGGGCTACGGTAAGAGGGGTAAAATAGCACCCCTACGTTTTATTTCTGAGGCTCCTTCTCCATACTAATACCGTATATGACACTGTATAGCACACCCCCTCGGACGAATTTCAACGCTGATTTTCTCGACGACCGGTCGAGCGCTAACCCCGAGCGACCCGTCTATGGAAAGATCTCGTCGAGATGCTCCGAAAGCCGCCTTTTCCGATGTCTGTGCCCCCCTGGTTAAGGAGAAAAGTGGCTTTGAAATTCACCCCAGCGGGTGTGATATACACTGTCATATACGGGTAAGTCACCCAAAAAATGACGTGGAAAAACGTGTGTAGTCGTGACCCGATGAATAACCCCATGGCCTATGTAGGTACAGTAGGTGCTAACGAAGAATATTGTGCAACATAAATGGGATACTACTAGTAGTATACCGGGTAGTTCCTTAGTTGAGGAGTACAGTAATAGTCAGTAACAGTCAGTAACAGTCAGTAATAGTCAGTAATAGTCGGTAGTACTGTAGTCACTAACAGTCAGTAATAGTCACTAATTGTCAGTAATAGTCAGTAACAAGCAGTAATAGTCACTAGTAGTCAGTAACAGTCAGTAATAGTCAGTAGTAGTCGGTGATAGTCAGCAATAGTCATCAACAGTCAGTGATAGTCAGTGATAGTCAATGACAGTCAGTGATAGTCACTAACATTCAGTAATAGTCACTACCAGTAGCAGTCAGTAACAGTCAGTAATGGTCAGTAATAGTCAGTGATAGTCAGTAATAGTCACTAACAGTCAGTGATAGTCAGTGATAGTCAGCGATAGTCGCTAACATTCAGTAATAGTCAGTAATAAACAGTGATATCCAGTAATAGTCACTAACAGTCACTTCAGTAATAGTCACTAACAGTCAGTAACAATAAGTAATAGTCAGTAATACGAGTACGAGTAGTCACTAACAGTCAGTAATACTCAATAATAGTCACCTTTTAGTCAGTCATAAATATTCCGACCAAGAAGTGCTACCCCCTAGGGACGAACGCGTCTCGACGAGATACTTCCACAGCCACCAAATTCTCGTTGTCTGTGTGTCCCCATTTGTTTGGAAACAATTCGACTCATAAGTTGATCTCGAGGGGTTTCTATGTTGCGTGTTATACCGTAGGCGTTGGGCCGGCCGAGGTGACCCTCAAATTCGTCTGGGTATCTCCGCGTGCGCGTGCACTGAGCAGCTTTGCTTGTGGCGGCAGTTTGTGTTCCTCAAAGTCGGAGTGATCCTCATCAGGTTGGCGTTGAAACGTCTGCCCGTGGGAGTGGAAGCGAATAGAGCAAACAGGGGGAGGGTTTGTTCGGGGCCGACGCCTCATGTTTTTGCATTCAGATTGGCTTTGTCGCGTATCCAGGCATCGCGTATCCAGGCATGCCCGGAACTGAGCTTGTTTGGCGTTCACAGTGCGCCGGCGGGGTGGGGTGGAGTGGGTTGATCTTGGTTGGTAGTGGAGCAGCGCTCCTAGGTGTACGTGCGTGTATCTGTTGCCGGCGTGCATGTAGGTCGGGACTACCACGAGCCACAGGCAATGATCGCACCGTCCTCTGCGGCAAAGCGCGCAATCTCGCGAAACGTCAGCAGAGGCTGAAGGGCGCCCCACGAAATTGTGGTGGGCCACCACTTTGTCCACCACTTTGTCTCATTAGGCACTAAAACCAGGTGCTGCTGCAAACAAGTCGCAGCGGTAGTGCAAACACTCTATATACTAGAATATTCGCAGCCGCGAGGTGGTTTGTTTCAAGGTCGGACGTGCCTCCCACCGATCGCGGCCATCCACTCTCCCCACCCACTCTCCCGCTGTAGCGCAAGCGCCACACTTTCCGTTTTGTTTTTGTTTTTCGTTCGCGTCCAATGCCTACCGTCATCATAGGTGCCCCCCCCCCCTCCCCCTCCCTGCACGCAAACCCCACAGCAAGGTGTCGACAACCTCTCAATTCGGTACACGCCTATTAATAGTGGTGTGCTACATTGTTCAATGCCTTCACAATATTTTTTTACGCCCGTGTTGTGCAAGGGGAGGGTCCCGGCCACCCGTGATGCTTTACGTTTTTGGGCCTTGGAGCTTTAACGTCAACGACCTTGCTCTATGGAAGACCCCTGTTTGCCTTCTAGGGGTGGCACCTAATATTTGCCTTCTAGGGGTAGCACCTATTGTTTGCCTTATAGGGGTGGCGCCTAATGTTTGCCTTATATGGGTAGCACCTTAATTTTCTGAGGGTGATCACTTGAGGTCCTCCATACCTCATCCACAAAACTGATTTTGAGAAAAGCTAGTGCAACCCGATGGGTACTCCCAAAGGGTATATAATTAATTACATTGAAAAAACACTGGTGGCATTGCAACGATATTAGGTTGAAAAGCTCCGTCAGTCATAAGCATTTGCCTCACAAGGCAAAAAAGTGCTACAAGGCATGCCCCTATCGTGGCACGCGTCGGAAAGCCCAAAGAGGCGTTCCAGTAGTACATCCGCACAAACGGTGCGGCACCAGATGCAACGATGCTCATGTTAACGATCGCCTTTTTACCGACTGCGCACCGTCCCCGGCGCCGCCTTTTTCAGCCGAGGCCAGTTTTGGGTCGGTAGACCCGACGTCGCTTTGGTGGCCCGGTAAGGACGAGCGCGGGATGCGTCGCCTTCATCACAGGGAGGCGTTTGCGAGCAAGGTGGACGGGGTGCTGGCGATGCGCTTAACGTGTGAAGAGGACGGCGGCCGGCGGGGCTGTTTGAGGCGAGTGTTCGTGTTTTTGTTGTTGCTGCGGGGAGGGCTGTACTCATGTTATGCATGGTCGTGGTCGTATGACCATAGACCCTCGTGTCCCTACAATGCCGGGACGGGGCATTTCGGGTTTTCATGGACCAGGCAGAAACTGCTTCCACCGAGCGTGGAACGCCGTGAAGTGTTAGAGCGAATCGCACGAAGGGTGGACTGCGCGTATCTCACTAAGAACCACTTGTGAGGTGTACTTTCTTGCGTATGGATGACAACGGGGAGCGGGTTATCCTGACGAGGGGATACTATGAAATTGGATAACAGGAGCACGATACGCAACAGGTGTTGTTGATGTTGCTGTTGTTGTTGGTGTTGGTGCCGTTGGTGTTGGTGTTGGTGTTGGTGTTGGTGTTGCTGTTGGTGCTGGTGTTCGTGTTGTTGATGTTGGTGTTGGTGTTGGTGTTATTGTTGGTGGTGGTGTTGGTGTTATTGTTAGTGTTGGTGTTGGTGTTGGTGTTTTGGTGTTGGTGTTGGTGTTGGTGTTGGTGTTGGTGTTGGTGTTGGTGTTGGTGTTGGTGTTGGTGTTAGTGTTATTGTTAGTGTTGGTGTTGTTGAGCTGTTATTGTTGTAACATTTAGTCATCGGTTGGTATTGGTGTTATTGTTGGTGTTGGTGTTGTTGTTGTTGGTGTTAATGTTATTGTCGTAGTGTCGAAGTTGTTGAGCTCTTATTGTTATCACATTTAGTCATCGCCGTAATCTAGTCCGTGGTCACAAGAAAGCCTCCGAAATTCTGGATTGAACGAAAAATCGATTGCAGTGTCAACGAACGATTGATAGCGGAACGCGCACGTGTAGAAAACTCGTATTCAACAGCAGGGTAAGTGTAGCGAACACCGTACGTAGGGCAGACGGGGCTGATTCTCCTTTGCCAGAAAAATGCAGGGGTACTGACGCTAAGTTGGAGGTTTCTGCGAGCACGATACCCCATTCGTATGGCACAATACGCCAGTGAAGCGGCAAGAGCGGACGGAGCGATCCAACGCCACCCCTCATCGTCTCAGCTTTCTACTCCTGTATACCATGAAATACGGAATCAGTTTCATGTTTCATGTCGCACGCGGTATCATTGAGCTCTGCCGCAGTTCATCTAACGTAAGTTTTGGATTAGATGCGGCCTTCTGCCGCGAATCAGGAGAGTCTCGCCCGGGATACACATACCTCCGCGCTGAGCATTCAGAACGGCAGAAGTCCTTGGAAAATGTGTTACGGTACGTTTTTGCAGTCGTATCTCAGTATCCCACTACCCAATCCTCTCCCCTCCCCTCTCTTCTCCATCTTCGTCTCGAAAGGCTACAACAAAGGCTGTTCACGGGGGGGAGCAGGCTTCAGAGCCCGATTTTAGTTACTTTAAAATGATAGGAAAAACGGGCGGGGGGTGATAGACAAAACTTTGATTTGCCTGACATAACCCCTCCCCTACACCCTCTTGGACATGCACCGAAACAGTCTCCTAGCAACGACAGAGAGGCAAGGACGCTCCCATTCTACCGAGGCATGGCAGTTGCCCTCACCCACCCTTGGACGGAATGAAGACGCCACCGGTGGCGACGGTGGGTCTTATCAGAACGCGGGAGGAGGTGCTTACCTTGGTCTTTTCCGGCCCCCGGGCGATGCCAAGGCGGCGATGGGTTTTCACATGTGTGTGGCGGTGATTCCCTCGAGTGACGGGGGGGGAGCGGGGGCCGTGGCGGAGATGTTTCATGATGAGAAGCTCCCGCCGGACCAAGAGCCTCCCGGGGCCCGCCATGCGAACAAGGTGTGCCTAGTCGCTCACCTGCTCATGCGCCGAACATATTTTGTTTTTGTTTCTGTTGCTCGGCTGCTGGCTTCTCGAGTTGAAGCCTCGGTAGCGCTCGAGAGTCTTGTCGTTGCACCCTCCTTTTTACTGTCGTTGCCACCGCCGCCTTACTGTTCTACGTCATCTATCCTTTCCATGATAATCGTTCCTTGAGCGTCACTGCATACGTTATCATTCCGTGGTTTATCACTGGCAGTCCTCTCGGTGTTAGTTTTTGCCGTTGTCTGCCACTCGGAAGCGCCGCCAACGTTGTCACGGAACCATGCGCACGTGGCTTGTCTTCCCACCTGGGAAGGTATACGAAAGTAGTTAATTTGAAACTAGTATATACAGTATTTCGGCTAGAAGGAACAAACACGAGTCTCACCGCATACTTTTAGTATTTCTCCTCATCTGCACATAAATAAGATGCTAAGTTTGTGCGAAGGGACTGCACATCAAAATATACATATGGGTCTCAACGCCCATGCTTCAATATACACCACAGCAGCAGCAGCAGCCACAGCAGCAGTGGCAGCAGCAGGCGCTCCACAGACGTTTTCATCGCCGGAACATCCGTTTCCCGCCGATAAGTCGCACTTCGAACCAAACAATAACTGCAGCAATGTTCCAACAACTCCCTCCTCCGCCTGTCTCAAGGGAATCGACGCTGGCTTATTGGCAGCCAGGATCGCCGACGGCCCCGGCGCGGCACGCCAGAGTCTCCTTAACAGCTCGGGACGCAAAGAAGCGAGCCCCCTCAGGCCACGGCACCGCGTCTATCTCTCGGCTGACGATGAACACAAGGAAGCGCTGGTGCTGGTATCGATTGTGACCGAGGGAGAGCGGCGGGAGGGCGAGGAAGACAGCTTCCGTTCGCCGGACGGCGCTCCACCTGAGACAAAACAGACGCGGGCGACCGGGTGGGCGGCTGGTGCTCCCGCCGCGGGCAACGCTACCGGCGAAAAAACAAGGGGAAACGAGCGCGGCAGAGGGCTCCACGCGGGCTATGTAGGGCCGTTAGCGGGAGAGGGCGGGAAGGGTGGGGATCAGCACGAGCGGAAAGGAGGTGAGGCAGGAGAACAGTTGCGCCGCCGCTGCCTGGAGAAGGTGGAAGCCGCTGCTGTACTGGGTTTCGAGGAGCTCAGGAGGCGTCACGTCAACGACGTGGAGGCGTTGTTTAATCGGGTTGACTTTTCGCTCGGGCCTTCCTCGGAGGGAGACGGAGAGCCGGAGCAGGGTGTTACAGCGAGTCCTTCTTCTTGCGTCGCTGGCTTGCCTATAAGGACACGGGTTTCAAGGTCTGGAATGGCGTGTACAGAAAGGGGCGGGGAGGAGAGCGATGCTGGTGATTCTAGCGATGGCAGGGAGGAACTAGCGACAAGCGAAGACACGGAACGTATCGTCGTGGATGACGGACTTATCGAGCTCATGTACCATTTTGGGAGGTGGGTGCGACTGGCTGTGTGGGTATGGCATGGCAAGCAGCGCGCTGGCAATAGCTTCAATCACGATATATGCAGTTGGTGTCCATTTTTGTTTTGTTTTGCATGGGCGCTTTGTGCGAAAACGAGCTTCCGTTTCCTCAGCGTACCGTGGCTCTCACGGCCAAACATAAATGCATGTTTTCATGCCCCCGACGAGGATGCTGTCGGTGGCTACCTCTTATAAAACCCCTTTGGTACCCAGGTGTAGAGACCACGACTAGGCCAGGTGCGGTCGGTCTTGTCAACCATTGTCATACGAGAGCGCGCAGCAAGTACGACTATTAACAGCATCAAACGGGCGTACATTCGTTGTCAGAGATGTCCTTGCACTGTAGCTCGGGCACACCCCCGCCCATAAATCGGCAGCCCGGACTGCTTTGTGGGACGAATGCTGCAATCGATGTCGCCTTTTTGTTTTACGAGTTTTCCCGTTGAACTCCCAAAGAGGCCAGGTGTAACGTAACCGCTTGCCATGCTGTGATCGTGCGACAGCTACTTTTTCACAACGCCCCTTTACACGGGGTACATTCCGTCGCGATGGCGCGCGAACTACCCGCAGTGGATGGTGAGCCCTCGCTGGCCACGCCTTGGTCACAAAAAAGCGGATCTGTCCCATGGTTTCCGTTTTTTGACGCGAGGGTGGGACGGACTTTCTGCGGAGTCTTCAAAGGGCGTTGCCCCGCAAGTAGACGCACGTTTCGGCGGTCAGCAGCCAATGCCGGCAGATGTGCAGGTTTAGCTGGTTAGATGATCGAACGCCCACGTCACCCACTGTTTCTTACTCTCCCTTTTCGTTGGTGGGGTTCAGGCGTAGGTGAACCGCAGTCACCGCGCGTGGGACGCTTTTAAGGTACTACGGAGGGGCTATAGACCAAGAACCAACGATTGACAGAAAAAAACATACATCTCCCTATGTTTACAACCCATTTTTTGTTCTAATTACTATTCACATTAATGGTCCCTCTACAGTGCCGGTATGCGCCAGCCGACAAAACCAGCACTATCGCGGCAGCCGGCACTACTCCACACACAAGCCACACTGGTTGGTTCCATCTTCGCCGAGCGATATCACCGGCACCATAGTGGGCAGCCGGCACTATCATACTCATCCGGCACTATAGAGGGAGCACTCCTCGTACTATGCTGTTAATATTCTCACATTAACTCATCGCAAAGAACACAGTCCGTGCTCACAGGACAGGCTCCAAAAACAAAACTCTGCAGCAGAAGAACACCTCAGGGAAACACAATACACACACGTTCCCTCCGTAGTAGTTGCAAGGCGCGACACGGCATGGCCACCCAAAGGGGGATGTCACCACGACAACGCGCCCGCGTTGTCGTACCCCAGGCCCGGCTACCAATTTCACGCGCACGCTGCCGAGGTTTGACTCGCTTGGCGTTGATCCCACCCCCATGCCGTGCGGTCAGGTATCTCATGATCAGCGGCAGCAGACCGGGGGGGCAGCCCCTCAACCTCCAGGGGATCTGGGCGAATTCTCTGGAGGCGAAGTGGCAAGGGGACTACCACATGAACATTAATTTGCAGGTAGGTAACGTCCTTTTGGCCGTGCGCGGTCTGCGGCTTGCTTGTCGTGCTTTCGTATGTACATGAAGTTTTCGGCTTTTTTCGGTGCCCAAGCGGAACATGCGCCCGGCGACTTGTACCCTAGCGTGACACTAGGGACGAGAAAGATGAAGACGCCACGAGAATTTTCTTCGAAAAGGGGATCGGAGAGGCTATCTATATATGTAGCCCCTTGTTGATCCGTGGCACGCGAAAATTGATGGCGTCACAACAGCTTTCTTCCCAAGCGTATCGAGAGGTCATTTATTGCGCTCCGTTTGATCCGCGGCCTCGCTCACGACTTGTCCATCTTGTCACGCGTGGTTTCTAGTGGGGAGTTTTTAGTTTTAGTTTTTGCTGTTTTCTTGCTTGCGTTCGTTGACGCTAGATCATACGTATGCATATACGTAGCGCATTTTTTTGTGCTCGGGCTGTCCTGTTCGGTAGCGCCTAGACTTGGTGTTGCCAAGTAATTTCTCGCCCGATCCGATCCGTTCTGGTCAGTTTTTGTTTTTGTTTGTTTTGGCGTGTTTTCTTGCGCCAGGCGGTTGTATGCAGAATCGCGTTTGAAATGCTGCCCCCCCCCTCCCCTCCCGTCTTTCGAAAGGCTATGCGTGTAAGTCAATGTGTCAATTTCTCTGATTATGACTAAGGCAAGCAGACAAATGAGTACCCCAAGTGGCCCATTATGACCGAACCTCCTTGAGTCCCCTCAGGGCGTTCTTAGCAGGAGTGCAGCTCACCCTCCATGCGACTCGCCCAATACCTCACGGCGCTTCGCGCTTGGTGCAAGCAAGGTCTGCCTGGTTGGTGAAAACCGAACGTGCTCCGTCCCGGCATTGTAGGGATGCGAGGGTCTATGGTCATACGACTACGGCCGTGCACGACATGAGTACCCCCCCCCCGTTTCTCTTGCTCGCTGACTGCCTCCTGCTGACACTTAGATGGCGTACTGGGGAGCACATGCGGCGGGGCTGCCGGAGTGTGCGGAGCCTCTCGTACCCTTCGTGGAGGCGCTGAGCGAAGGCGGGCAACAAACGGCACGAAGGCGAGGAAAAAGTTTCATACCTCGCGCAGATCGTCAACAGATCATCAACAGATCATCGATTCTCACTTCATGATTTAGATATTTCCAGGAAGATACATTCCTAATCTGTATGATCTACAGCTCATGTTGGCGCGTGGGAGCCGCATAATCTGCATGCTGTAGGACAGGCTTCCTGGGTTTGATCTGTACTTTACAGACCGTGTTTTTGATCTGTACTGTACAGATCCCGCACAGCACCTCATAATGGCAGGCTAGGATCTAGATGATCTATCTGTAGATGATCTATCTGTCAGACGTGGGAAATATCATTGGCTCGTGGTATGTGCTGCTGTAGACCTTTCCGGCCGTGTCGCGCGGATGCATGCAGGAGAGCCCCAGGCGGAAGAAATTAATTGCAGCGTATATAGGGTACAAACAAAGTCGGGAGGGGTAAGCCTGTCTCTGGCCTGAAATCGGGACCCCGACACTTATCGAAGACCTCCTGTGACGAGACATTAGGTATTGTTGTTTTTATGTGCGTACGGCAAGCCTTGATCCCTGGACACGTACGTGTTCGGGTATCGCCTGTGTGGAAGTGACGCGGAATTCTTGTTGCACTCCCAGACCAGGGTAAAAGACCGGGGCCGTACATGCATCCGTCGGGAGAAAGTGTGGGATATATACGCACCGAATACCATCTACAATGTAATTTGTAGCTCACCGCCCACAAGTTTTTATTAAAAGAAAAAAAAAACACCTCAGCTGCGAGATGGAGGCTTTCGTCAAAATTCATCTTGGCGAGCTGCGTGTGATGCTTTTATCGCGCGTGCTACGTACGGGCTTTGTTTGACCCCAGGGGCATCACAGGTCGGTGGCTTGCCTGGCGCGTTAGTAGCACGGTCAGCAGGAAGATTTCATAGGCTTCCCCGGAATGCATGCCGAACACACAAGAATGGTTGAAACGTTAGCCTGGAGACGACGACGACGACGACCCCCCTCCTCCCCCTTAGGATGCAGCTCAGCCTTCATGCGACTCGCTCAACACCTCACAGCGCTTGGCGCTTGGTTCAAGCAAACGCCTGCCTGGTCGGTGAATACCCGACGTGCTCTGTCGCGCGGCGTTGTAGGGGTGCGAGGGTCTATGGTCATACGACTACGGCCAAGCATGGCATGCGGCTGATGAGTACAACCGCCCCCCCCCCGAACCAATGCCTGCCTGGTTGGTGAACACCCAACGTGCTCCGTCCCAGTATTTTAGGGATGCGAGGGTCTATGGTCATACGTCTACGGCCATGCATGACATGAGTAGACCCCCCCCCCCCCCCCCCCCCCCCCCCCCCCCCCCCCCCCCCCCCTCCCCCCCCCCCCCCTTTTTTTTTTCTTTTTTTTTTTTTTATTTCAAGAGGGTGTGGGGGGGGCCAAAAAGAAAGCCCTTACCCCCCCCCCCCCCCCCCCCCCCGCGCTCCTCGGTATTTTTTACTACCTTGTTGTGCTGCTTATCAGTTATTATCGTGCTGCAGGATGGGTTGCCCATGCCAATACGGATAGGTGGGGGGGGACGGCGGCTCACGGTGACGCGGTCTGGGCGTTATGCCCCACGTGCGGCGCCTGGATGGCCCTCCACCTGTGGGAGGCATACGAATACACGAGGTAGGCCAGGGCGTGATTAATCGCCTGGGGGATTTGCGGCGATGGTTTTTTCTTCGCTGCCCGCGACCTTGGTAGATCGACGTTTCGTCTGCGTACCCAATCAGAGCAATTCAGGAGTGGATCGGCAAGATTGATATATTATTTGGTGCGATCAATTCCGAAATACTTCGGAAGTAGCTCGATCATTGATATATGATTTGGTGCGATCAACTCCGAAATGCTTTGGAAGTAGCTCGATCACAGATCACTTATTTCAAGCCTGATTGCTTCCCAACGAGAGCAGGGAAGGCGCAGGAAAACAAAGCACATACTGCGAAGTATTACAAGGAATGATCGGCAGCAGAGTTGAATAATACCACAGAAAACGTTAAAAGTGCGGGCCTTGCACAGCCAATTATCCCACACAGATACATTAGTTGTGCTTACCTTGGCAAATTGAAATAGTGTATTTCGCGTGTTTCAATCGAGCTGCTATGGACCGACGCACGGTCTCCACGTTATCGCTCACTTTCTTGCGACGTGCTGCGAATGGCGCTAACCTCTCAGTTTATTTTGTTTTGTTTTATTTTATTTTTTTCATCCCATTTCTTATCTCCGCTCTTCTTTCTTGCCCCCTACCAGTCGTAGCTTAGATCCGGGGTCACATATTATAGCTGGCTCTTGTCCCCCCTCCCCACTACGTCACATGCCTTGCATTTTTATTGCGAGAAGTGGTTAGACCTTTTTCCCTCGTCGACTCGCGTTGCATTGCTTGGGATTGATTTTGTTTTCCCAGTCCCCTCGTTTTGAGTCCCTACTCTTGTTCAACGAGCGCGTGGGACAGTCGTATTACAGGCAAGTTACTTAGGCGCGTGTCAATTCTACTGTTTCTCTACAAATCTAGTTGTTTTTTTCGATCATGCTTTAAGCTTTCTGATTTTTCGCCCAGTTACGCCTGCTCATGCTCCTAAACAAGTCCAATATGCTTTACTTTGATGCCGAACCGAAAAAAAAAAATGCTGCTTCGTGCTCTTAAAAAAAAAAACGCGCAATTCTTGTGAAAATCACACAAGAGTATAAACCAAACGCCTAATTCTCTCTACAACAAACAACAGATTGTGTTCGACACGGCTCCCGATCTCTGCTAATCTTGTCCATTATGCTGAATGTTACGCCTGCGTAATGGGCATACGCCTACAGGTATTTCTTACCATATACAGTATGGCACGCCAACAAGAAACGCCTACGTAATCTGAGCAAACCTTTTAATTATATTGTGACACCGTCCTTGTTGAACCTTGAGCGTTCACAATTATATAGGATTCACTGCAGCTGTTGGTTGTGCTCAGTAATACAACGCATAAGATCCATAGTATATTAGGAGTTCCACATGCTTGATAGGGATTGTTGTAGTGGGATATGGGACATCGGGATATTATACGAGCCGCTCGATGTCACTCGATGTTTGGGCCGAGTCAGCTCGACAGCAAGGGAATAATGCAAGAGATAGTTTATGTGTTACTGCTATGCTGTCTTGAGCCACCACGACGCTTTTCTGTGCCAACTGCGTGGACACTATCCTTGTTCAACCTTGATCGTTCACAATTATGTAGGATTTAGTGTAGCGCTCTCCGCTGAGCACATTTTCTTAATCTAAATGTTCTTAGCGTCCCTAAAAAAGGGAGCCTTGAATATTCTTATCATCAATAGCCTTGTTAGGCTCTTTCTTACTCGTAGGCCTACACCGTATGAACTGCCGCCCCTCAGCCGGCGACGCCAAAGCTCAGTGTGAAACCCCGGCTGGTCCTCTACCCCCCGCCCAAACGCCGAACCAAATGGCTGCACCGTAACCCTCAGCCCACAACCCCCCCACCCACGGTACTCTTCCCATGAAACACGGTCCTTGCTTGTCCCCGACGGCAGGGACCCATCGTTGCTACTGCGTTCCGTCGTGCCGGTTCTTGAAGGCGCCGTCTCGTTCTTCCTGGACTACATGGTATTGGCAGATGACGGGCAAGGTACGATGGGTGCCACATGGTTTTTGCGCCGGTAAAACGCCTTTGAGCTGGGGGTCACGGTTTAAGAGCTATATCGGTTTGAGATGAGGACTCGTTCACGAGAGGACAAATGTCGTGGCACAGACATACTTGAAACCTACCGGGTATATGACCTCCCATTGTAGGCGCGCTAGCGTCGGTAGGCCCAATCGGTGTACATCCTCCCCTCACGATATAGGAGACCCCCAGTAGCTACTGTAGTGCATCACCAGTAGCATTTTGCAGCGGCGGCGGCGGCGGCAGCAGCAGCAGCACCATCACCACTACTTGTAGCAGTTTGTAACAGGGGCAACTTGCGGCGTACTGGTACAGCCTAGTGTTGGGCGAAATGTCGTGGTTACGAAACATTCGAGTACAGTCTCACCTTACCATACCATATCACACCACACCACACCACACCACACCATACCATACCATACCATACCATATCAGTTCACAATTATGTAGGATTTAGTGTAGCGCTCTCCGCTGAGCACATTTTCTTAATCTAAATGTTCTTAGCGTCCCTAAAAAAGGGAGCCTTGAATATTCTTATCATCAATAGCCTTGTTAGGCTCTTTCTTACTCGTAGGCCTACACCGTATGAACTGCCGCCCCTCAGCCGGCGACGCCAAAGCTCAGTGTGAAACCCCGGCTGGTCCTCTACCCCCCGCCCAAACGCCGAACCAAATGGCTGCACCGTAACCCTCAGCCCACAACCCCCCCACCCACGGTACTCTTCCCATGAAACACGGTCCTTGCTTGTCCCCGACGGCAGGGACCCATCGTTGCTACTGCGTTCCGTCGTGCCGGTTCTTGAAGGCGCCGTCTCGTTCTTCCTGGACTACATGGTATTGGCAGATGACGGGCAAGGTACGATGGGTGCCACATGGTTTTTGCGCCGGTAAAACGCCTTTGAGCTGGGGGTCACGGTTTAAGAGCTATATCGGTTTGAGATGAGGACTCGTTCACGAGAGGACAAATGTCGTGGCACAGACATACTTGAAACCTACCGGGTATATGACCTCCCATTGTAGGCGCGCTAGCGTCGGTAGGCCCAATCGGTGTACATCCTCCCCTCACGATATAGGAGACCCCCAGTAGCTACTGTAGTGCATCACCAGTAGCATTTTGCAGCGGCGGCGGCGGCGGCAGCAGCAGCAGCACCATCACCACTACTTGTAGCAGTTTGTAACAGGGGCAACTTGCGGCGTACTGGTACAGCCTAGTGTTGGGCGAAATGTCGTGGTTACCCCCCCCCCTCTCTCTTCGTGTTCCGGCGCCTTTTGGCGGTCGACAGGAGACGGCGTGTGTCTGCTGACCGGTCCGAGTACCTCTCCGGAGAACAGTCTTCCAGCCATTCGGAACATTATTACGGCCGTGCGAAACGTGGGTATGACCACGCCGAACGTTCCCAACCCGGACGCTGTAGAGGTTCCCCCTCCGCTGGCTGACTTATCAGAAGGGATGTCGCAGGCAGGGCAAGGGAACAGGGAAGGGGAAGGGAGGCGTGCGAAGGGCAAACCGGCTCCGAAAAGCCGGCCTCCGAAATTTGTGTTTCCGTTTGCGAGCATGAGTCCAGCGATGGGTGAGCAAGCGTTGATATGTCGATGTGTTCGTTCATAAGTTTCCCGATTTACCGATACACCAACATCCACCTGATATCTGATCCCTGATTGCACTTTGTACGAGGCTGCTGAGAATCAATGTATGCCCTCCCACGATGCTATTGGGCTCGTTTTCTGCTGTTTTACAACGGAAGTTTCTGCCTTTTTTTTCGTGATAATATGTGTTTTTCGTTGTTGTAGCGGTGATTGAGAACGTCCTGATTTCTTCCGCAAGGTTGGGGCTCAGCAGTGCTGCCAATAGCAGTGCAAAACGCAGACAAAACACCTCGCTTTCGCTGTGGTTTACCGGGGGTACCAAGCGAGAACCCTCGAGATGGGGCAACGAGGGCAGTCCGGTTGAGCAGAGAGCAGGACGGTTGCGTTTTTTTTTTTCTTTTTCGTCACTTTTAGTGTGTAGTTCAACTCGTAGGAGGTTTTACCCTCAGCGACCTTTTGGACACGACGTGGTCACAAGTGTCTTCCTTCCTCCCCCCCGGTAGTTGCCTTCGTTTGTATGGCGCATAAGGTTCAGTATTCCCACTACTCAGCGGTTTTCATCGGATTTTTCGTTAGTTTTTAGCCCGACGTCACTCTGGAGTACGACTGGCACGCTGGTAAGCCGAACAACTGCGTCGATACGAGATGCTACGTTTGAAAAACGTTATACCCAGTACTCTGGAGTACGACTGGCACTACTGTTTAGCGCTCACCGTAGGCACTGGAGAGGTGTTTTGCAGCTCGTAGTTTGTTTCCGTTTTGTGGCCATTTCGAAGTACGGACCGAAGGCACGGTTGGACCTGTTGGGCCGGGACTCGAGAGGCCCAGCACTAGTTCCGCGTGTACGGTGGTTCGCATTTGTTACCGCTACCGGCCGGCTGTCCGCTTCGTCGTCCTCCTCGAAATAGCGGTTGCGGCAATTAACTGCTGTCGGTGACTAACGCTACCTGACCAGTTATACTGGGACGGCGTATGGTTTGACGGCGCTGGGCGCGGTGAACTGGCCTCACTCCTATGTGCTTAGCTGACAGGACGCGCCTGTAGATTGCTTTTTATTTTTATGCCGTCGGAAGCGGAGACTGCGAAGAGGACAGCAGCTGTGCTTGGTTTACGTTTGTCCGTAGTATTTGAGATGCGTGCCGAAGCGACGGCGAAGGTCCCGTCCCGTCAAAATATTTTACAGAGCAAGCCCTGCCAGCCCTCCATCTAACACCCGCCTATACCACACCGTAATCCTTTCTTTGCGCGCCCTCAGATGTGTCGATTGTGCGACAATTGCTCGAGAACTTTATCGATGCATCCCGAGAGGCGGCAGCACTGCTGCTGCTGTTACCGGCGGAAGGGCTGACGTCAAGGCTGCCTGACTCGTGGACCCCACAGGACGCTCCAAGGCTTTTTGACCCTCCAGGTTAGTGCAAATAGTAACACAGTAGGGTCGTTTCTCGTGGACAAAGCGGCTCGTACTGTCTTCAAGCGCACGGAGTGTGCCCCCGTGGACGTTTGTGGCAGGGTGTTCACACATTCAAGGCGCTCTTTACCCGGGAGCTTTCTGGGAAAGCGGTCCTCGCGATTGCATGGATTCACGCGCACGTCCGTATTGTACTGTACGCGTACGTCAACATGTACACTGAAACATTAGAAAATGGAGAGCCAGTTGCACCGGGTAGCCGAGGACCAGATTTTTGACGCCTCTCCGGGCCGTCCATCCGCATTTCTGGGGCTGCGTAGCCCAGAAAATTAGCAAACAACCCCGCTCTTCCCCGTGCCGCCCTCGAGTCTCAAACCCAAAACCCCACGGGCGCCAAACACACACTGTCAAGGTGCTTGGCAGGAACAACCCGCGGCGTCCTCTGCAGATCCCAAGTCAGCCGCGTCTTCAAGCGCCTCGAGCGTTTCGGAGAGGTTGCTCCGCCTCTCGGAACGTTCCGCGGAAGCGCTCTCGCTCCTGCCCAATCGAGGCCGGCCGGTGGTGGGTCGAGACGGTCTGCTGAGGGAGTATCGAGGGGTGGATACGTCCGAATTGCCGGACCCAGGGCATAGGCATTGGTCAGGGCTGTGGGCCCTTTATCCCGGGTCACAGGTGCGAAGGGGTACAGCGGGGGGGGCAGGGCTCTATTGCGCACTATAGTCTAGGTGGATCATCTCAGAACCAGCAATGCTGAAACACGCAAATGAGATGGTCACGGGGGTGACAAAATGCGCTCAGCAGTCACTCTACAGCACAATTAAAATACTATTTTTATGTTGTGTCTATATAATTGGAAACCCGGGGATGTACCCAAGGTGATGCCCTGACAATCATAGCACATGCGATCACCCTTCATAATGATGTGTTTCTAGGAGCTACAGTAGTCGGCGCCTACTTTGGGTTATCGTCTATCGAGTGCGCCGTGGGGGAATCGTTCGTTTCCGACGAGTTATACACTACACCTGGCCGCAATGCTGTCCATAGCAATGCCATTTAGTTGTATGCGGTAAAGTGGTAGATGTTTTTTTCTTCGCCCCACACTTGCCGCATTCCACTAAGCATCTAGCAACGATTCTTATGTGTCCATGGTGGCCAGAGCAGACCCGTACAAACGCAGGGAAGCGCACCTGCCCAACGCTTTTACGGGGTATATTATTGTCTTGGGCAATTTACACGTTCGTCGGAAAAACCATACCGAGCCAGTTACATTGCGATCCTTTTCGTCGAACCCAACGGCGACTGTCTTGGTTTTTCACAGATTGCTTCTGGAGAAAACAAGAAGATATTCCAAGCGGCTGCGGCGACGGTTCACTACAAGGTCGATCACGGGGGTGAGTAAAGACATTCGTTTGCTGCACCGTTTTGCGCAGTACAAGCTGCACGAGGCAATCACTTCGGAGGCGTTTCTTGTATTGCATGGGAAATCGCCCACCCCCGATGCCCCGCGCAACGCAGTGTCGAACTGTAGTGAGCGCTGCGGTTGAGTACGTTATGCGTCAGCCACGATCCCTGCCGGCTATTGGCGAACTCGAAAGCGTCGGGTGTGCTCGAGATATTATTGTTTCCTTAGGCATCCCAGGCGATACCCAGTGTCGTTTCTTTGTAGGCTGGCATGCGCGCCATGCCTGAAGCTGAACGGTTGCGCGAAGGCGTGCGCCTGTATCTCCGGTTGCTAACATGTACGATACCTGGTAACAATGTTTACCGTCTTTCTAGGATTGGCTGGTGTTTTAGTTTGTTTCCGGGCGATCGGTTAAAATGCCTTCAGTTACTGTAGTTTATTTTTCGTGGGCAGCTGTAGTTGTGCTTCTGTCGTGAACAAAAATGAGCTGGTTTGCTCTCCGCGCATCGGGAGCACGCATGCCTGCCTGTGAATGACTTGAAAGCGCAACCTCCCGCGTGAGTCGAGAGACTCGTGCTACGTAAGGGGTAGAAATATTTGGCCAAATTGGTTCTGACTGACTTTTTTGTTTGATTATTTTCATCCTCCAGCGGAATGGTAAAAAAACAACGCTTAAGCTCACCAAACTTACTTCCACTTTTAGATACGTGTCGTGTGTCAATGTTTAACCCTTCGCTCCCGCTGCAACAACAGCAGAACCGGCTGTTGTTACCACGGACGCGTGAGCGTGTTGACCCGGCCTGACCACCGAGAGGAGCAGGTGCGGTGGAGATAGCCACCCGGGGGAGTCATCTCCTCCGTGTAGTGTGGGATATAAGCGAGCTCACCAACTAACCCAGGCTCCAGCCGGACTCGGTCCAGTTACGGTCCCACCCTACCCGCTGAGGCGTTGGTGACGTGGCTCCTCCACCGAGCAACTCCCCAGTATCGTGTTTTCCCCCAACATGGTTCGTTGTATCCCTAGACCATGGGACGCGTGCTACGGTAGAACGGGTAGCAACTGAGTTTTCTGAGATTTTTTGCTGAGGCTCCTCGCTTGAGCAGCTCTATCCATCACCCGAAAACTGATTTATGAGAAAGGCTAAAATTGCAAAACCGGATGAAAAAGCCCAAAGCCTGTACGTAGGTACGTCACGAATTATATTGAAAAAAACACTATTAATAATGGTGTTCCATCGATATTGGGTTAAGGAGCATACTGTTAGTCGGTCAGAAATATTCGTCTCATAAGGGGGGAAAAAATGCTGTAAGGCATGCCCTATCGCATCACGTCCGTCATGGGATTATTGATCGGGTTGCCACTCCACTCATCCTCAAACGCAGTGCCTGGACGACGTAGATAACTCCTGACGTGAGGGGCCTCATGAAATATTGGGCGCACTCCCTAAATGCGTCTCGAGTGCTGCCGAGTGCTGCGCTACGATGGCACAACGTTGCTCCATGGCCTCTCTAACAGCACAGCATGTGTCTGCACGCTCGCATCGAAGCAGGCGGACACACGGCTTGGAGTCGCGCGTGGCTGGTCAACCTGCGCGCCAGACTGTTTCAGGGGACCGAAGCCCTGAGCTCCCTCCGAGGCCTTATGCGTGAACAGTGTGTGGGCTCCCTGTACTCTCTGCATCCGGCGCTGACCCGGTCGTCTGACAAAAAGCTGGAGGATTGTTCTAGCTGCTACGAATGGGATGTCGACGACAATGGGCGATCACCATCGGCCAAGTAAGCGCAGGCAGTATGGTACCCCCATGTTGCTGTTGTGGTTGTTCTTACACGAACTTGTCGCCAAAATCTAGTCTTTGTCCACAAATACAGGGTTCTACCGTACAACTCCGGAGTGGAAGAATATCTCAGGGAAAATAAATAATAAATACAAATATCTGAAGCACATATTATGCGCCAGACAACATGCACAGGTGGAACAAGCGCGCGTACGTATCAGATACATACCAGGGACGTCGTACGACTTGCAACGGAAACCAAGGGGACCGCGTACAAAGAGGACAAACAACGAAACAAATCAAAGCCGAAATAAGATAAAACAATACATGTTAGGCTCAGTGACATCATGGCGGCATGCAACCTCCCACTCTCGTTATCGGGTGTCCTCTATTGTGTCATTGATTCCATTCGGCCATAACACTCCAGGACGATCGAACGCACGATCAAACGCGAGCCCTCTCGCTCTCTTGCCTGCTCATCAAGAACGAGTGCATGGCCCACTCCGTGTTTTAGCAATCCCTTTCCCTAACCTCTCTTGTGCCGGCGACCACACAGGAAGCGCCAGAAACCTACTCAACGGGAAAGCGGACTTGTCACCGCCGACGGCGCTGCGTTTCAGATCGACGGTAACCTGGGAGTTCTCGCGGGAGTTAACGAAATGCTCCTTCAGAGCCACTACCGGAGAAGGTGAGCTGCATATACCAGGCTACGGATAGCAACTCTACGATCTTATTCTTTATTTAATATTAGTACGGTATCACTATGTTTGCCACTCGACAATGTGCAGTATGAGGTTCAACCTCGATCATTCATACACATTCCCAGAAAGAAGGAGGAAGGCAAGGCACTTAATGTCGCACGTCCCGAGGCAGCAGTGGGAGAGTCGCGTTTGTCGTGCGCTGCCGTGGGTGACCCTCCTTGTTTTGGAGAGCCATCACCCATACAGGTGCGCTGCATGGCTATCGCGTTTTCTCTCTATACTATTTGACCAAGCGTCCCATCAATACATGGTTTGCGGGGCGAGGTGGAAAGCCTTCAGGTGGTGCACCCGTGTTTGATATTTTGTACATTCTCTTGTTGGACACGTGCCGAGGGATATCGTAACAGATACACGTTTACGAAGTATAAGCGGAGACTGTTCTTGCTCTGGATGGTTTGCCGTTCACCTACAAGTACGCGCCCCCCAACACGGCAGAAAATTTTATGCTCCGGACAAGGTGGAGTTGGACTTCGGCAAGACAGTCTGGAATCATATTTTTTCGGCTGAATCTAAATTTTGGCGAGAGAGTTGGAAACACTTTTGGATACACCATATGTACGTACCTGGTATGTACACACCGGGTATACATCAGCATCTCGAGTGTCATGTATGTACTGTACGTAGAGCACACGTTTTTGGATAATATCAGCAATCATACGGAGATGCTGACAGCCGCTTGCTCTTGGCTTAACGGCCGTGTTGGCCCGTAGATACTATGAAGTGCATGGCACGTGTTTCGCTCTTTCAGTATGTCCCGCACTCTGTCGCACACCCGCCCGACATGCCCCCACCCCTTAACATCTTCCATGTCCGTCTGCCCCCGCCTCCCATTCGCCCGCCGCTGTATGCGTTCACTCTGAATTGCAACGAATGATGGCGTGCGTTTTCCAGCTCCATCAAAGGTATCAATCAAGGCGATGACGAAAAACCCCGATACTCCGGTCCACCGAAAACGCCCACGATAGACATACGGATGCTTCCGGCTCTGCCCGAAGAATGGCCTGCTGGCCGATTTCGCGGCCTTAGAACCAGGGGGGGCTACGAAGTGGACGTGGAGTGGGAAGCGGGGAAAGTCAGGGAGGCGACCATTCGCCTCGTGGCGGGCTTCAGCAATGAAGACAGAGGTGCTGTTCCTCGTTGCCGTGTGATCAGTCGCTCGCAGCTCTTTGTTGATGAGGCGGGGGTCAACGGTGGATCTCCGCGCCGGAAAACAGTGGTAGACACAGTTTATGAGGGAGGAGTGCTTTGGCACTCTGTTGGCGTGGAAGCGCTGCAGCCCGGAGAGGAGGTCCGTTTTGTCGCTGCCGATTCCCGGGACTGATACAGTTTAACACGGCGGGGAAGGTAAACGAGCGTGTAGTGTTGGGGGGTGCGGGCATGTCGCGTTTTTAGTGCGACTACCGACACCTGCGTGCAGACAAACAGCACAATTGGGTATATACAGCAGTTAGTACATGGAATGCGTCAATTTTGTTTTTTGTTTTTTACAGCAGGCTTCGCTGCTTGGTGATGTGTAATGTGTGGCGTATTTTGTTGAGTGCCAGGGGAGGGTGATGTGTGTTGGCGGCTTTTTTAGATCTACAAGTAGAGCCCTCTTGTCCATACGTAGTCCGACCGATTTCTATCCTAGCTGGTTCTGTGGTCTCTCACTACTGAAATAGAGTTTGTCTGTAGTTTTGACTCACGTGTGTAGAATGCCTCGATCCGACTTTTCGTTTTTTCGGAGTGTTGTTCGATCGCCTTCAATGATTTTGTTTTTTTTTCCTCTTGATAATTTTGACCCCCCTCGAAACAGTTGTCCATGACCCCGACTGAGCTCTCGCTGTTGCTGCTGTACAGCACTTTTAGGTTCACAGCGTTCGCTCACAGTCTCACAGGTGTAGCTCAGATTCCACACCGTTTTGTTTGGAGTGGTGCACCCTTGAGTGGTGGTGTATCATGTACGAAACACAAAAATATTTTGCTCGTGTTTTTTCCACAAGGATATAATTGTGAGTTGCCGTAAAGAGCGTTTAGCTCGCACAGGGGTGCGATCGTTTTTCAGCGCTCGGGTTTTCAGGAACGGGAAGGTTGCGATTACCGAAAAAAAAGCGTGTTCGGAAATATTTCGGTCGAAAGCCTTCCGAAAAGGAGAAGATTATTAGAGATCGGGAACCGATCCAAGAATAATCTGTTGTTTGTTGTTCTAGAGAGAATTTGGCGTTTCGGTTCATGTTCGTGGCTAGAAGAACAGCAACGAGGCACTGCTTGGTTGATCGCGTGAGTTGGAATACCAAGTACATATGGTTCGATTTTCAGCACCCTTCTATACCGTTGTCGAGGAAACGAGCGCTGAAAAACGATCTCAGACGCGTGCTACGATCGAGGCAGCACTTTCGGCTGGAAACGTTTTCTGAACGAAGGGCCTCCTTAACCCAAAAAATCGTCGGAATTCCTTTTTCGTACGTATTGCAGTATTTTTCGTTGGATCGTTTAGGCCAGGGGATTGATTGCTCATCGGATAACACTTTTGTTTTCATCCAAAATCATAGTCTGGATGGGGTATAGAGCTCCTAAAGCGAGCGGCCTCAGAAAGAACATGGTGCACCTCTATCGTAGCATGAGTCCGCACCTCCGTGCGAACTCTACGCTCTTTCGGATATCTCATGTCCACAATATCGTTCGGACTTCCCCGCGGCAAAAACGCCCGGAACACCTAAAAGCCAAGGGAATTCTCCTCGATGGTTTCAATATGTGCTTTGGTGAGACGCCAGCTTTCTTTCGGGCACAGGCGTGCAGAGCAGACTCGGCATTGGTTTCGTTGTGGATTGATTCCTGGTTTGTCGTGTTTTTTTCTCGCCTTAACGCTTTTCTCCTTTGGCTTTGTTGACTTTTTTCCGTCGGCCCCCCTCGGCTTCTGTTGCCATGCAAGTCATACAACCTGTGTACCTGATACCTGCGTACGCTGGTTTCTGATTCACGTTTATTTCTTAACTGGTGTGTATGCTTTGCTTCAGTTAGTGTATTACTAAGTATTTTGCTTATTTTTGTCCGGGGGTAATATTAATGTTGGGATCAGAAAGCGGGGACGCATTAAGAGTGTCCCCGGGGTTGAAGAAAAGCTCCTGGTTGTCCAGATAGACACGCTTCCAATTTCATCGTGATCAACCTTACGACAGCACGAAAAAGTGGGAAGCGGTTAGTAGAGAAAAACAGACCTTTGTTGTATGTATCTTTCGAATTGCGTTGTATATTATCATTTTCTGTGGCATGGGAGGGAGAGCAGCTGGGCATCCCCTCACCATCGAAAGAAAAAGGGTGGGTGGGCGTTCTCCCGCCCACCCACCCTTTTTCTTTCGATGGTGAGAGGATGGAGACATTTACGAGGATATAGGTACTATTCTCGGTTGTTATCGTATAACCGAGTGTACTTTATTTTACTGTTTTTCAGTTGTATGTCTTTAAGCTATGAATAGTATTATTAGCTATTTTAAGCCATTTCGTTGCTCCCGAACTTGAATCAAGTGTTATAAATGAAGGTGTGCAGTTCCATAGGGAATATGCTCACTAATTCCAGGTAGTTCGTCTAGTGGTTCGTCTCCGAAAACCAAGGTGCAGTTCAAAACGTGTTACAGTCGCGTGTTGAGCAAGATAGGCATTTATGCCTGAAACCCCAAACTACTTGAAAGTAGTGTTGGATTGAGCAAGATAGACATATATGCCTGAAACCCTAAACTACTTGAAATTAGTGTGGGATTGAGCAAGATAGGCATTTATGCTTGAAACCCTAAACTACTTGAAATTAGTGATGGATTCAGCGAGATGGGCATTTATGCCTGAAACCCAAAACTACTTGAAATTAGTATGGGATTGAGCAAGATAGGCATTCATTCCTGAAACCCTAAACTACTTGAAAATAGTGTGGGATGTGGCTTGGCCGGCTCGTCAGGTTTCAGGCNAATCACGAATCACGAAAAACCTGGGCCAGCGAACGATCGCTGTCCAGTTGGAAGCAACAGCCCTGTCTGTTCGCGTGTTCTACCAGTCTACCAGCACCGTTCCGTGCGGTATCCACTTGGTATTCCCACAAGCGCGATGAACCAGATAAAGCTCGATGCTGCAAGTGAGCTACGTAGTGTACGTGCTCAGCCAAATATTATGAACCAGAACGCCAAATTCTCTCTATGACAACAAACTACAGATTATTCTTATATTGGTTCCCAATCACGAATAATCTTTTCCATCCCGCCCGTCTATCGCGGTGCGCAAGGCACGCCGACACCGGCATCAGTTTTGTAGTGTTTAGACTACCCTCTGCGACGAGGTGCCGCGTTAATTAGTGCTAAATCAGTGCGGGTGTAGCATAGCGCTGGGCGAGAGTTTCCGGCTGATCGCAACAGAGAGGCCTCATTGGTCCCATCAAACCAAGGGATCGCGAGTTAAAGCGACGACGTAATGTCCCGGCATCAGTATTCTTCTACTCCAGACTTATTGGGAGAACATCAACGTTCCGGCATCAGTATTCTTCCACTCCAGACTTCGTGGGAGAACATCAACAGCATCCTTTTATAGCGACCAAAAAATGACAAGGACGATTTTATCAAGCACCTCCGGAGAGCGACCAGCAGTGAATATTAGTATTAAAATTATCACCGTGCTGCGCGAGTGTCGTTGAGCTCCTTTATAGGGCATGCGGCTTAGTAGGACTGCGCTTGTTGTGGAGACAAAACATTCGGAATTATACTCAGATTTAGGTGCATATACAGCCGGCCGGTCGCCCCGGTGGTCTAGCAGGTTAGCCACGAAGAATGATAAGGTTGATTTCAGAGGTTCGAGTCTCCGTATGCATGGAGATCTGTTATTCTCTAGTGAGACCAACTGTCGAGAGCGCCTATTATAGCGTGGGTAGGAACAATTTGACGAGATTCGACGAGGGAAGAAAGTGCTTAAACCTTCTCGCGATAAAAATGTAAGGCACGTACCGTAGTGGGGATGGACGAGAAGAGTCTACTCAGTGACCCCGGATCTGAGTTACGCCTGAAGAGGGAGAGAAAAAAGAAGGGCGAAGCTAATAAATGCGACGAGACAAACAAAAATCAGCAGTAAAGTACAAACTAGCCCGGCCTCTTCATGTGGCCGGTGCTTGCTGTAATCGACAGCTTTTCTCCTGGATTGTTCACGGGTCGGATTGAACCTTGCAGGTCCGATAAGGGCAACCCGATTCGACCCAACCCGACCGATTAAAAGAAATCCTGACCCAGCCCGCGGATCGGGTTATGACCCGGGAAGAGTCTTGAGGTTTTCGACAGTTTTCTCCCTGACGTCACAAAGAGGTTAATGTGAGCACAACAGCACAACAACAACTGTGCGTAGTATAACGCCCCCCTCCTTTCCTACGCCGGTTTCTGCCTTCGTTTTGTTTGTCGCGCATTGGGGTCACAACGCTTCCGCTCGTGTACAGCTAGTACTTGTGTCGGGTCGTAGCTGGGCAACCCCTCTGATTGTGGTGTTTAGGTCGCGCTTGGTTGTCGTGCACAGATAAAAAACTGTAGGCTCTTTTGAGTGTGGGGGCTGTGGTTGTGGCGCCACTCCTGTTATTGCTGTACTCTCAGTTCGTACTGTGCGTGTATGGCCGGGGCTCTACACCTATTAGTGTTTTTATACTGTTGTTACTATTATTAGTTTGTCCTGCTGTGTTTGGTCCATCGTTCTCTTTTTCTTCAAGTCGCCGTCTTTCCTTCAGGGCGGCAACCACCAATCAATCAGTACTTAGTTGTTGCCTGTGCTCGCCGGACTTCTGAAAACCAAGTACTGGGTACCATTGTTTTGCTTCGATGTAAATTATGTGCAGTGGGTTCGATTCTCACCTTGCTTCATATTTGTTATTTTCGAGCGTACGCGCTGGAGACATTATCAATTGTTATTATAGTATACTACAGTATTCTTTTACGCTGCCAACGATCATTCAATGTAAGTATTGGATTGGATGAGGCCTCCTGCCCTGGTCGGAGGGCCT